>JANAVB010029153.1:10000-11341 GCA_029216955.1 Iris pallida | reverse complement strand
AACTCTTCGGGTCGACGGCTCGTTTGAGTCATTGCACTTGCCGTTTGAATCGGCGTTCCGCTAGGGCGGAGCGGGTCACTACACCTGTCGTACCGGTTCTGATGGTGCGAGGCCTTCACATGCTCCTTGATGGATATGGCTATTGTACTGCTACTGATGATTAGGACTATTTTTATTTTGGCACTATGTTTCTTTTTGCTTCTATTTTTATGTTTTTAGAACTCTATGGCTCAGTTTGCTCTTATTTAGTTCTACTACTTGCATGTTCTCTTTCATAATGTGGTTGGTAGTTTTTATTTCTATATTTTTGTCTCCATTTTTGCTGATTGTCAAAGGGGGAGAACCATTGATATTTGTCTTAGTACTATGAACTGTGAACCATTGCTAGCACTATGAATTGTGTATGAATTGTGTATACTTGGATATGTATATTTGGATGAGTACTTGTTACAGGAAATATCAGTTTACGGGGGAGTATGGTTGTTCAAGTACGGGGGAGCCATAATGTGTCCAGGTATGAATATTGGACATACAAATATCATGTTTTATCAATTATCAAAATTGGAAAGATTGTTGACCCAAACAGGATCACAGTCAACCTAATCTTGAAAATTAACAAACAATATTTGTCATAGTCCAATATGACACATTGAGCTCAAATTTAACTTACTCAGCTCAGTGGTTCAAGATCAAAGCTACTTGAAGATTTATTATTCTGTGTATACTGGAGTCTGTATTTTTATTTGTTTTTGAGTATAGGATGATGTACGTTGGGTCATACTGAGCAACTTTGGGCTAGACATAGCTTTATAGGTTTACTTAGCCCAATCCCAATCAACCCATTCATCCAAAAGCCCACAAGAATATTCTGTCCATAGGAGATAGAGTTCGGGCCGAACTCTGCCTCCCACAGAGTTCAGGGCGAACTCGGTTCCCTAAAATTCAGGATGCTGATTTTTAGGCCTTGATCACTGCTAGTTGTCCAACGGCCAAAAATTTGAATTATTCATACCGAATTCTGGCCGAATTCTGCCTACCCCGAACCCTATAAATAGGCCTTGGTTTCTCTCATTTAAACCATCCACTCTTCTCTTCTTCTTCTCTTACTAGCCTATATATTCAAGAGCCTTACCTTCTCATCCACTTAGCATTCAAACTTTCCAACCGTCCAAGTTGCTCGGTACGATCCAGCTAGAAGTTTGAAGTGCAAGAAGTTGTAAGTCACTTGGAAAGCCCAAGTTTTGCCAAAGCGATCATTGAAAGAAGTTTGGCGTGCTCTTCTGTGAAAAGGCACGTGGTTGTAACCCTATTTCACAAATAGTGGATTTCAATCCTGAGATA
>JANAVB010029153.1:0-7500 GCA_029216955.1 Iris pallida | reverse complement strand
CTGTCATATACGTGGCCACTCCACCGAGCATTGCTTCCATGCCCACCCAGAACTGAAGAAGAAGGTGACTCCAAAGGTGCCACCTGCCTACTCTCCCAGGAAACCCCATCAATCACCCCTTCTACCCCTACCCAACTCCCACATCTGGTTCAAAACCAGCCCCGGGAACCCCAGTATCCAAGAACAACCTTCCCAGGAAAGAGCCATTATCCCATAGATCCCTCAGGCATCAATCTCGGCAATAAATTTAATATTCTAGCAGTGGAGCCCACAGAAGATTTGCAAGGCATTAAAGAACACACAGGTGCCAACATCACGGAGGAGGAAACAGGGACCATCGAGGACTCAAAAAGGGAGACAGGCCAGGCCGAGGAACCCACATCTTCGGAGACACCTCGAACATCGACGGACGTGGAGGACTCACAACCCTCTGACATAGGCATTCCCAATGTAGCCAACATACGTGTCGATACGTTATCCATCATTGGTCAAGCAACGGTTGCCAAGTTACAACAAGGTTTAGACGCCGATATCACCATCCCAAACGACTTCTTTGGAGCCATGGCAGAAATCGTCGGCAAAATCTACATGCACCTGATAAAGGACACTGAGACTAATACAAAGGTGGCTGAAAAGGCAACATCTACCATGAAAAATTCAAACAAAGGAAGTCTAAATAGGTCACGGCAAGGACCACTAGGTTAGTCGCGAAACTCAACAAATCCCCCATAAATAGTAACCTAAATGCTTAACATCCTATCTTGGAATGTTAGAGGTATTGCCAATAAACCCACCTTGATAAGATTAATCAGCCTCAAGAAAAGTCACAGAATCGACATTCTCGTGATCATTGAACCCAAAATTCCCCCAAACAAACTCAAGTCCATCCAGTTGCAGCTTGGATTCTCCTCGGCTATCGCCGGCTGTCATGATATTTGGATCCTTCTCGCGGCTAACGTGAAGATCGGTATCATTCACGAGTCGGGACAGGCTCTCTCGTATTGGGTTGAACATCCTATGCTCCATTTCTACTCCCTCGTATTGGCCGTTCACGGCATCTACAACATCCCCGAGCATCGACAGCTGTGGGAGGTTCTATTGAACACTCACCTGAAACACATCAACCTTCCCTGGCTCTATGTCGGCAACTTCAATGCTATTACCTGCATAGAGGAGAAGTCGGGGGGCCAACCCCCTCTCCCGTCAGCCATTCACGACTACAAAAACTTTATTTTTAGCGCCCACCTGTCCCATCTTCAGTTCAGCGATAGCGCTTTCATCTGGTGTAACATGCAGGAAGGTACCAGAAGGCAATATTTCTGACTCGATCATGCTCTCATTAACCCCAAGTGGATGGATCTGGAGATCATCTCCAACCTCTCGTACCTCAATGCTTCCAATCAGACCACTCTTCTCTCCTTATCGAGATCAGCAGCAAACTGAACCAGACCAAGAAAAGCTTTTGCTTACTCGACCTCTGGAGCTACCATTCATATTTCAGAAATATCGTCGACACCGCATGGAGCAGCACCGACAATCTTAATTCCCTTGTCTGTGTCACGAACAAACTCAAAGTTACCAGGAAGGCCCTCACTGTTTGGAGTAAGGAAGCGTTTGGGGACATTTTCCAGGTAGTCCGAACAGTAGAGGATGATGTTACCCGTACGGAAGCTCTCTTCGTTACCGATAGAACTCCTGCTCCCGGGCAGCCCTGAACCGGTCACGCCCTACTCCCAAAAATATGAGATTAGGAAATAACCTGGCCAACTGACACGACCTAGAGTGAGCTGCCCAATTTAATGGACTCACTTAGGCGTACTACGCTGTAAAAGTAACTAACCAACACAGGCAATAATCTAAAATCTCATCCACCGGTAACATAAAAGGATGTACTAAATATACAAGAAGAGTGGACTGAATGTCCAATACAACTGAAGGAAAATACAAGTCTGGTGTAAATAATTCCACAGTACATCAAAATAGAAATACATGAATGGAAGATAACTAGCTAAGAGCAACAGTTAACTAGATAATGAAACTCTCAGCCAAATAGCAGAATACCCTAGATCAAGGAAACTCCTCGGGGTAAACCTCGTAGTCCTCTGCACAGTCTCCTGCCTCAGCTCCGATACCGTAAATCGTCGAGTATAGGTGCTTGTCGGGATCTGGAAATGAACCAGGTCCTCAGGGACATAGCAGGATACAAATAGGGACATGCCATAAAGTAAATACTGATATAAACATAAGGGGTGTACTAACCAGTCTAAGTGAATGCATATGAAGACAACTTTGTAATGTATGGGTGGGTAGATAAGGGATTGGCATCGGAGCACGAGCCGACGTTGGATCACGAGCTGAATTAAACATACAAACACTAGTATACCTCCCGACCGTACCTAGCACGCAGCTAGTGGCCGTTGCCGGATGTATCCCCTAGTGATTGTATGGTCCATAACTGGGTATCTATTCCCATAACCGGGTATCACTGAGGCTAAAATAATGTAATAGTCAATCCCATACGCCTACGCCTACTGGTTGTCTTCCTCGCCCGGGTGATGTATAAGTCGCATCCATGACCCAAGCATCTACTCTCTATGAAGAGTCAGCTACCTAGAACCATCTCTACCCTATATGTGTCATCACACGAGCCACTCGCGCTGATGGCCAGTCGAGAGCGACAGCACATGCCATGATCTGATCTCACTCAGTGCCGTATCGTAACACGTGTCATGGTCAAGGGAGTTGTGACAACAACTCCGCAACTATGGGTACGTCGCCTAGAGCTAGGCCAAGGTAGTCCTAGTGTTGATGCCATCATCGACTATGCCCGAGACAATTCCCGGTCTCTGCTAACCTAGTCTACGCTAACAGGAGTATAATGATGTATATGTAAAAATAGTAATACAAGGCAAGGTATACTTGCCTTCAACTTTGAAATGAACGAACAAAGCTCCGGTTCCTGCTACCTCGATCGTGTCGTCCAAGAGACCTACAATCACACAACCAAGGCTCACAATATGTCAAATGAACATTCATGACCACACATCTATTTACACACAAAGTAGAGGGTACATTATCATTACTAGATGTCACATTCAAATACTATGTAATATTTATTCAAGGAAGTGCACATACAACTCTTCCTATATGTTAGGGACATATATCTGCAAGTATAGGAGCATATCCAAAAGTTGCACATGAGAAATATATATGTATAAGCATAGAAATTATATATATGCAAGTCTTATATTATATATAAATACACAAGTCCCATATTATATATAAATAGGCAAGAGTATCTGTCACCCCCATTTCCCGTATTTCGTATTAGTACTCGTAATCAGATTTTGGCATGTATTTTATTTTTTCCGACTTGTGGAATTTTGGATTTTCTCGTATTTTGGGTTTCGGCCCGGCTCGGTTTTAATTGGCTTGGTTTTATTTTGTGGAGTAGGATTGGTTTAGTTTGGTTTAATATGCTTGGAACACTTTAGCCTATGCTCAACCTTCATTCCACCACAACCCACCCTCATTTAATCCCACCTAACTTTTCTCTCTCCTCTTTACTTCAATTATTTTTCCTCCATCTTCTTCTTCTTCCTTCCTCCACACAACACCAATACCATAGGCAAGTGCACCTTGCCACCAAATAAGCACCACATTTTATTTGTCCATTAGCTAGATTAGGCCATGGAGAACAACATTAGAACTTGGCATTTTGTGATTTGGAGTCTCCATTGTTCTAGATCTAGACTTTAATTATTTTCAGAAATTCTTGGTTTTGATCTATCAAACTTTGATTTTTGCTTGTTTTGATGCTTCCACGTGGAAGAGAATTCAATTTTACACAAGTTAGAACTTTGAAAATCCAGATTTCGTTTTGATTTGGCCAAGTTATGAAGAATTAAACTTTGGTGTTCTTGAGGCTTCTTCTCGGCCTGGAGAAGAAGACTTCAGCCTGCGCTCTTTAGCGCAGTGCTGAACCGCACAGCCTTCCTCGGCCTGCGCTCTTTAGTGCAGGCTGATCAGCGCAGCTTGCCCCTTGGCGAACTGCGCAACCCTCCCATGCGCCCTCAGCCATACGCCCTCGGCCCATGCGCTTTCGGCCGTGCGCCATCCACCCTCTGCGCCATCGGCCCATGCGCTTTCGGCTGTGTGCCATCCACCCTCTGTGCCATCGGCCCATGCACTTTCGGCCGTGCGCCATCCACCCTCTGCACCATCGGCCCTGCTCCCCCTGTTTCCCTGGCGCGCTTTACCCTGCGCCATTCATCCCCCTGCGCCATCTGCTCCCAGCGCACTTGACCCATGCGCCTTCGACCCAGCGCACTTGACCCCGGCGCCTTCGACCCAGCGCACTTGACCCCCGTGCACTTCACACCCTGCGCAACCCAATTCAGCGCCATCTAACCCCTGACACCTTGCGCAACCCGACCCCGGGGACCCTTGCGCAATCCACTAATCATGGTACTTTGGTATTTTTTCTGGGGCTTGGTTTCTCTATTGTTAATTGGAGTTTTAAGATCTTGTTCCACATAACACGACTGTCTTGGCTCAATACGACCTGGCACGGTTTTGATGACATGCTTATGACTATTATGGTTTCCTGATTTCTATGATTTATGATCCTGGTACTTTTGATCTCCTTGATAGTAACCCGATGGGGTGCACACTTAACTTGTAACCTGTGATTCATATTAACCCTGGTAATTGGATAACTTGATAATGGCCCGTGGCGACGCACTCTTGACTTGTACCTGACTTGACTTGAACTTGTAACTTGACTTGACCTTGCTTGACTTGATGCTGTTGCGACGGCTAACTTGACTCTTGTAACTAACTCTGACACCGTGGGTGTTCCTGCTTACTTGCTTGTGCAATCCACTTGTCTTGTCTTGCATCATGTCTAGGACGTGACTCCCTGGTTCCCACGGTCAGGGATTCACACTGAATATGGATTAGGATAATGACTAGATCAAACTATAATTCATGGAGAATTTCCAGTCATAGACAATCTCGTTATCTGGGCGCCTTAATTGGACTTGTAGCTTGCCGACGAGTAAGCACATTTCTAGCACACTGTCATGTGTTGCACCTCTAAGTCACCTAAGGGTATATCGTCTCCTGGGCGATGTATCCAACCATACTCTCAACCCGCGGAAGGATAACTGGATAGTCTGCTGGGCTTGGGTCTAGGAAATTCTCATTGCATCTTGTTAGTAATTAGGCTTATGATAATCCTAGTTAGTTAAAGTAGTAAGCCGTAGTAATTGCTTGGCCGCTTGTGAATATATGGTATCTAGTCCCAGTACCTGGTACCCTGAGCATGATTGTTTTACTTATCTTAAACAATAAATGGATAGGGACGAGTGTTATTCAGGCGAAGGGTTACAACCCCGGTCCTTGTTTGGTTTACGGGTTGTAATCTGGCTCCCGGAATGGTTCCATGTCCCTAGTCGCTTATTGTCTAGCTGTACTTTTATTATTTGTACTTTTTTTCATTTTCATATGTTCTGATATGCTGGCTTTTGTTCTTATTTCGTGGCCTCCTTTGTGGCACTTGCTCTTTCTGGGATTTGACCCAGCTGGTTTTGTGTGGCCAGATTTTGGAGCAGCTCCCGAGGATCTACCGAACCTCCAGCCCGATGGTGGCGACTAGAAGGAATCCGGGCTGCGAGTGGGTTTCCTATTTTGTTTCACTGACTCTATTGTAAAATTATTCTTTTGAGGCGTTTAGCCGACGAGCACTTGTTAGCTCGATGCACATTTACTTACTGTCTGCCTACGGGCTGTAAACATGATTAACAATCTTAGGGTTGATCATGTATGACTTAACTCTTGCTAGTCCTCGCATTTTGTACGACTAGCTTCATGATCAGCTGAATATGTAATATTTGGGACGCCTTTTATTGTATATTTGGTGGTCTAACATCTTGTAATTATATTACTTGCTTGAGATTGAGACAATAGGCTTGACCTTAAGAGACCGTTGGCTTGTAGTAAACCCTCATATCTAGACAGCCGTGACCGTATAGCGAGGTGGTTTCCATTTCAATATACGTAGCTGGCTATGTTCGCTCCCGCTCTCCAGTATTCTGGTTCTGGGACATGACATGGTTTAAGTGGTGGCCCATGCAGGTCTTGGCATTCAAGAAATGTGAGGGTTTACCGAATAGATGTCTCAATCAGTACTCGTCCTTGATCTTCGTTCATATCCTCTGAATCTCTGGAATCTTGACCTGATCACATGCTTGTATCGTTGATCTGTCCTGGTCCTTCCTTATTGTTTCCTATGTCGTTTTCTTCAGCGGCATTGTTCATGAACTAGCCGATCAGCAAGGCGGAGCAACTCCCGCGGACCAGCAGCCCGGAGATCAAGCCCAGCACTCCGGAGTAGCCTCCAGAGTTGTGCCTACTGGAGGAGAGCCCCCAGTTCAGCCCGTTCAGCCTGCCGAGCCGGATGATGGCACTTTGGTAGGTCTCATCAGGACCTTGATAGCTTTCCAGGATCGTCGAGGAGACGCCTTGCACCAGGTAGTGGCAGATGCTTTGACCAGAGGCGGTCACCCAGGTAACAGCGCGGCCAACAGCTTCAAGCGCTTGAACCCTCCCTTCTTCGACGGCAGTGAAGATGCGATTGCCGCGGATGCTTGGCTTCAGGATACCGAGGTGATTTTGGAGGCAGCTAGAACACCTGAGAATGAGAAGGTGGCGGTGGTACGCCTGTAGTTGCTGGACTTAGCTCGTAGTTGGTGGGCAGCGTAAGCCATGGGATTAATGGCACCCATTGCTTGGGCAGTGTTTAGAAAGAGATTTCAGACGAAGTATTTTGATGTTGTAGCTCGGTACGACCTACAGACGAGATTTACCAACTTGAGGCAAGGAGGCAGAACGGTCGACAGTTATGCATCTGAGTTTTCTAGACTCAGTAGGTTTGCCCCCACCTTGGTGGCAACCGAGTTTGATAGGGCCCAGCGGTTCCAGCAGGGACTGCATTTGGAGATCTTGTTAGCAGTCGAGCAGTTCGAGCACCAGACGTTCAATGCAGTATTGAGAGCGGCTAGGAGGCATGAGTACACCTCCCAGAGGATCGTAGATAGGACCGGAGGTAGGAAGCGGTCCCACAGTCAGATGCACCAATCATCAGCTCCAGCCCCGGCAACTAGGAGTTTGACTATTGGAACTCCGAGGCGGGCGGCCTTAGTAACGTCGGTTCAGCATTCGACCCCGACGTACTCGCAACAGCAGAAGCAGAAGCAGACTTCCGCGATGGGATGTTCTTATTGTGGGAAGCCAGGCCATGTAGTGGCGGATTGTCGTAGGGCACAAGGCTTGTGCCTGGCTTGTGGAGCGACAGATCACAAGATAGGAACCTGCCCGAATAGGGATAGTTCGTCCTCCTCCAATCTAACCAGTCCATCGGTTAGGGGACCAGCACCTATGCAGCAGCAGCAGTACCCGAGGCCATTGTTGCCTCAGGCCCAGGCGTTTCATCAGCAG
>JANAVB010029151.1:0-30763 GCA_029216955.1 Iris pallida | reverse complement strand
TTTATATGCATTACTATCTATACCTTCTCATATAAAACTCTATCTATACTATATTGGCTTCTGAATTAACTCATAACCCTTTAGGTGACCCTAGCCCACATATCACCATTGGATGCTTGATACTCCCCCTCCTTATTTTATGCCTTGTATCTAGTGCCAGGTTTTAGCTATCTATATATGTTTAGTCCACTATTTTATTTCAGAAATAGAATTGTGTATAGTCTATAGGATTTTACCATCACTCATATTATTGCTATAGGTTTTATACTCTTCCACTACACTCTAACTATACTTTCTTTTGAGGCCATGTGACTATGCCTATACTCGTTTTGTAAAGGTACCCCTATATAGCTATACTCACATTGCCTTATATGTGGGTTCTAGGTTGTCTTCTTACATACTGTTTTCTTATAAGAGAGTTAGGCTTGCATAATGAGGATAAGAATTTCATTCCTGATTACTTGGTGGCCTCTTGTTCTGCACTCGATACATTTCAAATGTAAGCAGTTGATTGTTGTATAGGTCAAATAAGCCTGAATCACATGTTGTGATTTTATTTTGCAACTAAGGTTGTTACTAAAGTACCATCTCCACTGACCATGAAACACATCAGTACACTGAGAATGCAAAATAACAACTACTCCTATAGATACTTGAACACTCATCCATCAAATCTATAATTAATTTTATACATTTACCTAATTGGACTGGTCAGTTAATGTAAAGTAAAGAAGACCCAAGAGGTTTTCCCCAATTGTAATACCGCACCCCATTTACTTGCTTCTCATTGATACCCTCTGATGCAAGAATTCCCTATTAACACAGTTCTTTGCACAAAACTGGACTGGCTATGTTATCCCCATATGGACTCTACGACCCAACTACTTCTTATCAAAGATCGATATAGATAGGGTAACCCATTAAGATATTCCTTTATATTTACCCATGTTATACTAAGAAGTTTTAAGTCTGATAGTTCCTTTATCACATGAAGTTGAGAAGATAATGATTCACAAAAGATGGAAAGGAGTTCATGATTATGCCAGCAAATCTCGAGAATGTTCCATTCTTTACATGAAAGTGAAGGCAAGAGGTTGTGTACGAGAAATTCAGGATACTATCTGCGGAGAAATATGATGATACAAAAACTGAATCCAGGTTATGCCAAGCATAGAAAAAAGACAGAGAACAAGTGTACGTTTGAAGAATTCATATTTCATCTATCTGGACATAAAAGACTAGGAAAAAGATTGGTAAATGCTTGTGGGAAGTCAAAGTCGTTATATGTACAAAGGATGATGTGCCAGCAACTCAATTCATATTACTAATAATCTATATTACATAAGTACGAACAAAAATATGAATAAGCAAACGACATGGGTATGGGTACTTTCGAACATATGTAATATAATCACCTTTGCTTGATGGATATGGGTAGGGACACATATACAGATACGGGCACCATTTTCCTATGTCTGTGCAACGTAGCTGATAATTATTTCAAGAAATACCAACTATTTATATTCACGTAATACCTATTCCTTGTTCTCTGCATCACTCCACCCTCAAATAGATATGTAATGTTACCATAACTCGGATACACATGGAGTACTTGACACTCGTGGTTACCTCGGCCTGGGCCAACACTTTGCTGCTCTGTTATGAATATTCAGAGCTGTAGATGTCATCTAATCAACCTAGATACCCATGTTACTCAAGTCTGTAACCTATATGTTCTACACATATGCATATACACGGAATAACATACTTGTATGTTGTCCCTGTTACTTAATGGGGAAAATTAGGTAAAATCTTGCTTGGCCATCCACTATTTGCTTAGTGTTCAGAGTAACCCATATCATATCAATTCTGATACGAGCGCATCAACCCTGATACGTGTCGTTTGGGTTTTTATTTCCCACTATTCTATTGTCACGCCCCAGAACCAGAATACTGGAGAGCGGGGGAATGACTCAGCCAGCTACGTATTACGGGTAGATGAATACCGTATAATACGATCAATGCTATCTAACCAGACGAGGGGGTGCATACTACATAAAAGTCTTGCTATGGTCATTACACATCTATTGTCTCAATCATTCAAACAAGGAAACAGAAATAGAGAATATGTAAGATAAAGCAGTAAGGCGTCCCAAACGCTCTGTCAAAATGTTCTTGAGATCTGGCTTTACAAAAATGCAGCCAGATGATATAGCAAAGTGTACACAATTGTTATCAGCTGCAGTCTGACTTAGTTACAATTATGTAAAGTAAGTACAAGACGATCCGACTAACATGTCGGTGCCAAACTGCAAGTATAAGGTAAATAACAAAACGAGCGGTGAAGTAAGAAACCCACTCGAGTCCTCCTGCGCATCCCTCTAGTGTTGACCATCTTGGAGGTAGAAGTAAGCTGAGTCCTCGGGAACCGGCTCTAAATCTGGCCATGCAAAACCAGAGAGGTTAGACCTCTAATAGCAAGTACCACAAGGAAGCACGACATGAGAACTAAAACCAGTAAGTAAGAAAATAATAATATCTCTGCTTGCTACTAGGATTCACATCACATCACGACACTTCGAACCAACCTCCCAACCAAACAAGGACAGAAGTTGGCCCGTCATGTCCTGACATTCTGATCATCCCAGTTGGGTAACAGAGTAGTACAGTACACAAACAGATCATCTCAAACGGCCAATCAACTCCTACGGCTTGCTATTGTGAGTCCCCAAGTTATCCTGAAATTATGCAATTTGGGATTCCTCAGTTCTTACTATGTGCAAGCAAGGCTAGTCTATCCAGTCAATCATTGCGCCATGCATGAATTAGACGAGTCCTAGCAGGACGCCCATCATCAGTATACAATATACGATAATAATAAGAGCAGATACTGTTCCCTGCCCGTGTGGCCGATTTACAGTATCTGTGGGAACCAGCCGGCCCGTCGGGCAATACTCGTCCCAAGGGGGCTGCCATGTAAGAACTCGGGAATCCATTCTCTCCATGCAATCATTATTTTATTTAACTTAATAGTCCCTACGTTGAGCAAAATCCCATGTCGTGGATCATGGTCATTCAAATGAACTTTCGTACGGGGTACGATATGCATGACTCTACAACGATACCAGTGCGGTTAGGTTGCAGGTCTTACATAGCGTAATGCAACAATCAAATCTAACCACGGTAATCATGCCTTGACCATAAAGTACACATGCTTCTTTTGTAGAAAATAAATAAATAAGTAATAAAATAAATAGATTGAAGCCTGCATGTGCATGTATGTCAATATTCGGGATCAGCCAGTCGATTACAATAGTTCATAACATGAACGTGTCTTATTCATTAATTTCAATAAGACGACTAGCCAGTCTCTTAGTTCCAACTAGGAACGCATGATCAATTAGTCAAGATAACCATCGTCATTAATGGTGACAAGGCATGAAAGTCAATTAACATTAGATGGGGTCGAGCCTATAACTCTCAAGGTCAAGTTCCAGTCTTACTGGGTACCCAAAAATCAATCGAGACACAAGGCACATTCCACATAATATTGATATTAACAATATTAACCTATCATGATTTATCGAGTTCATGCCAAAAGGCGTAAGGATATAAAATGGGCATAAAATACCTAATAAAATATCAATATACAGGGCTATAGAAAGCTAAGCTTAAGGAAAATAAAACCCAAGTGACATGCTGACGTAAGACCAAGTCAGCCAAAGGCCACACGCTCAGTACAAAAGTCATACGCTCAGGTCAGGCAGCGTATGAACTCCATATGACTCCTGACTATCCAAGTCAGCGTATGCAAGTCATACGCTCCCAAAAGGCAGCGTATGAACTCCATACGACTCCTGACTATCCAAGTCAGCGTATGCAAGTCATACGCTCCCAAAAGGCAGCGTATGAACTGCATACGACACACGCTTCCACAAGGCAGCGTATGCAAGACATACGCTTCCTAAAAAGGTAGCGTACGGACTCCATACTGTGCTATGCTAAAGAGCGCGCACAGCTTAGTGACGCAGCTAAAAAGCTAGCGTACACTGCTCACTGTCTTCTCCAAACAGCAAGAACTCCATGGATTGACTCCAAAGCTTCAAAAGTCCATAACTTGGTCAAAATAAGTCGAAATCCAACTTTCCAAAGGTCAAGATTGGGTAGAATAAAACTCTCTACAACATAGAACCATCAAAACTTGTAAACAAAGAAGTTTGATAGATCAAAACTACCAAAATCCGAAAATAACTAATTTCTAGATCTACAAAATTTAAGACTTCGAAATGAAAATGCCAAGTTTTAAACTCTCTTAGAACCATGAGGAGAAGCTAATAGAGCAATAAAAATTGGCTCTCATGTGGAAGCAAGTTGTACTTGCCTATGGTTGGTAGGTGGAGAGAGTAAATGAAGAAGAAGAAGAGGAGTAATGGTGAGAATGAGAAATGAGGAGAGAGAAAAGAGGGTGGCTTTAAATATCAAAGGGGAGGTAGGTGGGAATTGGGTCGGGTCCAATGGGTCGGGTTCAAGGGGCAAGGCCAATCCTGAACCAAAATAACCAACCAAGCCGAACAAGGAATAACCGCAGAAATAAAATACAAAAAATAAAATTGTAGGAATAATTATCATGAAAATTAAAGAGCAAATTAATTAATTAACATGAATCTAAAGGAATTAAAATACAGGATAATACATGATAACTACTAAATAATACACATGAGTTGTACATGTATAGAGATACGCATTCTGGGAACGGGGAGTGACATCTCTACCCTCCTTAGAAAAATTCCGTCCTCGGAATTTCAAATCCAAGCATGATAGAAACATCGGGGCTAAGCTAATCTAAGTATAAGCAATGCAATCAAGCAATCATTTTACAATGTCCTTAGCAAGTAGCATATCTATATTTAACAATCTATGGCATCAAGCAATTCTACCCATAAGGTGATAAGCATGAGGAATCAAGACAATCAAGGTACACAGAAAAAGATATACCTTGTGAGTCAAACAGATGTGGATACCGTGATCGGATATCATCCTCACGTTCCCACGTTGACTCTCCCAAAGAGTGATGACCCCAAGCAACCCGGACAAGGTTAATTGTTCGGTTCTTGAGTACCTTCTCTCTTTGATCCAAGATGGACACAGGCTGCTCCTCGTAAGACAGGTTGGTACCAACAACCAGTTCAGAGTGATCGAGGACATGGCTAGGGTTCGATACATACCTTCGCAATTGAGATACATGAAACACGTCATGCACCTCTCGTAACGAAGGTGGAAGGGACAAATGATAAGCAACATCGCCTATCCTATCATGGATAATAAATGGGCCTACGTATCGTGGACTCAACTTCCCGCGAATGCCAAATCTAATGACCCCACGGGTAGGTGAGATCCGCAAGAACACCTGGTCCCCAACAGAAAACTCTAGCGGCCTACGATGCTGGTCCGCCCAATGACGATGTCGATCTTGCGCAACACGAAGTCGCTCTCTAATTCCTTTAACCACTTCAACTGTCTGAACAATCATTTCCGGGCCCAACATCTTCCTTTCCCCGATATCGTCCCATGCTAGTGGTGATCTACACTTCTTACCATATAGTGCTTCGAATGGTGTCATCTGGATACTGGCTTGATAACTGTTGTTGTATGAGAACTCAACTAAGTGCAGGTGGCCTTCCCAAGACCCTCCAAAATCCAGAGTGCAAGCTCGTAACATATCTTCTAAAGTCTGAATCGTTCTTTCTGATTGCCCATCCGTCTGCAGATGGTAAGCCGTGCTAAATCTCAACTTGGTACCCAGACTATGATGCAAGCTCTTCCAGAAATGTGATGTAAAGCGGGTATCTCGGTCCGACACAATACTGACAGGGACTCCATGTTGCCTGACTATCTGTTGCATATACAACTCTGCCAACTTTTCTGTAGATTGCCCTACTCTGAAAGGAAGAAAATGTGCTACCTTTGTAAGTCGGTCCACTATCACCCAAATAGCATCTTTACCACTTGGTGATCTTGGTAAACCGGTCACAAAGTCCATTGTAATATGCTCCCATTTCCATTCCGGGATAGGAAGCGGTTGCAATAATCCAGCTGGCCTCTGTTGCTCTACCTTCACTTGCTGACATACCAAGCAACGGGAAACAAATCTAGCTATCTCCCTCTTCATTCCATTCCACCAGAAGTGCTGCTTGATATCTTGGCACATCTTGGTCCCTCCAGGATGTATAGAATACTGAGAACTGTGAGCTTCTGCCATAACTTCCTGTCTGATATCTCCACTAGGCACGCATAGACGTGATCCAAACCTAAGTGTACCGTCTTTATGAATCTGCATCTCCTTCCTGAGCCCTGACTCACATTCTGTCCTAAGCTTCTGAATCCTTGGGTCCTGTGCCTGAGCTGCCTTGATCCTATCTACCAAGTCAGATTGGACTTGTAGACTTGCCAGAACTCCTACATCGTTAGGAAGTGTAACTTCTATGCCCATCTCCTGAAGGTCTTCTAAGATATGCCTCTGTGTTGTCAACATAAATGTGCCGCCCCTTCTGCTGAGAGCGTCTGCTACCACATTAGCCTTGCCTGGATGATACTGAAGCTCCACGTCGTAATCCTTGATCAACTCCAACCATCTTCTCTGCCTCATGTTCAGTTCCTTCTGGGTAAAGATGTACTTCAGACTTTTATGGTCCGTATACATCTCCACTCGGTCACCATATAAGTAATGCCTCCATAGCTTCAAAGCAAATACTACTGCTGCCAACTCCAAATCATGAGTTGGGTAATTCTTTTCGTGGTCCCGAAGCTGCCTAGATGCATATGCTATTACCTTCCCATGCTGCATGAGGACACATCCAAGTCCTTTACCTGACGCATCACAATATACTGTAAAACCTCCGGGTCCAACTGGCAATGTAAGAATGGGCGCTGATATCAACTTCTGCTTTAAATTCTCAAACGATGACTGGCATTCTGCCGACCAGACAAATGGCACATCCTTCCGTGTCAAGCGGGTCATGGGTGCTGAAAGTCTTACAAAATCTGACACAAACCTTCGGTAATATCCAGCCAATCCCAAGAAACTCCGTACATCAGCTACGGTCTTGGGTACTGGCCAACTCTCCACTGCTTCTACCTTCTTGGGATCCACTGCTACTCTCCAGCTCCTGATACGATATGACCCAAAAATAAAATGTGATCCGTCCAGAACTCACACTTACTGAGCTTGGCATATAACTGGTTCTCCCTCAAAACCTGCAACACTTTTCTGAGTGGTCTTCATGTTCCTCTTCACTAGCAGAGTATACGAGAATGTCGTCGAGAAACACCACGACAAACTGATCTAAGTACGGCATAAAGATTCGGTTCATCAAATCCATGAATATTGCTGGAGCGTTGGTCAAACCAAACGGCATTACCAAGAATTCATAATGCCCATACTTTGACCTGAATGCTGTCTTGGGAATATCCTCCTTCCGAACCCTTACTTGATGGTATCCTGAACGAAGATCTATCTTGGAGAAAACTCTGGCCCTGCTCAACTGATCAAACAAGTCGTCGATCCTTGGTAGTGGGTACTTATTCTTCACTGTTGCCGCGTTAAGCTTCCTGTAGTCGATATACAATCTGGATGACCCATCCTTCTTTCCCACAAGTACCACTGGTGCTGCCCATGGCGATATGCTAGCTTGAATAAACTTCTTCTCCTTCAATTCCTCTATATGCTGATATACCTTGACCTGCTCCAAATCCGCCATTCTGTATACCCGATCTGATATTGGTTTAGTTCCTGGTGCCAATTCTATACTGAACTCAATATCTCTAACTGGGGGTAGACCTGGAAGTTCTTCAGGAAATACGTCCATAAACTCTTCAACTACCTTCGGAACCTGAACTTCTTCTATTGCCGTTATTACTCCATGCTCTTGCTGAGTTGCCTCTGATCTGACTAAGGTGAATCTCTTCATGCCTGGAATATCAAAAGATACACTCCCACTACGACAATCTATTGTCGCATGGCTGTCTTTCAGCCAGTCCATGCCTAAGATAACGTCGAAATTTCCAACAGGAAATTCTATCAACCGGGCGGGTAGGGAATGCCCGCAAACTACATACTACATGCTAAAATAACCCTACTAACTCCTACGAGCCCATTACCAGTGAGTATATTCAACCTCCCTGGCAATGCCTCGAACTCCATTCCTAGTCGTGTCGCAAATTGTGCAGATATAAATGAATGGGATGCTCCCGAATCAAACAAGGCTACTGCGGGATATGAGGCGACGAGAATGTTACCTGCCACAACATCTCCCGATGCTAATGCCTCTTCCAAGGATAGAGTGAAGGCCTGCCCTCAACCTCCTTGCTGGTTCCCATGCTGCGGCCTAGCCTGGTGCTGCTGCTGGCCCCTGCCTTGATGATGCTGGGGTGGTCTATGCTGGTGTTGCTGCATCGGCGGCCCCTGCTGCCGAAACATCTGAGCTTGCGACATCAACGGGCGCTGTGCCAACGGTCTTACTGCTACCGCTGGTCCTCGATACTGTCCTGTTCCTGGTGCTGGCAGAGCAGAAAACTGCTGCACTGGTCCTCCTGACCTCGAATTCATGGGACATGTGGTAACCCGATGATCTGGATTTCCACATATCAGACATAGTCCATTCAATGTTCGACACACATCTCTAGTGTGCCCCATCTTTCCATAATAAGTACAGCCCGCAAGGGATTGCTGGTTCTTCCTCTGTTGCTGTTGCTGTTGCCTGGGTGGTGGTGCTGGCCCCCGTATTGCCATATCGTGGATACGAATGCCAGGGGATGGTGCTGTTGTTCGGGGCGCTGCTCCCCCTCCTCCTTCCATCTGACTGTGGGATCTCTTCTGACCTCCAGTCCTTGCCGTAAGCCTCTGAATGGTGATCTCATGCCTGCGGGTTGCTGTCAATACTTCATCAAAAGTCTGGTAATTGTGCCCCTCTATCAATTGCAGGCTCAAGATGAAACCCTTGCTGGAACCTCATCGCCCTCTGGCGCTCCGTTGCTACCATATCTGGGGCAAACCTACTCAATCTGCAGAACTCCGCTGCGTAAGCATCTACCGTCTTGCCGGCCTGCTTGAGGTTAATAAACTTCTGTTGTAGCTCAAACTGTGCCACAACTCCATAATACTTCATCTTGAACCTTGCTGTGAAGTCGTCCCAAGCAACAGGACGTCTGATGCCTACTTCCTCTGCTTCCCACCAATCACGTGCGAGATCCTGAAGTAACAACTTCACTAGATCCACACGTTCTTCTGCCGGTACCTTAGCGGCTGTCAAAATAGCCTCAATGTCCTTAAGCCATGCATCTGCTGAAAGTATCCTCCGTGCCCTCGAAACGACGGGGGTTGTACTTGCAAAACCGGGCTGACGCTCCTGAATCCGTCCTCGCCCCTCTTTCCAAAGCTGCCTGCAATCCTTGGTTGAGTAGTACATTCTGCTCTTGTAACTGAGCATGCATGCGCTGCTGAGCTAACATCTGGTGTTGCTGAGTAGCCATCATTCCTCTCATGATCTCCAGAAGGGCTGGTGTGTCCAATTCCACAGGGGTAGGTGGAACTATGGGTGGTGTTGGAACCTCCGGATACTGCGGTCCAACTGCTGGTTCTACTATCACCTCTTCTTGAATAGCCTCATGAAGTGGTTTTGATCCTTGTTGCTGACCAGCCTGGTCAGGTTGCTCATGCTGCCTTTGTTGTTACTGTTCGGCTCTGACAGATGCGGACGAAGTGCCCCTAAGAAAAGGGACAAGAGAACAATCAAACGATCGAACAGGAAAGATCAATGAAGTCAAGGGATACTGGAATGTTAAGCCAGAATTGAGGACAATGAATCATGAGATCAAGGGGGAACATGTGTGATTGAGACATCCTATAAATCAAAACACCCCACAAGTCTGAAATCAGACCTGCATGGGCCACCACTAAAACCTTGTCACGCCCCAGAACCAGAATACTGGAGAGCGGGGAATGACTCAGCCAGCTACGTATTACGGGTAGATGAATACCGTATAATACGATCAATGCTGTCTAACCAGACGAGGGGTGCATACTACATAAAAGTCTTGCTATGGTCATTACACATCTATTGTCTCAATCATTCAAACAAGAAAACAGAAATAGAGAACATGTAAGATAAAGCAGTAAGGCGTCCCAAACGCTCTGTCAAAATGTTCTTGAGATCTGGCTTTACAAAAACGTAGCCAGATATAGCAAAGTGTACACAATTGTTATCAGCTGCAGTCTGACTTAGTTACAATTATGTAAAAGTAAGTACAAGACGATCCGACTAATATGTCGGTGCCAAACGGCAAGTATAAGGTAAATAACAAAACGAGCGGTGAAGTAAGAAACCCACTCGAGTCCTCCTGCGATCATCCCTCTAGTGTTGACCATCTTGGAGGTAGAAGTAAGCTGAGTCCTCGGGAATCGGCTATAAATCTGGCCATGCAAAACCAGAGAGGTTAGACCTCTAATAGCAAGTACCACAAGGAAGCACGACATGAGAACTAAAACCAGTAAGTAAGAAAATAATAATAATAAATCTTTGCTTGCTACTAGGATTCACATCACATCACGACACTTCGAACCAACCTCCCAACCAAACAAGGACAGAAGTTGGCCCGTCATGTCCTGACATTCTGATCATCCCAGTTGGGTAACAGAGTAGTACAGTACACAAACAGATCATCTCAAACGGCCAATCAACTCCTACAGCTTGCTATTGTGAGTCTCCAAGTTATCCTGAAATTATACAATTTGGGATTCCTCAGTTCTTACTATGTGCAAGCAAGGCTAGTCTATCCAGTCAATCATTGCGCCATGCATGAATTAGACGTGTCCTAGCAGGACGCCCTCATCAGTAAACAATATACGATAATAATAAGAGCAGATACTGTTCCCTGCCCGTGTGGCCGATTTACAGTATCTGTGGGAACCAGCCGGCCCGTCGGGCAATACTCGTCCCAAGGGGGCTGCCATGTAAGAACTCGGGAATCCATTCTCTCCATGCAATCATTATTTTATTTAACTTAATAGTCCCTACGTTGAGCAAAATCCCATGCCGTGGATCATGGTCATTCAAATGAGTACTTTCGTACGGGGTACGATATGCATGACTCTACAACGATACCAGTGCGGTTAGGTTGCAGGTCTTACATAGCGTAATGCAACAATCAAATCTAACCACGGTAATCATGCCTTGACCATAAAGTACACATGCTTCTTTTGTAGAAAATAAATAAATAAGTAATAAAATAAATAGATTGAAGCCTGCATGTGCATGTATGTCAATATTCGGGATCAGCCAGTCGATTACAATAGTTCATAACATGAACGTGTCTTATTCATTAATTTCAATAAGACGACTAGCCAGTCTCTTAGTTCCAACTAGGAACGCATGATCAATTAGTCAAGATAACCATCGTCATTAATGGTGACAAGGCATGAAAGTCAATTAACATTAGATGGGGTCGAGCCTATAACTCTCAAGGTCAAGTTCCAGTCTTACTGGGTACCCAAAAATCAATCGAGACACAAGGCACATTCTACATAATAATTGATATTAACAATATTAACCTATCATGATTTATCGAGTTCATGCCAAAAGGCGTAAGGATATAAAATGGGCATAAAAACCTAATAAAATATCAATATACAGGGCTATAGAAAAGCTAAGCTTAAGGAAAATAAAACCCAAGTGACATGCTGACGTAAGACCAAGTCAGCCAAAGGCCACACGCTCAGTACAAAAGTCATACGCTCAGGTCAGGCAGCGTATGAACTCCATATGACTCCTGACTATCCAAGTCAGCGTATGCAAGTCATACGCTCCCAAAAGGCAGCGTATGAACTCCATACGACTCCTGACTATCCAAGTCAGCGTATGCAAGTCATACGCTCCCAAAAGGCAGCGTATGAACTGCATACGACACACGCTTCCACAAGGCAGCGTATGCAAGACATACGCTTCCTAAAAAGGTAGCGTACGGACTCCATACTGTGCTATGCTAAAGAGCGCGCACAGCTTAGTGACGCAGCTAAAAAGCTAGCGTACACTGCTCACTGTCTTCTCCAAACAGCAAGAACTCCATGGATTGACTCCAAAGCTTCAAAAGTCCATAACTTGGTCAAAATAAGTCGAAATCCAACTTTCCAAAGGTCAAGATTGGGTAGAATAAAACTCTCTACAACATAGAACCATAAAAACTTGTAAAAAAAGAAGTTTGATAGATCAAAACCACCAAAATCTGAAAATAACTAATTTCTAGATCTATAAAATTTAAGACTTCGAAATGAAAAATGCCAAGTTCTAAACTCTCTTAGAACCATGAGGAGAAGCTAATAGAGCAATAAAAATGGGCTCTCATGTGGAAGCAAATTGTACTTGCCTATGGTTGGTAGGTGGAGAGAGTAAATGAAGAAGAAGAAGAGGAGTAATGGTGAGAATGAGAAATGAGGAGAGAGAAAGAGAGGGTGGCTTTAAATATCAAAGGGGAGGTAGGTGGGAATTGGACCGGGTCCAATGGGTCGGGTTCAAGGGGCAAGGCCAATCCTGAACCAAAATAACCAACCAAGCCGAACAAGGAATAACTGCAGAAATAAATACAAAAAATAAAATTGCAGGAAATAATTATCATGAAAATTAAGAGCAAATTAATTAATTAACATGAATCTAAAGGAATTAAAATACAGGATAATACATGATAACTACTAAATAAATACACATGAGTTGTACATGTATAGAGATACGCATTCTAGAAACGGGGAGTGACATCTATCGACCCCTCCCCCTAAAAGGAAAACCCTTATCGAAGGAATCAGAATGCCGACGGCTTTCGGACCTAGCCTTGCAACGGTGACTCAAAGGCCCGCTCGATCGAGGCGACTCCTCGCTCAGGTGGGGTAGTTTCGGTGAACTCCTCTTATCTTAGCCTTCACATAATAAATCGCATATTTTCAACTTGCACAAGTAGGCTTAATAATAAAAGAGACTAATCTACATAGCTAATGGAATAAGCCTGACGGGTCGAATTGAGTTAAAATATGAAAAGGTCCCATGGTCGGCTTAGAGTTGGTGCACATTGTGCTTTGAAAATGACACTCGGTCCTTCGTCCCGTGGCTTAGGAGAAGGAAAGGTTGGTCTTCGCCATAAGCTAAGGTTAGCCTAAGTCATAGGCATCGCCCGCATAAACGCTTCATAAAGCATGCTTGGTCCTATCGTCTAAGGCTTGACGTAGTACTTGCTTGTCAAGTTGTTGAACGATTAAGTTAGGCTGAGTTATGATAGGCTATCAAACTCTTTTCTAAGCACTGTCCCATATTTTCTGCGATTGTCAAAATTACTTGGTTCTACAACCGTAAGGCCCGTTGTATAGGTATGTCTTGGACAATAGTATCATCCAGTACATCAATTGGTGAAAGGCAGGATGTCACAGACTTAGTGTTTCTAAGTCACGGGTCATGATTGATTCATTTGGAGTTTGGAAAGAAGGGCTTTCTAATAGTCATTCCTGAGTTGAATGAAATGATAGGACAAGAAAGAAGAAGGATCACGACCATGGATCGTCGAAGCAGTCTCAGATGTGAGAAGTATTGAACTTGGCCCTGAAAGAGATGGTAACACTAGAAGTAGAATGACTGTGTGAGACGTCAGTTCGAGTCGTCTTGTATGGTCATTGGATAACTTGTACAAAGTAA
Organism: Iris pallida; assembly: GCA_029216955.1. NCBI lineage: Eukaryota > Viridiplantae > Streptophyta > Magnoliopsida > Asparagales > Iridaceae > Iris > Iris pallida. Next base: position 17,036 of record JANAVB010029151.1, on the reverse strand, counting down.
GATAATGTTTCTCAAACAACGAACCAGGTGGCCAACGAGACCGTTTGGATGGAGACATATTAGCAGTACTGGATGACCGTACGATTAGGCAGAGACTTGTAGCGGAGCTCGCTACTCGCACTCGCAAGAGGCGTCCGTCTAACAAAGCTATGGTGTCCAAGATAGCGCTGGGCGCTAGTGGCTAGTTTATATAGATGAGTCGGCATGGGCGGCGATCCGCGTGTATGCCTTTGGATTGAGTGTAGTATTATGTGTACTATATCAATGAGTCGAGTCGAATACGTGCACAATCAGAAGACAATGTTTGGGCCTAAGATTTGGCTATAACATAGACATCGTGCTTCAGCACGAGATATAGCGTCAAGTCTTAAGTTTCGGCATATAAGTTGCATAAGCTTTATTTGAGTCATCTTGAGTTTAAGTCAGGAAATGTCGCAAGACAAAGTCGGTCGAGTGACACTTAGTCCACAAGTCTTGATTGGGTCAGTTGGTGATTATAGTAGCAAGGGCTGCAAGGCTGTAATATGGTTAAGTCACACTGAGTTTGCGAGGCATAGCACAATGGACTTGTAGCACGGTCACGTAGAAATTAGGTACTATCTGTTGGCCTAATATTTGTATCATATTTTTAAATATGGTTAATATGTTAAGTTTAGCATTTCATTATCACTAATCTTCATACTATCGCTATAGCATTTCTACTTATACTTATACCTTTGGTGATATGTGCTTATTGGTTTACATTTTAGTGATATGAGCATATCTATCTTAAATTTAATCGGATTGCCAAAATCAAAACTATGTTTTTGATTGTGGTCATTCAATTAAGTTTAATCTTTATGATATCACTAACATTTATGCTATCACCTTAGCACTTATACTTAAACTCAGCATTGTCCTAATGTGTATTAAACTTATCATACTTGCTACTATGTATATTGCTTTGTTCGTCTAACATGTACATGCAAAAATTAGCCCAGGATCATTTTTAGATGAAAATCGACATACCGACGGTATACAGATCTATACCGACAGTATACCGATTTTGTTCACAGAAAGTTTCTGTCTACAAAATTGGCATACCGACGGAATACCGATCTATATCGACGGTATACCGATTTAGTAACATTAAAAATCCAAAGGTCGAATTTCTAACATTTAATGATCCCAACGGCTATATTTCTAGTCGTTGTAATTCCAGACCGGTATTCCGACGGACCGGTTCGTACCGACAGTATATCGATCGCTGACTGAAAAGTTGCCTTTGAGATCTTTTCAATCTTTGGTTATAAATAGCCTTGAACCCCTTCATTCAAGGATGATGTTTTGAGCCTAAAAATTTCTAAACCACCAAAGCCTATCCATAAACAACTCTACAAAGCTTTCATTTGCCATCCACAAATTGTGTTAGAGTTATTGAGTTGAAAAGTAAGATCTTCATCTTGTTGCATAAGGAGATCAAAACCTATTATGAAAGGTTGAAGTTGGAGAGTTTTCGGATCCAAACTCTCGGTTGAAGTTGGAGAGTCTTCGTATCCAAACTCTCGGTTGAAGTTAGAGAGTCTTCGTATCCAAACTTTTGGTTGAAGTCGGAGAGACCTTCAGACTAAAGATCTCGTGTAAGAAGTTGGCGAGTTCTTCTCGTGTGTAACTATTTACTCAAATAGTAGATTAAAGCCAGAGAGAATTCCGGGACTGGAGTGCCCCTTGGGAGGATACCAGGATATATCGTGTGTCGGTATTGTTATTGCTTCTTCTCTTGCACTTATATTTTTAAATTGCCCATTAGCTTGTGCTAAGTGCTTGATTAGTTAGCTTGACCCTATTCATCCCCCTCTAGGGTTCCTACACTATCGTGTAGTTACGTCTCTGATTATGTGCCGAAAGGCAAGTACGACAAGATAGGTTAACGTTGTTCGTATGAGAAGGGTCTAAAAGCAAAGTATGTATTAGCGTTGTTGTTGCAAGCACGGGATGGTCTAGAGACACAAAATAGGCCAACGCGTCTGTTCTAAAACTGATCCTAAGACAAGAGTAGAAAGACTAACATAGAGGGACTATGTTACATAAAAGTAAATAAACGTGTCAATTTTGTATGGGTGGGTGAGGAGCTCACGCCACTAGTACTGTTGAGTATTGACACTTACACAGTATTTATGTGCAGGAACAGGTAGAAGCTCGTGGCGTGGAGCTCGTATGAATGCGTCGAGGTACGGAGTTCCTTGGCGATTCGAGGCATGCGGTCGCATGGAGTGTATACGGGACATATGGACATCGTCTATCTAAAGCTTCCGCCAGCCTACTCAAGACATGTATTGGAAGATGTGAGAGAGAGAGAGAGAGAGAGATGAGTGACTTATAATTTGAGAAGAGTGAGCTTGAGTGATTGTAATATTGGCTTCGTGCCCCCCTTGCAATCTCTGTTTCAATATCAATAAAGAGTATTTTGAATGACTTGCGTTTTGCTTTAAATTTCTCCTGCTACTATTCAATGTCTCTGCTTGGGACTTCTGTGCGACGACCCCGTCGCAGCTACTGTAATCGACCGTTATAGAATCCGTCTTGCACGAGCGCAATCTAGGCTCGTACGGCATCACGTCTTAGTGAGGACGATCACTACTACGGGAGTAGGGTGTGACATAATGGTATCAGAGCACGACTTTACGTCCTTGGATTATCGATTGAATTCTTTAACTTTGTTGCTTTGTAAGTTGATATCATTGGTGCGCTCTCGCTCAAATGTCATACGGGATGTCCATACAATAAGTCTATGTAATTTGTAAAAAAGTAGGAGAACAGTTTTTGACAACAAACGAACAGATGGTTTGCGTAAGCACGATTGGCTAAGTCGGGCTGGGCATATACACCAAAAGCTATGTCAAACATAGAAAAGTCGTATGTGGGATTGAAAATGTGTCGAGCAATGATGAGTTGAACTCGATTGAGTAAAGTGAGATGACTATCGATAGGGGTGCTATCGAGTGACGATAACGTCGGTGGGATATAGATGAACGTGCTTGGAATTCGAGGAATGGTTCGGACGAAAAAATTAAAGTAGTCGATTGTCAATCAAATAATAGTTAAGGATTTGTCGAATGACTTCATCCCTGAGTGGTGTATGCGATAGCTTCAAGGATGTCAATCGATTGAGGATATGGGTGTCGATGAGTCTATCAGCGAGCGTCGCACGTACGCAAAGCCTTAGATTGAGCATTATTGATTAAGTTGTTGTAGTCTTGAGATTTGATAAGTTGATTTGAATAAAAGTTAGAAATAACGAGCACGGGATTGAGATTGCGCAAGTACAAAATATGGAAATGATAAAGTAGGCAAATCAAATCGAAAAAAAGTTAAGGTGTAGTGAACGGATGACTTGATAAAAGAAATCAATAGGTGGATCTTATAAAAAAAATTAGCACGATGGGAAGATAGCGTGCATAAAAAAGTTAAATTTTGAAGTTACACAAATGACTTTAAGGATAGGATTGAATATTGCTCGATGATTTGAGTTAGCAAAGGAATGATACGAATTGAGGGAATACGTTGGTCGATGACTTAAGATAGACGGATAAAAATACGTAATTTTGGGTTTGAACAAATTGATGATGTAAATAATTCATGGAATAATGGTCGAAATTGATTTTGGATGTCGAGGAGATTATCCAGCTGGACGATAGCATAAGTCGCACGACTCGGAATTTATTACAAAGGAAGATCGTCAGGTTAAGCATGTCATCGATGGTATTGAGGCATATCAAAGATCGATGTACGATAACTCGGGGGTACTGTGACTCGATGAATGACGATCGTATAAGTGTTATCATTCTGATGGATGTTATACTTAGGATTTTGATTGAAATGGATGTTAGGATAAAAACATAATTGTCTTGATGGTTGCATTGATAACCACAATATCGATAACCTTGGCTTGCGTGAGCGTAGCTCTATGCTGAGTTATTGATGAATAGAATGATGAAAATACAGGGTTGAATATGTGCACGATCCGAGTGAGAGCTGAGAGAGCGAATGAGAGACAGATGAGAGAGAGAGATGAGTGACTTGTAATGTGAGAAGAGCGAGCTTGAGTTATTGTAATATTGGCCTCTTGTCCCCCCCCCTTTGTAATCTTTATTTCAATATCAATAAAGAATATTTTGAATAACTTATATTTTGCTTTAAATTTCTGCTACTACTATTCAATTTCTCTGCTTGGGACTTCTGTGCGACGACCCCGTCGCAGCCGCTGTAATCGACCGTTATGGAATCCGCCTTACACGGGCGCAATCTAGGCTCGTGCAGCATTACGCCTTAGATAGGATGATCGCTCCTATGGGAGCGGGGCGTGACACCCCCTCCTCAGCTGGTGATCCCCTTCCTTCGGCCCCCGATCCTCGGCGATCCCTTACACCCAACGACCGACTGCCCCCCGGCCTCGTCGACCACCGGCCCCTTTCAATCCTCCTGCCCCTGCCCCAGACGACTCGCTCCGCAGACGACCCCCTCCCCAACGACCCGATGTCCTAACGAACTCATGTCGCAGCGACCCTCTAGACTCCGGCTCAGGTAACCCTGAACTTAACTCCCTCTTGCTGAAATAACATGACACTGACACACTCCTCTTGCTGATACGATACGACACGATAATGATACACAGACACATACTCACTGACACAACACACATGCATACATCATGTGTAGGTTGGACACTAACACATGACACACATACCCTCTTGCTGACATGACACTGACACACAGACACATACTCACTGACAGACACATACTTATTGACATGACACACATGCATACATCATGTGTAGGTTGGACACTAACACACGACACACATACCCTCTTGCTGACACGACACTGACAAATAGACATATACTTACTCACACGACACACATGCATACATCATGTCTATTATTCTGTTATGTTTTGTGACTATAATTTAAATCAAGGTACTTATTGTCAATGTAAGTTTGTTGTACTTACTATGTTATTCTAGGTAATCTATCTTTTGGTGTTTGACATTTCTGAATAATTTACCTTCCCATGCAAACAATGCATTACCCCCCTCGGTCATAGTGCCACCCCCATCAGCGTATGTTTTCGGTTATTCACAACTCGTAGTCAAAATTGGATTAGATTTATGCAAGTCTTATTTGCATTTGTTAGGATGAGATGTTTGATATATACATTGTTGCAACAAGCATTGGGGATGTATTCTTCTTTCACAACTTGAACACTTTATAGTTTGCTAACAAATTTAAGATTATCACACCTTTATCCTACTTGTCCAATTTAGCCTCTCAATTGTTCTATCTTAGATGAATTAAGTCCTCTCCCGTGAGAAAATTTTTGGGTGGTCTTCGAATCGAACCGACTGTCTTAATTTGAGGTATCTTAATTTGAATCGTAATTTACAACCCATAATTAAAATTGGATTAGATATATGCAAGTAATAATTTGAGTTGCCATTTATAAATAGAAGACAACAAGCTGGGTGAGATTGTAATGAAGTTCTAGTTTTGAGTTGCCATTTGTAATCATAATTCTCGGAAAGGTCTCACAGTTGCATTAGCAATTACACTTATGAGTTTCCACTTATAAATAGAAGACAATAAGCTGGGTGAGAATGTAAAGAAGTTCTAATTAATTTTATCTTTCACACTTTTGAATTTCTTTTGGTTCCTTCCCAAAGGTTAAATGGTTAGCTGGGTGAGAATGTAAAGAAGAGCTAGTTAGGTATAGCCAAGTATTTCATGGTAAGTGCTGGCTAGGTAAGTGCTAGCTTGGACATTTCGAGGTCAAGCTTTCTTGTCGGCTCACAAGAAACACATGACGACAAAGATATCATTATCTCTTATGTTAAGTGTCCGTGTTAGCTTGAAATCAAGTGTCCATGTGAGTCCTTCTCTGGAAACTAAATTTACTTATGCAAGCCTTTGAGGCTACCAGAGTTATACCAAAAAAGACGACGACTTAGTCTTTTATACAATTTTTTGGAAATCTAGTATAACTCTGATAGCCTCAAAAGGCTTGCAGAAGTAAAAAAAATTTAGAGAATGTCTCACAAAGAACACGTGACAGCACCCAAGTGTCAAGTATGTTGGTACTTTGATGAAAGTGTGTATAGTTAGTGGCATGGGTATTTGAAACTATATCCTAGTATCAAGATACAAGATAGTATCAATGTGATATTGTGTACCATGGTATATGATATCCACATCATACACAAATACCTAGAGTTAAGGTGATATATAGGTAAGTGCTAGCTAGGTATCTTAGATACTTAGGTAAGTGTCTATGTCAGTTCGAAGTTAAGTGTCCATGTCAGCCCTTCTCTAAAAAGTAAATTTATATCAGTAAGCCTTTTTAGGCTTTTAGAGTTGTACAAATTTTTAAAAAATAGGAGAAAAGATGAAGAACGAAAGGAGTTAAAAATAAAAAAATAACAAAGAACAAAAAAACCCTAGAAAAGAAAAATTATAATACTTGGCCTTTTCTAGTATTTTTTAGAAATTCTGTATAACTCTGAAAGCCTTAAAAGACTTGCAGAAGTAAATTTTCTTTGAAGAGAAAGGATGACATTGAACACGTGACGACACTCATTTAATACTCATGTGTATCCATCTATGCATCCATTTGGACAATCTGCGGCATCGTTCGTGGATGTACAATCGTCATCCTAATGACATGTGTGGTGTGCGGGATAAATTTACACAGGGGTAGAACAATTCCTGCAGTTCGCCAAGGCATTTCCTCAGTACATGGACCGTACCAAAATTAAGTGTTTATGTGTGAGATGTCACAATTTAATATCATCCAGAAGTGGATGTGACATATTATTTGTACTCGAGGGGTTTCACACCAAATTACTATCGGTGGACGTCACACGTAGAACTTGTACCTTAAGCATCGGATCCGAAGCCTAATTTAGAGCTGTATATGGATGTCCATGACATGCTGATTACGACGAAGGGTGGGTGAATATGGTTTTCGACACTGTGAGGCATAGTTTCGATTCGGACAATCATGATGCGGCTAAGGAGGCACCGAATGCCGATACCACAAAGTTCATGGAGCTGCTGGAGAATGTAAGGACTCCTTTGTATCATGGTTGTGAGGATCATTCACCGTTGGAGGTGGTTACAAGACTGCTGAGCTTCAAGTCTGATTTCAATATGTCTCAAGAATTCTACAACCGAATCATCGAGTTGATTATAGAGATCTTATTGGAGGGTGCCAAGTTACCTACCACTACCAGAATAAGTCATATTAGCGACGCCCAAAAATGTTGCTAAAATGGATAAAAACGTCGCTAAGTTCATTTTTCGACGTATTTAGCGACGTTTTATTGTTGTCGCGGAAAGCCTGGTCGCCAACAGGTAAAACATTGCTAATCGTCGCTCTTACTGACGCACAAATACGTCGGTAATCCGGGAACATTTACCGACGTTCACCGGCGCACCGTCGGTAATATACCAATGTTTATTATGTCGGTACACGTCGATAATGATCGACGATGACCCAGATAGTATCATTTCCCCGCGGCCTCTTCGGCAGACCAATAATGAAATCCATGTACACGTGCTGCCACTTCCATTCTGGAATCGCCAGATTCTGCATCTTTCCGCCCGGTCTCTGGTGCTCAGCTTTCACCTGCTGACAGGCCATGCATTGCGACACAAAGAGTGCCACATCTCTCTTCATCCCGTGCCACCAGAAGTTTATGTGGAGGTCCTTGTATATCTTCGTGCTACCGGGATGCAAAGTGTATTTCGCATAGTGCGCCTCCGACAGTATCTCCTTTCTGAGTTCTGAATCGTCCAGAACGCATAGCCTACCCTTCAATCGAAGCACGTCGGTTTCGCCTTCCACAAATTCGGTCATACTGCCCGTCGAGATTAACTCTCGTACTTTCTTCAGGTATGGATCGTCCGTCTGAGCGGTCTTGATCTTATCAAGCAAGCTCGGCTCTAACTGTAACTTTGCCAACTGCACATTCCAGAATCTGACTCGGAGCTCGATGTCCATCTCTTCTAGGTCGCGTAGCAGTCGGAGGTCGATGGATAACGAGGCAATGTACTTCCGACTCAAAGCGTCTGCCACAATATTTCCCTTTTCCGGCGTATAGTCGATAGTCAAGTCATAATCTTTAATTAGTTCCAGCCAACGCCTTTGTCGCAAGTTTAGCTCCTTCTGCGTAAATAGATACTTGAGGCTCTTGTGATCGGTATAGATCATGCATGCCATGCCATAAAGATAGTGGCGTCACAATTTCAACGCGAACACAATCGCCGCTAACTCCAGGTCATGCGTAGGATAGTTCTTCTCGTGCAGCTTTAGCCGTCGGGAAGCAAAAGATATCACCTTGTTCTGCTGCATCAGCACATACCCCAAGCCCTGACCAGACGCGTCGCTGAATATCTGGAAACCCTCAGTCCCTTCTGGAAGTGCGAGTAGCGGGGAAGAGGCAAGCCTCTGCTTCAACTCTTCGAATGTAGCTTCGCAGTCGTCTGACCATTCAAATGTGACTCCTTTCCGGGTGAGGTGAGTCAGAGGCGATGCGATCTTCGCGAAGTCTTTCACGAAGCATCGATAGTATCCAGCTAAGCCAAGGAAACTTCGAATCTCGCCGACGGACGCTCGTCGTTTCCAATCGACAACGACTTCAACTTTCTTTGGGTCGACCGTAATGCCTTTAGTGAATTTTGACACATCGAAGTTAGAACTTCTCGGTGCCGCAGGTGAGAGCACGGGAGTCTCTGGTTCGGCTTCGTTGGATCGAACCGCAGGCGTCATCGTTGAATTGTTGTTGTTGCCCACGACCGACTATACGATCTGCTGGAGGGTATTCAGCTGCTGCTGCTGCAGCTTGAATTGAGCCTTGAACCGATTCTCAAATTGAGCCTGACGAGCCTCCGCTTGCTGGCGATGGAGCTCGCTTTGACGTTGCTGTATTTCAAGCATCTGTAGCATACTTTATATCGGATCGTAGGAAGGTCCGGCTACGGTAGACGTCATTCCTGTTGGGTTAGCAGAATGCCCAGGTTTAGAAGCACTCGAGCCGCTGGAAGCGCTCGTCTCGTCTTCCGCCTGAGCTCCCGTAACTGCAGGGAAAAGAAAGCAACTCTCGTTAGTTTCAGAAAATATCCTGGGTTCAGCGTATGGAACAACTCATCTCATCGACACGAGGTCAACGGTTGGAGACTAGAACTCAACAATGGAGACCAAGGACGTAAAGCCGTACTCTGATACCATTATGTCACGCCCCGATTACGTCGAATCGATAATCGTCCCCCGGGCGTGATGCCGTGCGAACCTAATTTGCGCTCGGACAAGGCTTAGTCATAAGGTCATCCGAGACACAAGATCTAAGAGAGTACGCAAACAAATTGATTCACACAATAAGTAAAGAAACTTGAATTTTATTGATAATGAACATCTTTTACAGACTTCGATACAAGACTCATTGCCGTGCGGGCTACCCCATGACTCGATTACAAAAGAGTGCCGATGAGATAGCCGTTCCATACATTGCACACATCCCTCAATATACACAAGTACTCCAGTGACCTGGATGGGAGGGACGCTGAGTCAACTTTCTTGGACTGTCGAGAGCCTTCAAAAGTGGAGTCGTAGAGAGAGAGTCTTCGACGCACGACCGAAGCTTCAAAAGTCATGAACGTCGCCGAGCTAGTTGGCACGTCCTTTCTGGTTCGCGGGACTTGCAAAGAGCGAGGATGAGCACGAAACACATGTACTGGCGAATGGCTAATTAAATCCAAGCTCTGCATTTGATTCAAGAAGTTTCGTAAACAGGTTAGCTAGCTATTTCAATAATCTTTCTAACCATCCTGCTCGATTTGCATGTTAACATGTTTTGAGGAAAGCATATGAAATTGGGTATCATTAAGCAACTATCATATTCATCCCGTGTCCCGTGCACCTGTTAAGCAGTGAAGGGGTATGAAGGCCACTGGCAATGTTAAGCCATTTCGGACTATAGCATTTGTGTAGATGACGCCCCTTTTGCGTCGGGTAGTGAGCCCTGTGCGAAAGTGCCCGCATAACTCACGACGATGAAGGGTTGGCGCTGCTACACTCGTTCCACCCGGGCTGAATCGGTCCCTTGGCCTAGGCAACCGTTCGAGGAAACTTCACCTTGTCGACAAGTTGTCCAATGACCGTTTTCCTTTAGACTTAGTCGATTTTGCTTCCTTAGCCGTATCGTTGCGATAAACGTTAATCGATTCATTCATTGTTTTGCATAGGCTAAGTGGATTTGTATAAGAGAACACATTTTTCGTTTTCAAAACCGGCGATTTGATAGCAAGTGTTTCGTGAAGAATCCTGCCACGATTTTTTTGATTCTACACTATTGTGACAAGCATTCATTTACTTCACATATTGAGTTTTGAAGTAGAGGGACGAGACGCAGGAGGTCGGCCACTCGCCTTAGGCTTGCTTCAAGCGAGCAACCGGTTGGCGGCGCTGACGTCACCTACGCGATCACCTGTAATCGCATAAGCAACTGATTAGAACACTGTGTAATTCAAGGATATTCGATATGAATGCGAAGCTCGAAAATGCGTCACGAAAACCCATCAAAAACATTCACGAAAAGCGCATTCACAAAAACGAAAGCCAAAGCCAAATCAAGTGCGACATGAAAACCAGAGCAACGGGAGGTCTCTCCCGACTCAGCTGCAGAGCCAATCCTCGAGACGCAACCCGCTGAATATGGGACTGAGTTCCGAAGAAGCCATTCCATAACGTGGAATGGATCTTAATTCAACCGTTTCCGTTCGATCGACTCGGCCGATTTCGACCTATCGGTCCCGACCGAACCGATAGCGACAGTGTTCCTTTCTCGCGCACCCCGTGGACGGAGAAGGGACACGATGTAGGGACGGGGCACTACACCATAACCAACTAATAAAAAGTTTCGTCCTTGAAAATTAAATATGGAACCTACCTCTACGAGAACAATGAAGGAAATTTCTCCTTCATCTCCGATTCAAGTTTCCACGTCGACTCTTCGACCGAGTGGTTCTTCCAGAGGACGCGAACAAAAGGGATTGCTCGATTTCGCAGCAACTTATCCTTGCATTCTAAGATTTGAACTGGCTCTTCAACGTAGGATAAGTCTGGCTTTAGCTCCAGTTGGCCAAAATCTACCACGTGGCTAGGGTCGTGCACGTACTTCCGCAACTGAGAGACGTGAAAGACATTGTGTACACCTTCAAGCGCCGGCGATAGGGCAAGTTTATAGGCCACTGGGGCGACCCGTTCGAGTATTTCGAATGGCCCAACGAATCTCGGACTCAATTTTTCCTTCATGCCGAACCGAGTAACTCCCCGCATGGGTGACACTTTGAGAAATACGTCATCGCCTACTTGAAACTCGAGGGGGCGACGATGAATATCCGTATAGCTTTTCTGATGACTCTGCGCGGTCTTTAATCTTTCCCGAATGAGCCGAATCTTCTGCACGATCTGTTCAACCAGTTCCGGACCGAGAATCTACCGCTCTCCGACTTCGTCCCAGTAAATGGGTGATCGGCACTTGCGCCCGTACAAGGATTCATACGGTGCCATTTGAATGCTGGATTGATAGCTATTAATGTATGCAAATTCGGCCAGAGGTAGATGATTGTCCCATCTTGATTTGAAGTCAATTGCGCAGAGTCATAGCATGTCTTCGAGAATCTGATTGACGTGCTCCGTTTGGCCGTCGGTCTGAGGATGGTAAGCTGAGCTGAACTACAACTTGGTACCCAGCGCCGACTGAAGGCTACTCCAGAATCACGACATAAACCGTGAATCCCGATCAGATACGATGGATACTAGAACTCCGTGCAGCCGTACTATCTCATCAAGATATATCTGCGCCAGGCGATCAACGCTCCAAGTAACTTTGATGGTAATAAAATGCGTTGGCTTGGTTAATCGATCGACGATGACCCAGATAGCATCATTTCCCCGTGGCGTCTTCGGCAGACCAATAATGAAATCCATGTACACGTGCTGTCACTTCCATTTTGGAATCGCCAGATTCTGCATCTTCCCGCCCGGTCTCTGGTGCTCAGCTTTCACCTGCTGACAGGCCATGCATTGCGACATGAAGAGTGCCACATCTCTCTTCATCCCGTGCCACCAGAAGTTTGTGTGGAGGTCCTTGTACATCTTCGTGCTACCGGGATGCAAAGTATATTTCGCATAGTGCACCTTCGACAGTATCTCCTTTCTGAGTTCTGAATCGTCCGGAACGCATAGCCTACCCTTCAATCGAAGCACGCCGGTTTCGTCTTTCGTAAAGTCGGTCGTCTTGCCCGTCGAGATTAACTCTCACACTTTCTTCAGGTATGGATCGTCCGTCTGAGCGGACTTGATCTTATCAAGCAAGCTCGGCTCTAACTGTAACTTTGCCAACTGCACATTCCGAAATCTGACTCGGAGCTCGATGCCCATCTCTTCTAGGTCGCGTAGCAGTCGGGGTCGATGGATAACAAGGCAATGTACTTCCGACTCAAAGCGTCTGCCATAACATTTCCCTTTCCAGGTGTATAGTCGATAGTCAAGTCGTAATCTTTGATTAGTTCCAGCCAACGCCTTTGCCGCAAGTTCAGTTCCTTCTGTCTAAATAGATACTTGAGGCTCTTGTGATCGGTATAGATCGTGTATGCCACGCCATAGAGATAGTGGTGCCACAATTTCAATGCGAACACAATCGCCGCTAACTCCATGTCATGTGTAGGATAGTTCTTCTTGTACGGCTTTAGCTATCGGGAAGCAAAAGATATCACCTTGTTCCGCTGTATCAGCACACACCCCAAGCCCTGACCGGATGCATCGCTGAATATCTGGAAACCCTCAGTCCCTTGTGGAAGTGCGAGTATCGGGGCCGAGACGAGCCTCTGCTTCAACTCTTGGAATGCAGCTTTGCAGTCGTCTGACCATTCAAATGCGACTCCTTTCTGGGTAAGGCGAGTCAGAGGTGATGCGATCTTCGCGAAGTCTTTCACGAAGCGTTAGTAGTATCTAGCTAAGCCAAGGAAACGTCGAATCTCGTCGACAGACACTGGTCATTTCCAATCGACAACGGCTTCAACTTTCTTTGGGTCGACCGTAATGCCTTCAGCAGAAATGATGTGTCTGAGGAATGCGACGCTGCTAAGCCAAAATTCGCATTTGCTTCGCTTCGTATATAGTTGATTTTCTCGAAGGGTCTGAAGCACGGTCCGCAGATGCTCAGTGTGTTGATGCCTATTCTTCGAGTAGACGAGTATATCGCCGATAAAGACTACTACGAACTTGTCGAGGAATGGTCGGAACACACGATTCATTAAATCCATAAAAGCGGAAGGGGCATTCGTTAGGCCGAACTGCATTACCAGGAACTCGAAATGGCCGTATCGAGTGCGGAAGGCAGACTTCGGCACATCGTCCGGCTTGATCTTTAGTTGATGGTAACCCGAATGCAGATCAATTTTAGAGAACACCGTGGCTCCTTGAAGCTGATCAAACAGATCGTCTATGCAGGACAGGGGGTATTTGTTCTGGACGGTGGCTTTGTTCAGCTCGCAGTAGTCGATACAAAGTCGCATAGAGCCATCCTTCTTCTTGACAAACAGTACGGGCGCTCCCCAGGGCGAGACGCTGGGTCGGATGAATCCCTTGTCGAGCAATTCTTGTAACTGCACCTTGAGTTCTTTAAGCTCTGCAGGGGCCATTCTGTACGGGGCTTTCAAGATCGGTCGAGTGTCGGGGAAGGTATCGATAGTGAACTCAATCTCTAGATCGGGCGGCATGTCGGACAGCTCGTCCGAAAACACATCAGGGAATTCTGCCACAACGTCGGTTTGATCCGCGTTTGCACCATCCTGTCGCATGTCTCGAACGGAAGCTAGATTGCCTTCGCACCCGGAATGCAGCATCCGTCGAACAGATATTGTGGAGACCACCATGCAGGTCGGCGACGCCTCACCACACGAGTAGCAGAATTTAGGCACTCCAGGTATGCAGAATGTGACCTTCTTTTTAGCGCAGTCTATGGTTGTGTTGCACGGACCGAGCCAATCCATCCCCAGAATGATATCGTAGTCCTTAATATTTAGAATTATCGCATCGAGACTGACCTTTTGACCACCTATATAGATGATTTCGTCTCTGCAGACTAAATTTGCAGCTAGTGGCAGGCCCGATGGGATATTAACAGTAAGCTCGAGACCCAAAGGTGTCAGGGGAAATTTGTGCTCGGCGGTAAAGTCCACCGATATGAAACTATGCGTATCACCTGAATCAAACAATACACAAGCAGGTTTATTATTGAATTGCAGTATACCTGTCACGACTGTGTCAGATGCGAATACTTTATCTCGAGTCATGGCGTAGACGCGGCCCTGAGCATTAGGGCGACGGTCTTCGCCATTCTGTTGTGCGGTCGGTGGAGCCCGAGGTGCTTGGCCTCGGTTTTACTGATGTTACGGGGGGCGTTGGTTCGGCGTAGCTTCCGGGCAGTCTCTTACGAGGTGATCTTTCTTGCCGTACGCGAAACATACTCTGTGCTTAAGTCGGCACTCAGTATCCAGGTACCCGTCCTTGTGGCAGAAATTGCAGACCATCCGCTCCTTCGTCTGGTTGTCGTGATATTGAAAATTTTGTGCGTTGTTGCCTCCCGCATTACTATGGCATTTGTTATTAAAGCGAACAGCGTCGGTAGTAGTAGAAGGATACTCGAACTCCAAACGTATGGCATGGTTAAGTGCCTCGCCCACAGTTTTGTATTTCGATATCGAGACATGAGCACGGATAGAGGAACGCAGGCCCACTACAAATCGTTTTGCTCGGCTTGCGGTGGTAGATAAATAATCTCCAGCAAACTTGGCCAGTTTGTTGAATTTAGCCGTATATTGTCGTACAGTCATATTCCCTTACGTCAACTGCATAAACTCATTTTCTTTTTTCTGTCGTACGGCTACAAAAAGATATTCGTTCTCGAACGCATCTCTGAATGTCGCCCATGAGTTCGCCGTCGTCTCGTCTTCACGTCAAATAGCCCGCTTCTGCACAGCCCACCAATCGTGCGCATTCATTTGATGTAGAAGTTGAGCACACGCGACTTTCTTCGAGTCCTCGACGCCCAGAAGCTCGAACTTGTCTTCCAGCTCCTCCAACCAGTCGATCGCCACCGAGGGGTCTTCTATGCCATTGAAGGAAGTATGGCAGCTTTTAGTGAATTTTGACACGTCGAAGTTAGAACTTCTCGGTGCCGCAGGTGAGAGCACGGACGTCTCTGGTTCGGCTTCGTTGGATCGAACCGCAGGCTGGGTCACGGCAGGCGTCATCGTTTAATTGTTGTTGTTGCCCACGACCGACTGTACGATCTGCTGGAGGGTATTCAGCTGCTGCTACTGCAGCTTGAATTAAGCCTCGAACCGATTCTCAAATTGAGCCTGACGAGCCTTCGCTTGCTGACGATGGAGCTCGTTTTGACGTTGCTGCATTTTAAGCATCTGCAGCATACGTTGCATCGGATCGCCGGAAGGTCCGGCTACGGTAGGCGTCATTCCCGTTGGGTTAGCAGAATGCCCGGGTCTAGAAGCACTCGAGCCGCTGGAAGCGCTCGTCTCGTCTTCCGCCTGAGCTCCCGTAACTGTAAGAAAAAGAAAGCAACTCTCGTTAGTTTCGGAAAATGTCCTGGGTTCAGCGTATGGAACAACTCATCTCATCGATACGAGGTCAACGGTTGGAGACTAGAACTTGACATTGGAGGCCAAGGACATAAAATCGTGCTCTAATACCATTATGTCACGCCCCGATTCCATCGAATCGATAATCGTCCCCCGGGCGTGATGCCGTGCGAACCTAATTTACGCTCGCACAAGGCCTAGTCATAAGGTAATTCGAGACACAAGATCTAAGAGAGTACGCAAACAAATTGATTCACACAATAAGTAAAAGAAACTTGAATTTTATTGATAATGAACATCTTTTACAGACTTCGATACAAGACTCATTGTCGCACGGGCTACAACATGACTCGATTACAAATGAGTGCCGATGAGATAGCCGTTCCATACATTGCACACAACCCTCAATATACACAAGTACTCCAGTGGCCTGGATGGAAGGGATGCTGAGTCATCTTCCTTGGACTGTCGAGAGCCTTCAAAAGTAGAGTCGCAGAGAGAGAGTCTTCGACGCACGGCCGAAGCTTCAAAAGTCACGAACGTCGCCGAGCTAGTTGGCGCGTCTTTCCTGGTTCGCGGGACCTGCAAAGAGCGAGGATCAGCACGAAACACATGTACTGGCGAATGGATAATTAAATCCAAGCTCTGCATTTGATTCAAGAAGTTTCGTAAACATGTTAGCTACCTATTTCAATGATCTTTCTAACCATCCTTCTCGATTTGCATGTTAACATGTTTTGAGGCAATCATATAAAACTGGATATCTTTAAGCAACTATCATATTCATCCTGTATCCCGTGCACCTGTTAAGCAGTGAAGGGGTATGAAGGCCACTGGCAATGTCAAGCCATTTTGGACTATAGCATTTGGTTAAACGACGCCCCTTTCGCGTCGGGTAGCGAGCCCTGTGTGAAAGTGCCCGCATAACTCGCGTCGATGAAGGGTTGGCACTGCTACACTCGTTCCTCCCGGGCCGAATCGGTCCCTTGGCCTAGGCAACCGTTCGAGAAAACTTCACCTTGTTGACAAGTTGTCCAATGACCGTTTTTCTTTAGACTTAGTCGATTTTGCTTTCTTAGTCGTATCGTTGCGATAAACGTTAATCGATTCATTCATTTTTTTGCATAGGCTAAGTGGATTTGCATAAGAAAACACATTTTCCATTTTCAAAACCGACGATTTGATAGCAAGAGTTTCGTGAAGAATCGTGCCACGATTTCTTTGATTCTACACTATTATGACAAGCATTCATTTACTTCACATATTGAGTTTTGAAGTAGAGGGACGAGACGAAGGAGGTCAGTCACTCGCCTTATGTTTGCTTCAAGCGAGCGACTGGTT
>JANAVB010029150.1:0-72884 GCA_029216955.1 Iris pallida | reverse complement strand
CGTATATTGAAATAGAATACATCTCAACTATACGGTCACGGCTGTCTAGATATGAGGGTTTACTACAAGCCAGCAGTCTCTTAAGGTCAAGCCTATTGTCTCAATCTCAAGCAATTAACAGAGTTACAAGATGTTTGAGCATCAAATATATATATATAAGGCGTCCCAAATATTACATATTGGATGATCATGAAGCTAGTCGTACAAAATGATAGGACTAGCAAGAGTTCAGTCATACATGATCAACCCTAGGATTTGTTAATCATGTTTACAGTCCGTAGGCAGACATAAGTAAATGTGCATCGAGCTAACAGGTGCTCGTCGGCTAAACGCCTCAAAAGAATAAATTTACATATAAGTGGGTGAAACAAAAAAAGGAAAACCCACTCTTGGCCCGGGTTCCGTCTAGTTGTCACCATTGGGCTGGAAACTCGGTAGATCCTCGGGAGCTGCTCCGAAATCTGGCCACACAAAACCAGCTGGGTCAAACCCCAGAAAGAGCAAGTGCCACAAAGGAGGCCACAAATAAGAACAAAAGCCAGCATATCAGAACATAAAGAATAAAAGAAAGTACAAGTAATAAAAGTACACAAGGCGATAAACGACTAGGGACGTGGACCCATTCCGGGAGCCAGGTTACAATCCTTAAACCAAACAAGGACCGGGATTGTAACCCTTCGCCTGAATAGCTCACTGCCTCTACCCATTTATCGTTAGAGATAAGTAAAACTATCATGATCAAGAGTTCCAGGTACAAGGCTAGACAAGACTTAGACAGGGCTGGACACCATTCATTCACAATCGGCCAAGCAAGTACTACGGCTTACTACTTTAACTAACTAGGGTTATCACAAGCCTTAATTACTAACAAGATGCGAGTGAGAAACTCCCAGTCCCAAGCCCTGCAGACCATCCAGTTATCCTTCCGCGGGTTGAGAGTTATAGTTGGGTACATCGCCCAGGAAACGATATACCCTTAGGTGACTTAGAGGGTGCAACACATGACAGTGTGCTGGAAATGTGCTCTACTCGTCGGCAAGCTACAAGTCCATTAAAGCCCAGATAACGAGACTGCCTGTGACTGGGAATTCTCCATGTTCTAGTTTGATCTAATCATTAGCCTAATCCAATTTAGTGCGAGTCCCTGGCCGTGGTACCCAGGAAGTCACGTCCTAGACATGATGCAAGACAAGACAAGTGGATTGTGCAGACAAGCAAGCAGGAACACCCACGGTGTCAAGGCAAGTCAAGTCAAGTTATCAAGTCAAGTTAAGTCAAGAGTGCGCCGCCACGGGCCACTATCAAGTTATCAAGATAAATCATGTCAGGGTACTTGTTAGGAGTGCGCCACGACGGGCCACTATCATGTCAGGTTGGTCATGTCAGGAGTGCACCACTACGGGTCACTGTCATGTTATACTAGTTCCTTGCCATACCATGCTGTGTACAATAGTTATTCTAAACATGATAAGTAAAATCAAGTTCATGACAAAAGGCGTAAGGATATAAAATGGGCGTAAAATACCTAATAAAATACTAATATAAAATAGGACAATAGAAGAGCCAAGATCAAGAAATAACAAATTCATCATAGACAAGTAGGTTGTGCAGGGTATATACTACGCAGGGTGCCAAGTGCGCAGGGTGAGCTGCGCAGGGTACCAACTGCGCAGGGTGCCAAGTGCGCAGGGGCAGATGGCGCACAGATGGATTGCGCAGAAGGTAGACTGCGCAGGAGTAAACTGCGCAGGAGTTGGTTGCGCAGAGATGGATTGCGCAATGGTTGATTGCGCAGGGGTTACTTTGCGCATGGCTGGCTTGCGCATGGCTGGCCTGCGCCAGCGCAATCCAGCGCAGCGCAAAGCACTGGCCAAGGATCTTGCGCAAATGGCCATGCGCTAAAGAGCACAGGTCAGGGTGCGCAAATGGCCTTGCACTAAAGAGCGCAGGCCAGGGAATAGTGCGCAATCGGCCAGGTGCTAAAAAGCAGTGGCCGAGAGCTCCACCATGGCTGAACTCTCAAGAACACCAAGTTCAAATCTTCACAACTTAGCCAAATAAAACCAAATTTAGATTTTCAAAGTTCTAACTTGAGTAAAATTGAATTCTCTTCCACATGGAAGAATCAAAACAAGCTAAAATCAAAGTTTAATAGATCAAAACCAAGGAATTCCGAAAATAACTAAAATTTAGATCTAGAACAATGGAGACTCCAAATCACAAAATTCCAAGTTCTAATGTTGCTCTATGTCCTAATCTAGCTAATGAACAAATAAAGGATGGTGCTTATTTAATGGCAAGATGCACTTGCCTATAGGTGTGGGTGGAGGAAGAAGAAGAAGAAGAAATTAATGAAGAAATTATGGAGGAGAGAGAAGTAGGTGGGTTATAATGAGGGTGTTGTGGTGGAATGGGGGTGGAGTGTAGGCTTATGGTGTTCCATGCATGTTGAACCAAACCAAACCAAACCAAACATTCTCCACAAAATAAAACCAAGCCATGGTTAAAACCTGCTTACAAGAATCAAAAGACCACATGTCCAGGAAAATAAAAATACGTGCCAAAATCAAATACGAGCATAATACGAAATACGAAAAATGAGGGTGACAACTCTACCCACCTTCAAGGAATTCCGTCCTCGGAATTTAATCAAGGAGCTAGAGATTGCCACGACAAGCCATACTAAGCACAGACAAGCTACACTAAGCAGTTCAATCATACAATCATACAATGCAAGCAAGGAAGGGAAAGCGTAAGGCATAAGAAAGACATTATACCTCACGAGTCAAACAGGTAGGGATATCGCGATCGGATGTCGTCCTCACGCTCCCACATTGACTCACCTAGAGAGTGATGACCCCAAGCAACACGGACTAATTTAACAGTCTTGTTCTTGAGTATCTTTTCCCTCCGGTCCAAAATAGACACGGGCCTCTCCTCATACGAAAGGTTGGTACCAACAACCAATTCCGAATGATCTAGGATATGGCTCGGGTCCGGGATGTACCGTCTTAATTGGGACACATGGAATACATCATGTACCTCACTTAACGACGGTGGAAGAGCGAGACGATAGGACACATCGCCTACTCGCTCCAGAATATCGAACGGCCCTATATACCTAGGACTAAGCTTTCCCCGTACGCCAAAACGAATGACGCCGCGGGTAGGCGAGATCCTAAGAAATACATGGTCGCCGACGGCAAATTCTAAGGGACGCCGATGAGCATCGGCCCAATGGCGCTGGCGATCCTGAGCAACTCGGAGGTGATCTCTGACTTTCCTGACCACTTCAACCGTCTGAGAAATCAGTTCTGGACCGAGCATCTGCCTCTCTCCGATATCGTCCCATGCTAACGGAGATCTGCACTTCCTGCCATACAGAGCCTCGAAGGGTGCCATCTGGATACTGGCCTGGAAACTATTGTTGTACGAGAATTCCACCAGGTGCAGGTGATCCTCCCACGAACCACCGAAGTCAAGGGTACATGACCGCAACATATCTTCGAGAGTTTGTATAGTGCGCTCTGACTGCCCATCTGTCTGCGGATGATACGCTGAGCTGAACTTGAGACGAGTCCCCAAACTTTGATGAAGACTGCGCCAGAAGTGCGATGTGAATCTCGTATCCCTGTCTGATACTATGACTGGCACTCCGTGAAGTCTGACAATCTGCCTGAGATACATCTCTGCTAGCTGCGCCGTCGACTGTCCAACTCTAAATGGAAGAAAGTGTGCCACCTTGGTAAGCCTGTCCACAATGACCCAAATAGCATCTCTGCCTGCCGGAGATCTGGGTAACCCAGTCACGAAATCCATGGTAATGTGTTCCCACTTCCATTCTGGGATCGGTAAAGGTTGAAGAAGTCCAGCTGGCCTCTGATGTTCAGCCTTGACTTGTTGGCAAACCAAACCGAGAGACATACCGGGCTATCTCCCTCTTCATACCATTCCACCAAAAGTGTTGACGAATATCTCTGTACATCTTCGTGCTGCCTGGGTGATGGAATACTGCGAACTGTGAGCCTCTGCCATGACTTCCTGTCTGATATCTCACTGGGTACACAAAGACGCGTGCCGTGTCGAAGTGTACCATCCTCATGAATACATAACTCTGGCCTTCTCCCTGTCTCGCACTCTGCTCTGAGACGCTGAATCTTGGAATCTGTTAACTGTGCGGTCCGGATCCTCTCAACTATGGTGGACTGAATCTGTAGGCTGGCCATCAAGGCCACATTGGAAGGAAGAATCACTTCAATTCCCATCTTCTGAAGATCTGCCAATAGCTCTAGTTGTGCCGTCAGGAAATAAACTCCGGCTCTCCGGCTCAACGCATCTGCTACGACGTTGGCCTTCCCTGGATGATACTGCAAATCCACATCGTAGTCCACAAGTAGCTCGAGCCATCTTCTCTGCCGCATATTAAGATCCTTCTGGGTGAAAACATACTTCAGGCTCTTATGATCAGTAAATATCTCCACTCTGTCTCCGTACAAGTAGTGCCTCCACAACTTAAGTGCAAACACTACTGCTGCTAGCTCCAAGTCGTGGGTCGGGTAATTCTTCTCATGATCACGGAGTTGACGTGACGCATAAGCAATTACCTTCCCATGCTGCATCAAAACACATCCCAATCCTCTACCTGAAGCGTCACAATAAACTGTGAATCCTCCGGTCCCATCTGGAAGGGTGAGAATGGGAGCCGTTATCAAACCTCGCTTCAACTTCTCAAATGATTCCTGACACTCTGCTGTCCAAATGAACGGCACATCCTTGCGGGTCAACTGGGTCATCGGCGCTGAAATCCTTGCAAAATCAGAGACAAACCGCCGGTAGTAGCCGGCCAATCCAAGAAAGCTGCGAACTTCTGCCACTGAGCTGGGTACTGGCCATGCCTCGATAGCCACAATCTTCTGGGGATCCACTTCCACTCCTCCTCTGGTAATGATGTGACCCAAGTAAGAAATGCGATCGAGCCAGAACTCGCATTTACTGAACTTGGCGTACAACTGGTGCTCTCTGAGAATCTGGAGGACAATTCTGAGATGCTGCTCATGCTCTGCTCCACTCTTGCTGTAGACCAGGATGTCATCAAGAAACACTATCACAAACTGATCCAAGTAAGGCATAAAAATACGGTTCATGAGGTCCATGAACACTGCCGGCGCATTGGTCGCTCCAAAGGGCATAACTAGAAACTCCCAATGCCCGTACCTAGATCTGAACGCCGTCTTCGGGATGTCCTGCTCTCTGACTCTAATCTGGTGGTATCCTGACCGCAAGTCTATCTTCGAGAAAACTGAAGCCCCCTTGAGTTGATCAAACAAATCATCTATCCTCGGGAGAGGGTATCTGTTCTTAATTGTCACTGAGTTCAAGGTACGATAATCTACACATAACCTGGACGTACCATCCTTCTTTTTCACAAGAAGCATCGGGGCTCCCCAAGGCGATCCACTTGCACGAATGAATCCCTTGGTTCTGAGTTCTTCAATCATCTTGTACAAAATCTCCAACTCTGAAGGCGCCATTCTGTAGACTCGTTCTGATACTGGTGCTGTCCCGGGAATCAAGTCGATGGTGAACTCGATCTCCCGCTCTGGCGGCATCCCTGGAAGTTCCTCTGGGAAGACATCTGGAAACTCTTCAACTATCCGGGGCAACTGCACTGCTGCTACTGCCATCCGCAATACTGGAGGAGATTGCTCTACTGTGCCTCTGGAAAATGAAAACTCTGGCTCTCCGGGAATACTAAAAACAACTCTGCCAACATGGCAGTCTATCCTAGCATAATGGTTCCTCAACCAATCCATGCCTAGGACTACATCATAGTCTGCCATAGGGAATTCTATGAGCCTAGCGGGGAACTCTCTACCGCTAACTACGATCCGACACGAGGAAAATACTCGATCTACTCCCACAAGACCATTACCAGTAAGTATATTGAGCCTCACTGATAATGACTCGGGCTCCAATCCTATGTGTCGCGAATCGTGCAGACATGAATGAATGCGATGCACCAGAATCAAATAATACAGATGCTGGAAAGGTGTTGACGAGAATAGTACCTGCCACTACCTCACCTGGTGCAACTTCTTCTTCCATGGTCATCATCATAGCCTGACCTCTAGCTGCGGGTCCCCTCTGCTGGAATCCCCTCTGTCGGTTCTGTGCTGGAGCCTGGGTGAACTGCTGCTGGTTCTGCTGATGAAAGGCCTGGGCCTGGGGCGCCAATGGCCTTGGGTACTGCTGCTGCTGCTGAACTGGAGCTGGGGCTGGTCCTCTCACCGAAGAACTAGAAAGGTTGGATGATGATGGACCTCCCCTATTCGGGCAGGTCCCTATCTGGTGGTCTGCTCCTCCACAAGCAGGCACAATCCCTGTGCCCTGCGACACTCTGCCACTACATGGCCCGGCTTCCCGCAATGAGAACATCCCACCGCGGAAGACTGCTTCTGCTTCTGCTGCTGCGGGTACGTCGGGGTTGAATGCTGAACCGACGTCACTGAGGCCGCCCGCCTCGGAGTTCCAATGGTTATACCCCTAGCTGCCGTGGCTGGAGCTGAAGATTGTGCATCTGGTTGTGGGACCGCTTCCTGCCTCCGGTCCTGTCCACAATTCTCCGGGAGGTATACTCATGTCTCCTTGCTGCCTTCAACCTGCATCGAACGTCTGGTGCTCGAACTGCTCGACAGCCAATAATATCTCTAAATGCAGCCCCTGCTGGAACCGCTGGGCCCTATCGAATTCGGTTGCCACCAAGGTGGGGGCGAACCTACTCAGCCTGGAAAACTCGTCGCATAGCCATCGACCGTCCTGCCTCCTTGCTTCAAGTTGGTGAACCGGGTCTGCAGGTCGTACCGTGCCACCGCATCGAAGTACTTTGTCTGGAACCTCTCTCTGAACGTCGCCCAATGACTGGTGCTGCTAATCCCATAGCCTGAGCTGCCCACCAATCGCGAGCCAGGTCTAACAACTGTAGGCGTACCACCGCCACCTTCTCATTCTCAGGTGTCCTAGCTGCTTCCAGGACCACCTCGGTATCCTGAAGCCAAGCGTCTGCGGCAATCGCATCTTCACTGCCATCAAAAAAGGGAGGGTTCAAGCGCTTGAAACTGTTGGCCGCCTGATTTCCTTGGGGACCTCCTCGGTTTAGTGCATCATGAACTTCCTGGTGCAGGGCGTCGCCTCGACGATCTTGGGATGCAAGCAGTTCTCTGATAAGCCCTACCAAAGGTCCCTCATCCTGTCTAGCTGGTTGAGCGGGCGGAGCTGCCTGAACTAGAGGTTCCGAGCCTCCGGGAAGCATAACTCGGGAGGCTACTCCAGAGTGCTGAGCTTGATCTTCCTGGCGCTGGGTGCTTGTCGAGCTTCCTCTGGCTGGTTGGCAGGTCCGGGAGTAATGCCGCTGAAGAAGACGACATAGGGAACAGTAAGGAAGGACCAGGACAGATCAATGATACAAACAATGTGATCAGGTCGAGATTCTCAGGGATTTGAAGATACGAGCAGAGATCAAGGACGAATATTGATTGAGACATCTATTCGGTAACCCTCACATTTCTTGAATGCCAAGACCTGCATGGGCCACCACTTAAACCGTGTCACGCCCCAGAACCAGAATACTGGAGAGCGGGGCAGACACAGCCAGCTACGTATATTGAAATAGAATACATCTCAACTATACGGTCACGGCTGTCTAGATATGAGGGTTTACTACAAGCCAGCAGTCTCTTAAGGTCAAGCCTATTGTCTCAATCTCAAGCAATTAACAGAGTTACAAGATGTTTGAGCATCAAATAATATATAAGGCGTCCCAAATATTACATATTGATCATGAAGCTAGTCGTACAAAATGATAGGACTAGCAAGAGTTCAGTCATACATGATCAACCCTAGGATTTGTTAATCATGTTTACAGCCCGTAGGCAGACAATAAGTAAATGTGCATCGAGCTAACAGTGCTCGTCGGCTAAACGCCTCAAAAGAATAAATTTACATATAAGTGGGTGAAACAAAAAAAGGAAAACCCACTCTTGGCCCGGGTTCCGTCTAGTTGTCACCATTGGGCTGGAAACTCGGTAGATCCTCGGGAGCTGCTCCGAAATCTGGCCACACAAAACCAGCTGGGTCAAACCCCAGAAAGAGCAAGTGCCACAAAGGAGGCCACAAATAAGAACAAAAGCCAGCATATCAGAACATAAAGAATAAAAGAAAGTACAAGTAATAAAAGTACACAAGGCGATAAACGACTAGGGACGTGGACCCATTCCGGAGCCAGGTTACAATCCTTAAACCAAACAAGGACCGGGATTGTAACCCTTCGCCTGAATAGCTCACTGCCTCTACCCATTTATCGTTAGAGATAAGTAAAACTATCATGATCAAGAGTTCCAGGTACAAGGCTAGACAAGACTTAGACAGGGCTGGACACCATTCATTCACAATCGGCCAAGCAAGTACTACGGCTTACTACTTTAACTAACTAGGTTATCACAAGCCTTAATTACTAACGATGCGAGTGAGAACTCCCAGTCCCAGCCCTGCAGACCATCCAGTTATCCTTCCGCGGGTTGAGAGTTATAGTTGGGTACATCGCCCAGGAAACGATATACCCTTAGGTGACTTAGAGGGTGCAACACATGACAGTGTGCTGGAAATGTGCTCTACTCGTCGGCAAGCTACAAGTCCATTAAAGCGCCCAGATAACGAGACTGCCTGTGACTGGGAATTCTCCATGTTCTAGTTTGATCTAATCATTAGCCTAATCCAATTTAGTGCGAGTCCCTGGCCGTGGTACCCAGGAAGTCACGTCCTAGACATGATGCAAGACAAGACAATGGATTGTGCAGACAAGCAAGCAGGAACACCCACGGTGTCAAGGCAAGTCAAGTCAAGTTATCAAGTCAAGTTAAGTCAAGTGCGCCGCCACGGGCCACTATCAAGTTATCAAGATAAATCATGTCAGGGTACTTGTTAGGAGTGCGCCACGACGGGCCACTATCATGTCAGGTTGGTCATGTCAGGAGTGCACCACTACGGGTCACTGTCATGTTATACTAGTTCCTTGCCATACCATGCTGTGTACAATAGTTATTCTAAACATGATAAGTAAAATCAAGTTCATGACAAAAGGCGTAATATAAAATGGGCGTAAAATACCTAATAAAACTAATATAAAATAGGACAATAGAAGAGCCAAGATCAAGAAATAACAAATTCATCATAGACAAGTAGGTTGTGCAGGGTATACTACGCAGGGTGCCAAGTGCGCAGGGTGAGCTGCGCAGGGTACCAACTGCGCAGGGTGCCAAGTGCGCAGGGGCAGATGGCGCACAGATGGATTGCGCAGAAGGTAGACTGCGCAGGAGTAAACTGCGCAGGAGTGGTTGCGCAGAGATGGATTGCGCAATGGTTGATTGCGCAGGGGTTACTTTGCGTATGGCTGGCTTGCGCATGGCTGGCCTGCGCCAGCGCAATCCAGCGCAGCGCAAAGCACTGGCCAAGGATCTTGCGCAAATGGCCATGCGCTAAAGAGCACAGGTCAGGGTGCGCAAATGGCCTTGCACTAAAGAGCGCAGGCCAGGGAATAGTGCGCAATCGGCCAGGTGCTAAAAAGCAGTGGCCGAGAGCTCCACCATGGCTGAACTCTCAAGAACACCAAGTTCAAATCTTCACAACTTAGCCAAATCAAAACCAAATTTAGATTTTCAAAGTTCTAACTTGAGTAAAATTGAATTCTCTTCCACATGGAAGAATCAAAACAAGCTAAAATCAAAGTTTAATAGATCAAAACCAAGGAATTCCAAAAATAACTAAAATTTAGATCTAGAACAATGGAGACTCCAAATCACAAAATTCCAAGTTCTAATGTTGTTCTCCATGTCCTAATCTAGCTAATGAACAAATAAAGGATGGTGCTTATTTAATGGCAAGATGCACTTGCCTATAGGTGTGGGTGGAGGAAGAAGAAGAAGAAGAAATTAATGAAGAAATTATGGAGGAGAGAGAAGTAGGTGGGTTATAATGAGGGTGTTGTGGTGGAATGGGGGTGGAGTGTAGGCTTATGGTGTTCCATGCATGTTGAACCAAACCAAACCAAACCAAACATTCTCCACAAAATAAACCAAGCCATGGTTAAAACCTGCTTACAAGAATCAAAAGACCACATGTCCAGGAAAATAAAAATACGTGCCAAAATCAAATACGAGCATAATACGAAATACGAAAAATGAGGGTGACATCATGACACGTATTCCATAAGAGGGTAGCAAGTCCCCATAGAAATTGGTGTCTATACAAGTATAGGGAACAAGACAGGAAATGTACCAATATTCCAAAAATCTAGGAACAACATCTCATGTCATGATCCATATACTAGTCCGTGAACTATCGTGACTGAAAATCGAGTAAGACACTACAACTGAATAGGATATAGCATATATCAAGACAATAAAAACTATCAGTGAATGTACTCGCCTGTGGTCCTGAGTTGATAAGATGAACAGACGCTAAGAGTAATCACAGACCTAAAGATGAGATACTATAAGTCAAACATAATTTTATAATGAAAGAAAAACTAATTTAAGTCATGATATGCAAGTCTAAGTCAAACTAGGTCAAACTAGGTCATATTAGGTTACTGGAAGTCAATCTAAGTCAAACTAGGTCAATCTGGATCAAAGGTTGACTTATAGTTGACTTTTGGTCAACTGGTCAATCCTGTTCAACTCTAGGTCAACCCTGGTCAACTCTAGGTCAACCCTAGGTCAATGTTGACCAACTGTTAACTTTTAGTCAACTGGTCAACTCTGGTCTGGTTTCGGGTCAATTCTAGGTCAAGCGTTGACTTGAAGTTGACTTTCGTTCAAAAAGTCAACTATTGGTCAACGGGGGTCAATACTAGCCTAAACTACTCTCATCTAGTCATTACCTACCAAGACAACCTATTTCTAACCCCATCTTGCAATCAGAAATCCAATATCTTATTTACCCAATATCCTAACATTTACCCTTTACAAGGTATTCCCGATACCTTGCCCCATTACAAAGGAAACCCCGCTAATCTTCAAGATACTAGCCCAGGCTCCTTAGGGTAGCTAGATACTATCCTATCTAAGGTTACCTAACAAAAAATCTGGATTTCCTAGACATCTAGTCCATCTTATGGTCATGTTGATCATCTCAACATTACCTTAGTGTATCGTCATGATACGCTATGGTATCTTGAGATACCACACCCTACTCTCTACCAACCTTCCTAGTTCACTCTCCCATACTCTCCTAGTGTCTAGGTTAGCCCTTTCTACTAGTCCACTAGGATATTAACCTAGTTAGGGCACTAACATATCTAAACACTCTCAAGCACTAACACCAATTACCCACAATAACCCTCCTAACTACCCCTCTCAAAACCTACTACTAGGCTCTAACTAAGGACAATACTAAGGGTTATATAGGGCATTAATAGGGTATAAGAGTGGGGCAAATTGAGGTTCAATGCATGGAAGGATGGATAGATGATAGATGAATGAATGAAGTAAATGATTGAATGAATGGAGGAATGGATGGATGAAAGAATGAATATATCATAAATGAATGGATGGAATAGTGAATGAGTGTTTGTGTGTATGAATGCATTGAATGGTTTAATGAATAGAGGAATGGGTTGAGTGAATGAATGAGTGAATTAGAGAATGAATGCATTAGTAAATAGATTATTGAATGGATGCACACATGAATGATTGAATGAATGGGGGAATGGATGACATGGATGGATTGCGAAGGGACTGTCCTATGATGCTACTGCTGCTATTCCTACTGATAATGCTGCTGCTGTAAGCTATTGCAGTCCTCTGTGGGGACCGCTGCAGTCCCAAACTGCTCGAGCAGTGCTCTTACTGCAGCATAATGCAGCAGTACATATTGCTATCTGCTGCTGCTTAATTTCCTCCCTTCAAACCTTCACTTCCTCACTCTCTCTATCACTCTATATCACTCTCTCTATCTCACTCAAATCTCTAATCCCTCTCTCATTCTCCATATCCCATTCTCTATATCAATCTCTCTACACACATTTCTAGCATATATATAAAGACACCCACACACCCATGATATATATAACACTCATATATATATATATATATATATATATATATATATATATATATATATATAGATAGAGAGAGAGAGAGAGAGAGAGAGACATACATATATATATAGAGAGAGAGACACACACATATACATAAATGAAAAATATATAAGATACAATATGATACATTAAGATACCATTCTAGAAATTCTAAAATCTAAAATTAAAAATAGGAATAATCATTCACACAAATGTCAACCACATGGTGTCCAAAATTGTGGATTTTCCACTAGGACACAAAACACAACACAATGGACACTCCTATGACCTCCAAATGGACACGAAACAGACACAAATGGAGATACAACCATGGGGGTCATTCCTATGGGTTCAAATTAATCCTAAATGCATGTAGGAATAAAATAGAGAAGAGATTATACCTCCCGGTTGATCGAATCTAAGAAAACTCCTTCCGATACGACACTGACACGAAGAGACCTCCAAATGTACACGAACAAGTTCCGAAACTCCCCAATATAGCTAGCTCCTCCTCTTGATGAAAATAGAGAAGAAAAGAAAGGGATTGATGAAGGAATGGATTGATTTGATGGTAGAAAGAATGGAGACTCCTCTCTAATTTTTGGGGAAGAACAAGAGAGAGAAAATATATGGATAATAACAAATGAGGCTTACACTATCCATCTAGCTTGGTCGGCCATGTAATGGCATAGGTGCCCTATATGCTAATGACTAAAACACCCCCATTTATCTTATTGATTAATATTAGGAATAGGTTTAAGGTTGAGGCTAAATTAGTCATGTTTTAAGTCTCTAATCAAACTAAACCTATTCATGAAAAATTAATATAACCCACTAACTAAAATAATGTCATATGGGCCATGCCTAACTAATGAGTGGGCCCCACTAGAGTCAAAGCTACCCCGGGTCCCCGATACAAGTCGGATTAAGTTGAAATTCGAACCCGACTCAAATCACCCCAAAACAATATCATAAATAATAAAATAAATCCAAAATTATTTTAAAGTGGAAAAAGACCAAAATACCCCTGTTTTTAGAAACTGGGGGTGACATCGAGTTTGATAGCCACGTTGCCCCCGGAGACCTTGTTGTCGATGGTCTGAACAATCGCATGCGCCAAACTGTACTGATGTTCTCGTGTATTCTCCTCCCTTTAACGAAGCTCGATTGTTCTCTTGAACTGATAAGAGGAAGGATCGAAGAAAGCCACTCCGCCAACATTTTGGATATGATTTTATGAGAAAAATTACTCAAACTGATCGGCCTAAAATCCTGACAACTCAAAGGTTTATTAGTTTTAGGAATAAGGACAAGGTTAGCGGAGCTTATACCTTTGGGAATGTGTATGTCGAAAAAGAAATCCGTGATAGCGGCCATGACGTCGTTCTTGATAATGCTCCAGCATTTGGTGTAGAAGTACCCCTTGAACCCATCCAGGCCCGGCACGCTCTGCGGATTGAGAGACTTGACCGCTTGTTCAACTTCCCCCTCCGATGGAATGGCACAAAGCTCAAGGTTCTGCGTGTCGGTAATAATAGGGATGCATGAAATGAAAGGATCTGCGGGCGTCACCGGCACATAACCAAAGAAATTCGAGAAGTGGGTGATCGTCCGGTCGAGGATAACGTGGTCCTCCACAGTCGAGCCATCCGCAAACATGCAAATTTTGTTGAAAGATGCTCTTTCTTTGATAATGGCGTGATAGAACGAGGAGTTCCGATCCCCTTCCGTGATCCAATTGATCCGAGCTTGGTCCATAAGCAATTGTTCCTCCATATCCAGAACCGCTTTGAGTCTCATGCGCATGGTGTGAAGAAGCAGCCCCTGGGACTCGCACCACCAAAGTTGGAGAGCCGCCTCGATACTGTTAACGTCCTGTTGAAGGTCCCGCTTTTGTTTTTGCAAATCGCCGAAGACATTCCAATTCCAATCCTGAAGAGATTTCTGAGGTTTTTTAACTTATTGTGAAGCACAAGAAGGGGAGGACCAAGGCACAGGGTATTCCAGCTAGTAGTAACCAGATCAGTAAACGTAGGATGAGTGGTCCACATCCGCAGGAATCGGAAAGGAGCCGCAGACTTGATCGAATCTGAAGGAGCAATAAGGAGGGGAAGTGGTCAGAATGTAAACGAGAGAGGTGAGTAACCGTAACCTGGATGTTGTCGAGGAGGAAATTAGTATCATAAAGAACCCGATCGAGCCTTTCCCACGTATTTGGATTATTGACGAGGCCGTTGCACCAGGTATACATCGATCCCTGGAAGCCTGCGTCCACCAGCCCGTTGTCGGAGATGAGGCTATTAAACTCCGCGGACGCGCCGAAATTATAATGCCCGGGCCAGACTTCTCAGCCGCCGTTGAGACAACATTGAAGTCGCTGGCGAGCAACCACGGCGTGTGACAGGTGCCATAGTAGGAAGACAACTCCTACAATAACTCCCTGCGCATCCCTGCCAAACAGCTCGCATAAACCACGGAGAAGGCCATCTCCTACGGCAAAGTTGAGTTCCTGATGTTGCAAGTCACATATTGAGAGTGAATTTCTGAAATGGTGAGGCTGATATTGTCATTCCATAAGATCCAAATATATTTGTTCCCCACTCCTGTATGAAATTTTTTTTTCATGTGAAGCTCAGAAGCAAGAGTAGGGAGATTCCCCCCGTCAATTTTAGGTTCAAGAATAGCAACTAGATCAGGAGAATGCTTGCAAATAAGAGAGTTAAGGTACTTCCTGGTTGGTTTGTTCCGGACCCCCCTAACGTTCCAAATAATGGACTTAAACATTAAGAGGGTCTTGAGCATGGTTTTTGGCCTCAGTCGAGCGCCTTGTCTGTCTTGAGTGAGAGGGCAAGGTAGTAGGGTCGGGCATCCTTCTGGCACTCGGAGTAGCTTTGTTAGTATTCTCTTGTTTTTTCTTAGAAGTCGAACTCTCATTTTGTATCTTCTTAGACTGTCCCACATTGATATCCTGTTTCCTTCCCGGCTTCGCAACCATATCGGGTTGTGCCTCCTTGCCCGCTTGTAACATATTGTCTTTGATCCCTCTCTTCGCTTTGGTCGCCGCCGTTTTCGTCGCAATTTGTTTCTTGCTTTTAGCTTTAAAAGCTTTGATAAGCTCAATTTCAGCATCCGGCGGCTCTCCTGGGCCCGGCGATTGCGAGCCAAGCAGCTGGGCACGCATCATTCCCACCGTTTGGTTGATACTTCGGGAGTTTAGTTCTTGCACGAAGGATGACTCACTCGACGTGGCGTTCTCGGGCTTGTCTTTGAGGGAGGAATCAGCCTGGCTCTGATTAACGCTGATCGACCAGAGATCAGGGTCCCCGCTCGACGAATACTGTTCCTGCTCCTCCACGTAATTATGATCCAGCTTGCTTCCTTCCTCTGACGATTTAACATGGACAGCAGAAGTGGATGGGCCCCTTGCAGCACCCGCAGAAACCCGAGCCAAAGAAGCCGCCCCATCCCTGAATGCTCGGGCTGGACACAGACGGTGCTGGTTCAATGGGACAGGTATTACATGCCACTCTCGATCTGTCTTCTTGCTCACAACTCACAGGGGTCTGCTCTTTTCTAAGCTCCGGGGCAACGCTCGAATGGATTTCCAAACTGAGACCCGCGTCCGGAGAAGGCACCCTAGTCTCAGCTGTGTCCCGAGCCTCTTCACCGTCGATTTCAGCACTACTTCCTGTGCTATAAGAACTTCACACTGATTAGAAATCACAATTGGGGCCGTACCTGAGTTACCAACCTTGTCGGGCTGAGTATTCCTTTTGCTCGATTCCCCTGGAGTTTGAAAATGAGTGTGTTGGTTCGGCCTTCCCAAGATAGATCTGCAAGTTTGCACTCCTGGGGTTGCCAGAGACTTCTCGCTGACATGCTTTGCACTGGCCTCATCCTGGTGGTTCCGAGGCTTCCGTCGCAACTCCGGATTGGCTTTAAAGCAGTATTTACGATCGTGTCCCCGAATAAGACAGTGTTTGCAATATAAAACATTATTATCATAAACCACAGGTTGAATATGGACCTTGTTACCAATCGTGACATTAACTATGAGGGAGCTCTTTTGAAATATCCAATTCTTTGCAAATTTTTGCATAATTGGCCTTGGTGAATTTTCTCGTTTCCTCGGACAAAATAAGGAATTTATCAAAGGAATTGGCTATCCTTTTGATTGTCGAGGGGACAAAAAACTCGAGAGGGGGGTTAGGGAACGTCACCCGCACGGAAGCGATCGACGATTCCTCCTTAATGTTAAAGTCCGGTGCCCATTTCAGAATTTTTACGGGATAAGACGCGATTTGAATCAGATTTTTAGTCCACACAATTTTATGATCCGCGCCACTAGATAAGTGTAGAACAATGTGTCTAGCATCCATAGGTGCTACAGAGTAGGTGTCGGATAGGCCCCAACTGGCTACGCATTCTTGAACACGAGAGAGTTTCGGACATCCCGACGTGAATTTGAAAATCAAAGTATATTGGAATTAAGGCGTCGCAAGTGACACCCCTTCCTGTGAAGAGAAGTGAATATTGATGTCCTGGCCTTCCTTCCGGTCCGTGTCAGGAGGGTCGACAAGGTGAACATCGTGCACAATGTCAAACGTGTCTCTGGCCCGATTGGGTCGCACCATATCCGCAAAAGTGACATTGGTTCGGCTCAGATCAGCCCCTGGAAGAGCACGTGTCAACCCTTTGGGGTCCAAAGTTGTGAGTACCCTGAATTTCGGGTTGATTTTTTTTAATTTTTCTGATTGAGTTGGTTTCGATAAATAAATTTATTCTGTTTATTATCCTTAAGTGTACTTTCCCGTGCCTTTGATATTTGGAGTGTCAGGGATGTTCAACTCTGGAAACCTTCTTCACGAGTTTTGTAGTGGACAGGATTACCTTCATGATGGTATATAGTGTGCCACCCAAACTTTTTCCCTTGTACTCTTTTTGCTTCGCACAACTTTGGGTTGATTTAGACCATTTGATCATTAATTAATTTTTCCACTCTTTTCCTTGATCATCATATGCACGTTACCGTGACTTTTGATTTAGGAGCACCAGACCAGTCATTTTCTTGAAACCAACTTCTCATACATGATCTACTCGAGACGCTCTTCACCCATGACCTACGTGTCCCACTCATACACACCATTTTGTGCTCCATTGCTTCGCACAACTTTCCTGACACGTGACCCAATTTTATTTCACTCTACGGTGTCACATTCATTTTCCAACTTGATTTGTGGGTACCCTGTCGACCAAAACCTGTCAGCCCCAAATATGGACATGGCCCACATTGAGCCTACTATCCGCATGCCACTTGTGTGCCAATTATTTGAGCCCCCACATGCTACTTATTTATCCATGATTATCAACACCTATTTTAATTTGATTATTGCGCAATATCCGGTTTTGATCCAACCCGGCTTGACTGAATCCAACCCCAGCTCCATGTTACTCTCTCTCATGACACCCTCAGCCTCATTATCCTTGAAAAATATCAAGTACTTATTCTACCTATTTTTAATATTTAATGGAAATTCTATTGATTTTAATTCCTAGAATAACCTATTTTCCTATATTTAAATCCTAGCCTTTGGATTCTCTAAATAAATCCTCACCATTAATTTCCCTCCAACCCCATAGCAGCCAACAATACCCCTTCCTCGCACACAGCCGGCCCTAAAATCTAGGAGGAATAATTTCTTCATCTTTCTCTCTCTCTCTCATTAATTATTTACACATCTCTTTCTCTCTCTCACTTATTTTTTCCCATTCAAACACACACACAGCACCACCACCACCATCTCCACCCGAACTCACTCCCATAGCAGCCCATCCCGAACACATCCTCCCCTCCTTTGGCCGAGCTCGGCCGGCCACCCACCTAGGCCGAGCTCCACCATCCCGGCCACCACCACATCCACTCCACATCATCACTATCATCTCAAATAACCACCACCACCTCCATCATTAACCACCACCACGAGCCACCCAGTCGACCACACGGTCGCCGCCCCCGTCGTGCCAGGCCACGCTGCCGCCACGCCTTCGTCGGCCAAGCCAGGCCGCACACAGCAGCGGTTGTAGCAGTGCAATAATCGGCCGAAAATGGCCCTGTGGCGGTGCACGCAGGCCACGCCGCCGGCCGCCGCCGCCATGGCTGGCCTCTCCTGCGTTGGACGAACTCCGGCGACCCCCCAGAGTCAGTCGCTTCTTCTCCGGCACGACGTATAGGTGATTCGTGCATTTCGTACGAATTCTCGCCGTGACGTGCGCTGAATCAAGTCCGTTTTGGTGTCCCATCGCATTAACTTTGTGCACGATTTTCGAGAAATTTGACCGTTGGATCGGTGATTTCTTCGCTCCGTCACAATCTCGGTACATCCACCTTCACTCCTGTCAATTTTCGTCCGTTAATTTTATCGTTTGATACATCAAAACCGGCCACCAAGTTGACCGTTTAAATTGTATAAATTTTGGACAGTTTTGCGGAGCCAACTTCGTCGGCTTGTACTCCTCCACTGCAGCTCCATTTGGCGTGCTACCAGTTCCTGTGCGAAGCTGGTATAACCCTCTTTCTACTCCTCCAGTTTCGTTTCATTATGAGCTTGTTTGATTGGTTGAATTCGACGCCAAAGTTGGCCGTCCAAATTCGTAATTTCTAACTTGTAAAATTCTATTTTTGACACGGGACTCCAGATTTCATTTTTGACACCACTAGTAGACTCGTGGCGTCATTATGGCATGTTTTCAAATATAATTTGTTAAATTTGGAGGACGTGGGCCCTGGCACGTATTTCGGTACAAAGTGGGTCCCACAGTCTGGGTCAACGGAACTTTTTGACGCCGGCTCATCGAAATCCAATTCTGGATATACCGTTGAGTTCGTATCGTCATTCTAGACTCTTTAAAATGTAGTTTGCTGAGTTTTGAGAACATTGAGATCGGATCAACGGAATCCAATTCTAGATATACCGTTGGGTTCGTATCGTCATTCTGGTTTCATGAACATATAATTTATTTTATTTTATAGACTTGTCTTCTTGCACATTTTTTGGTACAAAACGGCTCCGACACGGATACCGTTTTTATCCGAAATTACCTTTTTGCCCTTGTGTCCAAATTGGACCGATGGGTAGGCTATCCTAGCTAATTTGACCATTCTGGACACGTTGGCGATGTTTAATTCATCATCCGACAATGTTTGTAGATAGTTTCTCCATGTATCATCTTTTTTATAATTAATTCTTATAATGTTCGTATTTCGGAATTAGAACAACGAAACTGAGATCAGTCAATTCCAGTGATCTCATATAGCTGAAATTGATAAGGTGGACACGTGGATCACTATAATAAGATTATTAACTTTACCGTTGATCATCTTATCTCGATTTATGTGTCGTAAGTTTTGACGTACGAATGACGAAGTACACTTTATATCCTTAATAATTAGACTAGAATTGACCCTGTTGACCAGAGTTAACCAGTTGACCAAAAGTCAACTGTAAGTCAACACTTGACCTAGTTTGACTAGATTGTTGACCGGAGTTGACCTAGAGTTGAATTGACTTAGAAGAACCTAGGATAATATAGATTGCTTGTAAAAATTTATTTATTACAACTTGAACACCTTGTAACCTGTGTTGCTTTAAATAGGACTCTGTGGCTTCAGTTGGACCCCTATACTTATCAGCTGTTCAGGTTATCATGCGAGTACATTCTCTGATCATTTCATATCCTGTTAGAATTATTCTCCTGCTTTAGATTACTTTACTTGATGCTGTCACGTTGGTCACACGGATTAGTACTATATGGATCCTTTCTTGAGATGTTATCCCCTCAGGGAGCATCAGATGCTACATGTTCTGTGCGTTTCACTTACATGGTGTATCACTATGCTTCATGGTTCATTGATCACTTGTGACATGTACTCTCATGATCACAGAGTCTTCTTGAATCTCCCATTTATGGGTATTCCCAGAATCACCCATTTATGGGCCTACCATGTATCACCCCTTGTGGGCCATTGCATGGAATCATAACATAACCTGGCTGGATCCTTGTATATTGATTGGGGGTACGGGGAAGTAGAAGTAGACATGTGAATAATATCCAAGTAGTGTAGCATCATAATCTTTTCCGTAGTGTAGTATCAAAATCTCCTATGTCATTCACATGTTTTATTGTACTCTGACTCACTAGCCACTGTTAGCTCTCTACTTATAGTAGATATTTCTATTACAGTTCTCTCTCTGTTTATATTCTGTACTTCCTTTCAGATCCTGTATCTTACTTTACTGCATGATTATATTTTCTAACCTGCTATGATTTGTTGAGATGTACTGTGCTCGCTCCTGTCCTGACTGGACCGGTTGATAAATTTTACAGATAGTCTGGAGGTTACCTGATAGCCTAGAGGAGACACAGTAGAGGTTGTATAGATAGTTATTCAGTTGTCTTGAGTTGTATTTATTTTATGGATTACTGTATTGAGCTTTGAGATGTTTTCTGGGTTTGTGTATCTTAGACACTTAGACTTCTATCTGCTGTATCTCTTTGTGGATTTCATGTTTTATCTATCTTTTATCATGCTCTATCTTAGATGTGATTGAGACTATATTGCTATGTTACCTCTATTCGGAGTGTATATACTGTACAGGTACCTTTATTTTAGATGTTTGACCTAGGACATCGTTCTACCGCCGACACTGCGGCGTAGGCTGGACGTACTCACGTCTCGTGCCCTTATTCTAGGGTGCGGGTCGTGACATATTTTTAGTGGTGGCCCATGCAGGTCGAGTTTGTGTAGTGGTATTCGAACTAGAGTACCACTACAGCCTGCAGTAGGATTAGGATATGTCACGACCCGCACCCAGTATGAGGGCACGAGAAGTAACGAACGCCCAGCCTACGCCGCAGTGTCGGCGGTAGAACGCTGTCCTGACACCATATCTAACACAATCTAACCAGGCTATGAATAAAGAGTAAATAATATGTAACTCAATCACAATACTAAGATGGAACAGGAGAATAATCTCAAGAAAGTCACTATAAAAGTCTAGGTGTAAACCACCAGAAAATCTCAAGTACAACTCATAAAAGTCTCAAACAGAAAATACAAATAAAGTACTAAGTCTCAACTAGACTATGGGCAAGTCCTCAGCGACTGTGGGATCCTCCTGTGGGCCCACGTCGCCAGTGTCATTTAAACCAATGCCAGAATAAGTAGGACAGTACTCCTCATCATCACCTGTAAAATTTTCAACATGCCCAATCAGGACGGAACGAGCAAATCTCTCACAACAGTTCATATCAGGAATGGACATATAAAGCAAGCTATAGAAAACTATACATGAATCGCTGTAAAGAGAAATCAACAGGAAGAGGATATAACTGAGATATAATATGATAAATAGAGAATATAACCTTCTACGTAAAACAGAGCATGAATTGGTTATGTAAACAGCTTGGGTCGCACATGGATACAACTACGGAAAGAACATGCATAACAACTACTGGGGATAATGATCACATAACCAACTACACTCTCCCTGCCCCCAACCAATACACAAGGATCAAAGCATGTTATGTTATTGCACATGGATAACAACTACTGTATACATGGAGCTCATATGGTCATGAGTGTACATGAATAACATATGAGTGCACATGGATATAAGTGAATACATGGAGTACATGATGAACATGATAAAGTACATGAAACATGACATACTCGATGTATCCGAGGGGATAACATCGCATGAAAAGATCCATAGGGTACCGATCCGTGTGAACGTCGTGTCAGCATCAAGTACACTAGTCTATAACAAGAGTACATGTCCAAAGAAGCATGAAAAGATCAGAGAATGTACTCGCCTGGCAATCCGAACTGCTGATGATGAAAAGTGACTGGACTGGAGTAATAAGATCCTATTTAAAACAACCACATGTCATAATGCAGTCTAAAATATCATAAGGAATACCTTCAATGCAAATTCTACATGATTTGGGTCAATCTAAGTCAAAGTCAACCTTGGGTCAACTTTGGTCAACCAGACTAGTCAAACTAGGTTCAAGTTAGGTCAACTAGCCCATAAGTCAATTCTTAGGTCAATACTAGTCTTAAAGTTGATTTTGGTAGTTGGTTGGTATCTTATATTTTCAAGAAGTCTAATCTTAACAACCAATGTATCATCACAATGCTACTACCCTAACTCATAGTAACCTATCTCTAATATTTACACTTTAGACTAACCTCTACCAACAACTCTAAGTTAGTGTATCCCTTAGGAAAATTCTAGTGTAGAAATTGGGGTAATCTCAATGCTAGGTCTTTACTACACCACTCAAGGCATCCTCACCTTAGACACATGCACATAGGCATGTCTACTGCTACTGTAGTTGTCTATTCCCTGAATTTTATCACACAACAGCCCCCATATCAGTTCAGCCCACCTTAAACAGTACATACCTACATGTATACCTTAAAATCAGTTTCTATCCTAACTAACTAAACTAAATATCAACTAATTGATCTAAACTAACTAACTTAAACAATCAACTACTAGGTAATCTCTCATATAGGGTCAAGCCTGTAGGTTTCAGTTAATACAAGGATTTCATTGAAGGCTGAACAAAACATATCAGCAACTAACTAAACAGGAAAACTGGTTTCTATAAACCTGATATACACTCAGGTTTCTGTCATTGCAATGACAGCTATATCTAACACCAAACCAAAACCCAATTTCAAATACAACCTTCACCTTGCTGCAAACTATATGTAATCTCCTAGGTATGATATTGTGTGACCTGTAGGTTGAGTTATATCAGAAAACACATTAAAACTGAAGGAACCTAAATCAATTTCTGAACAAACTGGGATGAATCAAAACACAAAAACTGGAATTAAGAACTCCTCAAACCTATGGCTACCCGATTCTCAAACAGTCCCAAAGTCAACACACATGATCCAACCTATCCTGTTATGAAACCTAACATGTAATCATACCTGGGAGGTTAATTAGGAACCTGTAGGATTCATTAATACATGAACAAACACATGTCAATCGAAGGGAAAAGAATCCAGAAACTGAGAACAGTTTCTCAGGAATTGATACTCAACCATCAACCTATTCATGACTTCGAACCCTCGAATCCTACTGATGCTACAACCTAATAGGTGTTTACCTAGACAAGGTTAAATAGGGGCTGAAAGCTTGATTAATACAAAGTATCTATTCGAAATCAAATCAAAAAGGAAAGAAAGAACTGAACAGAACAGTTCTTCAAAACCTGATACTTAACATCAACCTACACATAACCCAAAACATCAAAAAAACTATTAATGCTCGAACCTGAAGGTTGGTAATGTATCCTGGGTTTAGACATGAGGTGTAGGTGCAATCGTGTCCAAGAAAATAGGACACGAAGTGTCCTGGACACCAAGAACCAAAACTGAAACTAATTCTCGTGCACGCGTGTCACACGATCTAGGGCTCGACACAGACCCATACGACACGTGGTCGCTCGTACATGTAGCCCACATATAGGGCTACATTCCCACGTGTCTGCACTGGCCATCCACGCGTGTCCGAGTCGCGCGACACGCGTATCGACGCCAAAACTGGCGTGCGCGCGACAGTGCACGATCGATGCGAGTCGATTTCTCTCTCTACGCTCCACGAAATCCCACGAAACTTTACGAGGGTGTTGTCAGTCATGGAGCCTAGATACAGACCAAAAATCTCGGGTTGAATCGCTGTGTCCAAGAGAAAGGACACAGCAGTAGCAGGACACGCGCGCGGTCCTCGTGCTGCGCGTGCGTGTCTTGTTTCGGACACGAAAACGTGTCGATTCAACCAAGAACCTAGGGCTTAGGAATCCTGACCTATAGGGCTACAAATTCGTGAAATTAGATTACAAAATAAACATCGAAATCTAAGAATCATCGAACACCTATAAACCTAATCCGATACGTGTCCGATACACCCATCAAACGGACACGAAACCTAACCAAACTTCATGGGTAGTTCTAGGGTACCTAGATGCATGCTAATATGAAGAAAAATCAGAAGAAACTATGGTGTGTTGGGTGTTTACCTATTGAGAGTTGAAGTATCCAAGAAACTGACTCCTCGATCGATGAGACGACCAGTTTCCACCGAGCAAACGCCTCCAACTCCTTGCTAACAATGCTCCAGCAATTCTCCTCCTTCCCACGATCACAACGCACTTCGTTTGAGGTAAACGGAGGTCGGATGAAAAAGTTAGGGTTTTGGAGGCTGGAAACTAGGGTTTTGTGAAGGGGGTGTCTATTCCAATGCAATGCTTATATAGGGGATGGGGGCTTCCTGTTTTGGCCGGCCATAGGAGTCCTAATAGGGTCAAGGATGGTCCATGGGTCCCACTCCTCTATTTAAGTTGAGTTTAAGCTCAATAACAAAAGGCTACAAAGGCCAATTAATTAATTAGCCTAAAAATAGCCAAATGGCTTCTAAATTAAACCAAAGTCTAAAATAAAATCTAATTAGCTAGATACTCATCATAGGTCATGGTTGGTCTCTAATGTGGGTTTTCTAAGTTAGACCAAAGGCTAAATCAATCACAAGTCAAAATATCTAGAAAAATCACAAAATGACTAAAATGGCTAAAATGACTAAAATACCCTTATTTCAAAAAGTGGGTGTTACAAGTCTACCCTCCTTAAAATAATTTCGTCCTCGAAATTAAAATGATCCTACTCTTTCTAGGTCAAAACCCCAACAATCATGGTCTCAAGAAAACTTATCTAAATCGCAGTTGAAAAGAAATCATACAGGGTTATGGCAGGCAATCAGTCTGGAGTCTCGTCTAGCTACTAAAGTCATACTAGATCAAAAGTGTCATAAGGTATCAAGCATACAAACATTATGGTAGGGTACAATAATCATCAAGATAGGATAAGGTATGGGTCAAGAACTCACCTCTACTAGGTCTGGTAGCTGGAACTCTCTCTCCTGGAGGTAGGCCTAGTCTAGGGCAAGTAGTAGGACAGTCTCGTATCTTGTGTGCAGCTGACCCACAAAATAGGCACAATCCTAGTCTCTTCCTACAGTCCTTCCATTCGTGCCCAAGCTTCTTACAGAAGGCAGGTAGGCACTCGCTCAGCTGGTCTCTGCTGGACAGGAATCTGAACTGGATAGGCTGGTCTAGGCTGAAAGCCTGGGTACTCCTGAGGCTCTGGGTATAAACTGCTCCTTGCTCTCTTGGGACTAGGCTCCTCCTCGAATGCATGTAATCCCACAACAGTTGGATACTGAGGCTCTGCTCTCTCATAAGCTCAGCCTGAAGTCTCTGTACCTCCCGCAAATCCTGAAGAAATCTGTGAATATGAGCTTCAACAGGAATGGCATGGGGTACCACTCCAGGAGGCAAAGGAAGGCCCTCGGTCTCCGGCTGAACTGCAGTCCCCTCCTGAAGGACAGGAGATGGAGGGAAATTCTCCGGTGAGGCTGCTAACACTTCCTGGGCAATAGAAGGGGAAGGTACATCTCGGTCTCAT
This sequence comes from Iris pallida, assembly GCA_029216955.1. Lineage (NCBI taxonomy): Eukaryota > Viridiplantae > Streptophyta > Magnoliopsida > Asparagales > Iridaceae > Iris > Iris pallida. The sequence goes on along the minus strand of JANAVB010029150.1, from coordinate 47,214 downwards.
CCGGAATTGCAGCTGTGCACTGGGGACAAGCTCTGGTCATGGGTGCCATTCTGGAAAAGATAAGGATAAATATAAATCATTGGGCTGTAAGGCAGTATATCATCCTATACAAATACTGGTGATTATAAAACAACTAAAATTAACCATAAGCATTAATATTCTAAGATGATCGATTGAAAGTTTAAAGCACGACTGTCAATAATACTGAAATCCAAGCACACTATATATATATCTACAAGAATTTTAGTCTCGATATGATCTAAGTTGATCAATCCAATGAATAGAGGTTTGGGCAAGATGGAGAACGAGGTCGTTGAAGTCTCGGCACGAGTATCCAAGATTTGAAATCCATGTCACAATTGAATTAATTCAATTGAATAGGTTCCAAACATTGGACGATAAGGGAATGACCAAGTCGACTGGTCGCGATCGGGTTTAGAATTCAACACTATTGAAATTCTAAAGGATACTGTGAGGATATAGAATTAAGCCACTATCCTCCTTTGATACGGAAGCTAAGCGTGATACTCTGGGTTGACCTATTAAGTATAGTGCCTTGCCTTTCTGAAATACGTGAAAGACAAAAGCAAAAGAGTTCAAAGACGATATATTGAGTACAATACGTGGTTCATAGACGACGAAAATAGTTCAAGGAGAATTGCCAAACTGTCGTGGATGAGACAGATGCTCTAGAGTCTCATCCACGTAGAGTAATATATGAAGCGAACCAAGTGCACTAGGTTGATCAGACCATCACACACCGGTTCTGATTAGACAATATGTTAGTGGGTCGCGACCCAATAAAATATGTCATGATCAAGCTCAAAGGATAAGCTTGCAAAACTAAGGCTAAATTAGCAACATAAGGTAGTCAAGTATAAGTAAGGGAGGTAATGATGAAGAAGAAAAGAAGTAGTCCAAGATCCTTAACTAAGCTGGTCAAGCAATCAAGATAAGGTGCAAGTTAAGCATTTAAAGAACAAGAAGAACTCCATCCATGTCGGGTCGAAAGAATTGAGTCATGGTTGAATCTCGAATTTAAGTCAGAAAGTATTTTAGTATCATGGTAAAGGTACAGGAATAAAGGAATCAAGTGAAGCATGAAATAAATTTAATTAAGAATCCAGTGAAATAATCTAGGGACACAATACTAAAGGCGGATACTGCTAAGGAATGATCAAATACAATGGTTAAAAGTCACAATAAAGATCTAGATTTGAGGGAAGGTTGAGTAAGTCAATTGAGGTATAGTCCCAAGTTTGGCAGACGACTAACAACACTAGAGTATATACTACTATCATAGTCATGAGTGATATGGCAATTAGTGTGGAACACTTCTATCTCATTAAGGTTACCTTCGTGGCCTACCTTTACATTCCAAAAAAAAATTCCAAAAATAACTACCTCAATTTATATTCGCTCTAAGCCTTCGAATCTAACTACGACTAGTATTTAAATCCTTTTCATAAACTCATAATAACTTTTATCACATTACTACTACCTTTCCAAATTTAACATTTTAATCCAACTTTGAACTCCAGAGTTAATAAATCATGAATCCATAAAATTCTATATCACTTCATAAATTGAAAAACTCCCAATTTGTCTCAAATAATCCTCAAGATAGACACTCAGCTTATCACGACAATCTAGCAGTTACAGCTCAGTATTCTAACGCGCTTATCAACCATAATTTTTTCTAAGTCATTGAAACATAATCACTACTTCTTAAACCAAAATCCAAATAGATTTTTAAATCTCAATTGACATGATTCCAAAATTTCTTCCAAAACAATCGTTTTCATATCTTCCCATCTTTAAACCAAAAATTTTAATATCATTGCTTCCACTTAAATTGAAATTCATAAACATACATCGCACTTGTACGACTCATTTAATAGTTCATACTGCCACCCCCTTTTTTTTTGATCATTCAAACCAATCTATATACGTAAGGATGTATAATCATAATCCAATAATTCATGAATCCCATCAATCCTAAATCAATTTATTTAGATTCTAACTAATTTCTTCCAGTATCAAGATATAATTTTATAATCCTCTGGTGATTACTACTTAGAATCTTCAAGATAAATTTCCTTGGTAATATCCCAACTTACAACTTAATCATTAAAGCATCCTTTTGGCCTTACTTAATCAAAATCTCCGTGTATCCCAATTCCTTAATGTAATCCTCCTAGCCATGCGTTTGACCAATGAGTATATAGCAGTGTAGCCATCTTCCTAACCATTATTAAACAAGAAGTAAGGGTATTGGTGAAAAGAGTTCAAACAAGATGCAAGAATCGGGAGAGGAAGGTGGACTAAAGTAAGGGAAAAGGAATTTAAATCGAAGCTCAAAATGAGATCTCAAGGGTCGTCCCAGAATCTCTCAGGAATTCCTAATAGTGATTGAGTACCTTAACTTATATCTTATATCCTACTGCAGGCTGTAATGATACTCTAGTTCGAGTACCACTATGAATCACACTAGTTGTGATCGAGGACCTGCATGGGCCACCACTAAAAACGTGTCACGACCCGCACCCAGTGTGAGGGCACGAGAAGTAACGAACGCCCAGCCTACGCCGCAGTGTCGGCGGTAGAACGCTGTCCTGAGTCACCATATCTAACACAATCTAACCAAGCTATGAATAGAGTAAATAATACGTAACTCAATCACAATACTAAGATGGAACAGGAGAATAATCTCAAGAAAGTCACTATAAATAGGTGTAAACCACCAGAAATATCTCAAGTACAACTCATAAAAGTCTCAAAGAAAATACAAATAAAGTACTAAGTCTCAGCTAGACTATGGGCAAGTCCTCAGCGACTGTGGGATCCTCCTGTGGGTCCACGTCGCCAGTGTCATTTAAGCCAATGCCAGAATAAGTAGGACAATACTCCTCATCATCACCTGTAAAATTTTCAACATGCCCAATCAGGACGGAACGAGCAATATCTCTCACAACAGTTCATATCAGGAATGGACATATAAAGCAAGCTATAGAAAACTATACATGAATCGCTGTAAAGAGAAATCAACAGAGAGAAGATATAACTGAGATATAAATATGATAAATAGAGAATATAACCTTCTACGTGAAACAGAGCATGAATTGGTTATGTAAACAGCTTGGGTCGCACATGGATACAACTACGGAAAGAACATGCATAACAACTACTGGGGATAATGATCACATAACCAACTACACTCTCCCTGCCCCCAACCAATACACAAGGATCAAAGCATGTTATGTTATTGCACATGGATAACAACTACTGTATACATGGAGCTCATATGGTCATGAGTGTACATGAATAACATATGAGTGCACATGGATATAAGTGAATACATGGAGTACATGATGAACATGATAAAGTACATGAAACATGACATACTCGATGTATCCGAGGGGATAACATCGCATGAAAAGATCCATAGGGTACCGATCCGTGTGAACGTCGTGTCAGCATCAAGTACACTAGTCTATAACAAGAGTACATGTCCAAAGAAGCATGAAAAGATCAGAGAATGTACTCGCCTGGCAATCCGAACTGCTGATGATGAAAAGTGACTGGACTGGAGTAATAAGATCCTATTTAAAACAACCACATGTCATAATGCAGTCTAAAATATCATAAGGAATACCTTCAATGCAAATTCTACATGATTTGGGTCAATCTAAGTCAAAGTCAACCTTGGGTCAACTTTGGTCAACCAGACTAGTCAAACTAGGTCAAGTTAGGTCAACTAGCCCATAAGTCAATTCTTAGGTCAATACTAGTCTTAAAGTTGATTTTGGTAGTTGGTTGGTATCTTATTTTCAAGAAGTCTAATCTTAACAACCAATGTATCATCACAATGCTACTACCCTAACTCATAGTAACCTATCTCAAATTTACACTTTAGACTAACCTCTACCAACAACTCTAAGTTAGTGTATCCCTTAGGAAAATTCTAGTGTAGAAAGGGGTAATCTCAATGCTAGGTCTTTACTACACCACTCAAGGCATCCTCACCTTAGACACATGCACATAGGCATGTCTACTGCTACTGTAGTTGTCTATTCCCTGAATTTTATCACACAACAGCCCCCATATCAGTTCAGCCCACCTTAAACAGTACATACCTACATGTATACCTTAAAATCAGTTTCTATCCTAACTAACTAAACTAAATATCAACTAATTGATCTAAACTAACTAACTTAAACAATCAACTACTAGGTAATCTCTCATATAGGGTCAAGCCTGTAGGTTTCAGTTAATACAAGGATTTCATTGAAGGCTGAACAAAACATATCAGCAACTAACTAAACAGGAAAAGGTTTCTATAAACCTGATATACACTCAGGTTTCTGTCATTGCAATGACAGTCTATATCTAACACCAAACCAAAACCCAATTTCAAATACAACCTTCACCTTGCTGCAAACTATATGTAATCTCCTAGGTATGATTGTGTGACCTGTAGGTTGAGTTATGCTCAGAAAACACATTAAAACTGAAGGAACCTAAATCAATTTCTGAACAAACTGGGATGAATCAAAACACAGTAAAAACTGGAATTAAGAACTCCTCAAACCTATGGCTACCCGATTCTCAAACAGTCCCAAAGTCAACACACATGATCCAACCTATCCTGTTATGAAACCTAACATGTAATCATACCTGGGAGGTTAATTAGGAACCTGTAGGATTCATTAATACATGAACAAACACATGTCAATCGAAGGGAAAAGAATCCAGAAACTGAGAACAGTTTCTCAGGAATTGATACTCAACCATCAACCTATTCATGACTTCGAACCCTCGAATCCTACTGATGCTACAACCTAATAGGTGTTTACCTAGACAAGGTTAAATAGGGGCTGAAAGCTTGATTAATACAAAGTATCTATTCGAAATCAAATCAAAAGAAGGAAAGAAAGAACTGAACAGAACAGTTCTTCAAAACCTGATACTTAACATCAACCTACACATAACCCAAAACATCAAAAAAACTATTAATGCTCGAACCTGAAGGTTGGTAATGTATCCTGGGTTTAGACATGAGGTGTAGGTGCAATCGTGTCCAAGAAAATAGGACACGAAGTGTCCTGGACACCAAGAACCAAAACTGAAACTAATTCGTGCAGCGTGTCACACGATCTAGGGCTCGACACAGACCCATCTACGACACGTGGTCGCTCGTACATGTAGCCCACATATAGGGCTACATTCCCACGTGTCTGCACTGGCCATCCGACGCGTGTCCGAGTCGCGCGACACGCGTATCGGACGCCAAAACTGGCGCGCGCGCGCCAGTGCACGATCGATACGGAGTCGATTTCTCTCTCTACGCTCCACGAAATCCCACGAAACTTTACGAGGGTGTTGTCAGTCATGGAGCCTAGATACAGACCAAAAATCTCGGGTTGAATCGCTGTATCCAAGGAGAAAGGACACAGCAGTAGCAGGACACGCGCGCGGTCCTCGTGCTGCGCGTGCGTGTCTTGTTTCGGACACGAAAACGTGTCGATTCAACCAAGAACCTAGGGCTTAGGAATCCTGACCTATAGGGCTACAAATTCTTGAAATTAGATTACAAAATAAACATGTTCGAAATCTAATAGGAATTTCATCGAACACCTATAAACCTAATCCGATACGTGTCCGATACACCCATCAAACGGACACGAAACCTAACCAAACTTCATGGGTAGTTCTAGGGTACCTAGATGCATGCTAATATGAAGAAAAATCAGAAGAAACTATGGTGTGTGGGTGTTTACCTATTGAGAGTTGAAGTATCCAAGAAACTGACTCCTCGATCGATGAGACGACCAGTTTCCACCGAGCAAACGCCTCCAACTCCTTGCTAACAATGCTCCAGCAATTTCTCCTCCTTCCCACGATCACAACGCACTTAGTTTGAGGTAAAACGGAGGTCGGATGAAAAAGTTAGGGTTTTGGAGGGCTGGAAACTAGGGTTTTGTGAAGGGGGTGTCTATTCCAATGCAATGCTTATATAGGGGATGGGGGCTTCCTGTTTTGGCCGGCCATAGGAGTCCTAATAGGGTCAAGGATGGTCCATGGGTCCCACTCCTCTATTTAAGTTGAGTTTAAGCTCAATTAACAAAAGGCTACAAAGGCCAATTAATTAATTAGCCTAAAAATAGCCAAATAGCTTCTAAATTAAACCAAAGTCTAAAATTAAAATCTAATTAGCTAGATACTCATCATAGGTCATGGTTGGTCTCTAATGTGGGTTTTCTAAAGTTAGACCAAAGGCTAAATCAATCACAAGTCAAAATATCTAGAAAAATCACAAAATGACTAAAATGGCTAAAATGACTAAAATACCCTTATTTCAAAAAGTGGGTGTTACAGGATATATTTTGAAGGTACTCAATCACAGTTAGGATTTCTAGAGAGATTCCTGGGACGACCCTTGAGAATCTTATTTTAACTTTGATTTGAAAACTCTTCTTCCTTGATTTGATTTATCTTTACTTTCTATTGTTGAACTTGATTTTGATAGATTGTTGAATTTGAGTTTGTATTTATTAATTTTGATGATGATTGTTAAGTTTGAATCTTGATGTTAGCTGTTGCATTCGAGTTTGTATTTATATGACTTGATGGATTTTTGTTCATTTTTGAATCTTCATGTTCGTCGATAAATTTGATTTTTGGGTATCCATTGTTGATTTAATTTAATTTTTGTCAAGATAAAATTATATGGGCTAGGTCATCTAAGTTATGGAATCTAGTCTTCTATAGTCATATTAGCCAGCATGGTGAGGACATATAGTCTGATTTTGGATATATTTCTCGGGTGTGGGAATTTAAGGTTTTCGCAGCCAAGCTAGCGGCATCGCGAAAATTTTAAATACCATGATTCTAGAGGTATGTGCCTTAGTTGAGGACTCTGTGATTATCTTAGCCTTGCTTACTAGTATGACGAGGATTTAGAGCACCATAATTTTGGATAGACGCATATGATTATCAGATTGTACCTTAAATATTTTGAACATGTTTCTCTACTTTTGTTCCAGTCCTTCAAAAAAAAAGAATTATTATTTGTTTGTTTTGTTTTGCTTCTCATTATTTAACTTAGGAGTAGGTTTAGCTGTTTTTGTAAACCTTTGTGTAATTTCTTACTATGAATTTCTTCTTAATACAATGAATCGATAATTTTGCTAGACCTTATCTTGAATTGATATTATAGCTCTGGTTTCAAAATGGTTCCTTCTTTTAAAACAGATAAGCAGAGCAGATTTTATCGTTATTTCCTTCTTGCTATTATTCTTGTATTAAATAATAATAATAATAATAATAATTAAACTGTCTCGATTACATCAATCACCTACTTTGCAATCTTGGTAGGAATCTGAATGTTGGTCTTGATATAGAAATTGATTTTTATATTGGGACATGAGAATATATATAGTGGACACAGACACTTGCTTGATACGTATACATGCTACACTTTGATTACCAACCTATCTAAATACATATTAATATGTTGTTGATGTTTAAATTGTCAAAACCCCAATATTTTGATACAGTACAGTATCAGATACTGGTTCTCTGCTTTTTTCCAGTTTAAATTCGTATTTAAATATAAATTTCATGTTATTAGTTATGTTTACATTACTGCACATGTATGTTATACATAGGATTTCAATTCAAAAAATTGGTTGAGTTTGTGTTTGAAACTGTCAAATCTAAGACCGTGTGCATATTAACCCTTAATACGGAATTTTAAATATTAGTTCAATCTGTTGTTTTAAATGTAATATTTGAGCTATATACATTATTGTATGTAGGAATATAATGTTAGGTTTCATTTTTTACATGTTAGGTTGTGATAAACATTGGGTTGGTTTGATGTTCAAATTTTTCCAAAATCCTAAAACTGAATACATGTTAACATTTTTTATTGATTTCAAATGTTTAGTTCAATTTCAGATTTAATATGTAATATTGAACTATAAGCATAGCTAGATGTGTGGATAGTATGTTAGGGTTTCATCTCTATCATGTTAGGATGTGTTGGGAGCATTGAGTTGATTGTGATGTTTCAAACTCCTAAAATCTGAAACTGTATTATGTTAATATTACACTGCTTTAAATGTTAGCTTACTTTCAGATTTTGTATGTAAATGCTGAACTAAAACTGGATTTAACCTTTCAATACTAAGCTAACCCTGTACAAGGACACACACACCCTAACTTAGTATATACTGCCATGTAAACCTAACCCTTCATCTCTATATTATGTTCATATATCTATAAAGATATATATAGAGTTTATGCATATGTTATAATGTATATAGATACATAACTAAATCTCTACCTCTCTATATATATATGTATATGGTTAGCCATACATGTTATGAGTAAATAGGTTGTGTATTGTAGATTGTTAACCAATATGCTATGAGTAGTGTAACTAGATAGCTATTATTTGAAATCCAAATCCTCCTATACACTTTCATGTATATTTCACATACACACATGCCTACTATCTAACCATATGAACATGTCCACATACACCCATACACACACGAACCACATAACCTTACGTAATGCTAGCCTTTTTCCCTCTCTAATGCTCTCTCTCTCTCTCCTCTCTCTCTCTATATATATATATATATATATATATATATATATATATATATATATAATATATATATATATATATATAGTGTGATTGGATTTCCATGCAATTGACTTTCATTCCTTAACTTTTGATTTTGATTTTTGTTCTTGAATAAGTACCCCTTTATAGATAATTGGTAGTTAACTTTATTTTATTAAGTACCATTTTTCATATAGGATAGTAGACTGACTTACAGTTTTGATGATTTGTTATTTCTGTATCTTTTCCAGTTTAGCACTCTAGATTACTTGTATGATTTGATACCCTATGACCGTTTGGTTAGCATGACTAATATACCTAGATGAGACTTTCACTACCACTGTATGCCATGAACCTGTATGTCGTCACCTTTTAATCGTATGTTTTACTTAAGTTCTGAGACTTTGATTGTGGGAGTTTGACCTAGAAGGAGTATGAACATTTTAATTTCGAGGACAAAATTTTTATAAGGTGGGTAGGATGTGAGCACCCTGAATTTTGGGTTGATTTTTTTTAATTTTTCTGATTGAATTGGTTTCGATAAATAAATTTATTCTGTTTATTATCCTTAAGTGTACTTTCCCGTGCCTTTGATATTTGGAGTGTCAGGAATGTTCAACTCTGGAAACCTTCTTCACGAGTTTTGTAGTGGACAGGATTACCTTCATGATGGTATATAGTGTCCCACCCAAACTTGTTCCCTTGTACCCTTTTTGCTTCGCACAACTTCGGGTCGATTTAGACCATTTGATCATTAATTAATTATCCCACTCTTTTCCTTGATCATCGTATGCACGTTACCGTGACTTTTGATTTGGGAGCACCAGACCAGTCATTTTCTTGAAACCAACTTCTCATGCATGATCTACTCGAGACGCTCTTCACCCATGACCTTTGTCATGACCCGCACCCGCAATTCGGATATGAGACGTGTCCAAGTCCAGCCTACGTCGCAGTGTCGGCGGTAGAACGCTGTCTAGTACATAACCAAGTCACAGAGGCAATCTAGATCTCATCCACAAAATATGATACAATCCACTAACACAAATGAAACTGAATAATGAATGATAAAATAAATAGAATATCCAGTTCATCAAGAATTTCCAGTTACGTCCGGTGGACACAAATCCACTACCAGTAGACGGAATAAAAGAATACATGGAATGGAAATAACCGAGTAAAAACTGCTAATCAACAAATTCCCTCAACTGCAGTGGTACCGTGGTTCAATGCTGGCTTAAACCTGCTCGCATACACCTGGCTCAATACTCGGCTAAACCTGTAGAGATCATCAGGTCCTCAGAGGACTAGCAAGATACACAATATACAAGTATTTCTAACAGTTTAACATGCAAGAAAGAAATCCAAGATATAAGCAGGAAAACTAAACAAGCGCGAGACATGAATGTAGGAACAGCTACGTATAAATGAACTGTTGGAAACAAGTAAAACAAGAAATCAAGGTAATACCAACCCTCGCCCCGAATGTGGACTCGTAGGTTAGTTTCGAGACAAGTCACCCTCGCCCCGTGTGTGGACTCGCAGGTGCAAAAGACAACCCTCGCCCGTGTGTGGACTCGCAGGTTGGAAACAAGCAAAATAAGAAAATAGCAGTTCAATCTATAACGTGATCGTCCTACGATACAACTCAAACAGTACAAGTGTAAAAGCCTATCCAATAAAGCTACAAGGCTAACTGTGAACAATGGTAAAGCACATGTCAGCGGTCAACTGAATAATGAAAACAGAGAAGCATGTAAATAAAGCTGTGATGAAAGGCAAGGTATACTTGCCTGCGGTCCTGAGCTGCTGGTAGGAATCGAGCACAGAGTCAAAAGTCCAAATAACCTGTTTTTAGAGTTTACAGTGTCAATATTGTAATAAAAAAATTAGCAATCTATCTATCCTTAGACCAACAGCCCTTGTCTTATCTCTATTTATAGATTACTACTGGCTAAAGTATCCCCTGTCCTATCTCGGACACTAACACAACTATCTTCATGTTTAGCATATTCATCATAATCCTTTGGACTTGTATTCTTATCAATCTATTCTCCTAATACACATTTATGACTAATGGCTTGATACCACTGCTACCTCATTCCTCTACAGAGGTATAACTCCTGTGGTACCTATACAGGGACACTCCATTTTCCACACTTGACACTAGCAAGTACTGTCTATAGTTCACATGATTCACATCTGTCTTTATTAACAAGTCACCAGGATGCTTGACTCGGAATCCTGTTATTTAGGCTTCATGACACAGCTGTAACTTGCCAATAATTTCTTCACCAAGTACTTCTCATCATTCATAGTTTATCTTTTTTTATTGAGAAGAAACCAGGTGGAGCATACAATATCATTCAAGTAACACCTTCATAAATAAGTAAATCAAAGAAACTTCATGAAGGGAGCTCAATTAAACTCGAATCCTACTCAGTAATTGCAACAAGAGAAAATGGTAAGACTAAATTGGGATTCAACAAGAGGATCCAGTCTTCCTATTATACATGCTAAGAATTGACTGCTATAGCTCTAGTATGAACAATTTCCTCACAACCTTGCTACAATTAGCTCTTGGAAAAAGATACTAATAGTATGTTCAAGATTTACCACGATAAATATATGAAATTCAATTGAAAGTCCTGCATTCTCCTAAGGCTTTCTCCTTCCCATGACCTGAGAATCAAAATCCCCATACCACTGATACTAACTATTACTGGCTTATGGCACCATATCTATATTCCTGTATGTTCAGTTCTAAACTACAACATTTGACCTTAAGATTCAGGCCTTCATCTCTAGCACAATAGGTCAGAGGAAAGTGAAAGTAAGCTAAAGTTATACTGAATCTACAAGTATCAAGCCATGCTAACGCTAATATGAGTAAAGGCATTTCTAAACTAAATACAATAAAGAGAATATCAAGATAAAGTTGGATCGAAAATGCCTATAGCACCTATATTTTCACCAATGATGCAGCAAAACCAGCATAAAGTACTCAAAATATATGCTCGCCCAAGGTGAAAATAAGAATTAGCACTTCTTCAGAGGCATTTCTTTTATGTAGGCTTTCATGGAAAAGGTTCATCTAAGAAAGCAGGCAATACAAAATAAGTGAATTCAGCTACAACTTTATTTTCATCATCTATAATAAAAAGAAGTTTTACTCTTTGATGTACTTTGTATTGGTCTTTAGATGATGTACTCTAGCTTAAGAAAATCAAAGATATGCCTCATAAGTAGGAGGCTTTAGCAGATTTTATTTGATTCAGGTCAATACCTGGTTAGCTACCTTATCCCCTGTTCAATGGCTTCTTGCTATGACATGGTGTCAGGTTTGGCTAAAGAGACATTTACCTATCCTTGCAACTAACTGTTAACACATATATTTTGGGATTCCTTTCTATAGATTCTAATGTCCCCTCTGATACTTAAATGATACCAGGTATCTCATCGAATACCAAATTTGAATCTGGTATCAAGTGTACAAAACTGAATCAAAGTATCAAATCCGACGCTCTGAGCCAGATGGGATACTGAATATCAAAATCTGATACCAGTACTTGAAAGTGCTACCAAGTATCAGGTTTCGTAAGTAAAACCAGGCACCTCAACCATCTAAGTTTAGGATTCGAATATACATATATATACAATGTCTACACGTGCTCGCATCTTATTCGACACATGAGTGCTGGAATACTCCCCCCATCTACTCTGGTACCACCAATCCCATAAGTTCTAGTGGGCATTAATTCGAATACTTCACCAATCACACACTATTTCTTTATAAAAGACAGAACATTACATTTAGAAGAAGAGAGCTTTACTTGCTTGAGGTCGGGGAGGAACTCGATTGCTCCTCAGCCTAATCTCTACTTCTCTCGTGTTTGAAAGGAGACTAGGGTTCGAAAAACAGGGGGGAGAGCGGCTGCCTCTACTTTTATAGGAGATGCTAGGTCTGATCCAATGAAGATTTGGATAAAGGGAAACTTTTTGGTTTAAACTGAATTGGTGTTATCCCTTGATCAACTAGAGGAGGGAAATCTTTTAACAAAAGATTGAACTTGATCACAAGTTATTCCTATATCATGGGCCGGCCAACTGGCTTTCTTTAAGAAATTTGGTGGAGTTGCACTAAGGCCCTCCTAGAATAATATTTTACAAAACTCACTTTAGCAGTTAAGTTCTTTATATTATTATCTACTCTTTATAATAAAACACTATTTTATAGTTTTATATATTAGAAAAGTATCTGTAAAACACAAAATTATTCTTTCGAAAAAATACTGAGAATAAAATAACAATAATCGGAACGGGGGTTTACATCCTACCCACCTTAAAACAATTTCGTCCTCGAAATTCAATTAGGCCATGATCTATAATGAACAGATATATTGCTATCAAATATATAAACTGTTCTCAAACCAATGTTTACTCTACCAATACTATAATCTACTAGGAATGACCGTTAGCTGCTCCTTATGGCGTTGGTAGTGGTGGGGCACTCGCGTTCCGCTTCGAACAAAATCTAGACAGGTGTTGGTTGGAACCACAAGTCCAACACAACCCTAACCATTTGCGGCACTGATCTTGGATGTGGCCCCTCTTCATGCAATACTGGCAGGTGGGAACGTCTTGGACTTAATATGGGGCTGTATGTGGGCTGCTGATACTGTTGTGCTGCGGTCTTCTCTAGGATTGGGTCGCTTTGCCACTCTTGGTTGCTGCTGCCTCCTCCATGTGCATCTCCGTCTCTTTCGTTTACGCTCCAATTCTGTTTCTACTGCCTGTGCGACCTTCAAGATCTTTGCGTAGGTTGTGGCCTGGCTGGTGGCGATGGCGATGCGGATTTCATATGAAAGTCCCTTCCTGAACTTCTTGGCTTTGGCTGCAGGGGTCAAGGCGTCTGTAAAGCGACTGAGAGGGAGAACTCTGCGGTGTATTCGTCGACAGAGAGGTTACCCTGCTCCAGGCTCTCGAACTCGTTCTCCAACTCTTCACGGGCTGCTTCAGGATAGAACTTCGTCTTGAACAGCTCCTTGAACTCCTTCCAAATCACGTCTGGCGCAGTGAACCGAGGCTCGTCCCTATACCACGTGCGGGCGATGTCGTAAAGCTGTATGCTAGCATTCTCGACCTTCAGGTCTTCAGGAACTCGAGCCCTCCGAAGTTGCGGTCTACGTTCTCTAACCACTCATCTGCGTAGAGAATCCCCTCTGTTCCTTTAAATCTCTGGGCCTAAGGTCCACAAAATTCTTGGAAGTTCCAGGGCGCGGTCGTGGAGCGTCTTTAGTTTGGAGAGCTTCTCTCAAGGTATCGTGAAAGACGTCAGCCTGTCGCGTCTGAGAAGTCAAGAGCTGTTGGAAGATCCTAAGGAGAGCAACGTTGTCCAGCGGAGGTGGCGGAGGCAGAACATGTGCTGGGTACATGGCAGTCGCTGGATACGTCGCTGGTGCAGGGTACATGGTAGGTGCTGGATATGGAACATATGCTGGCTGGAAGGGTACAGGCTGATGAAAGGGTGTTGGTGGAGGAAATTCATCTCTGCAGAATCTCGAGTATTGCGTTTGAGCCGGGTCGCCCTGATGAGTAAGTTGGCCTCCCTGCGTCGGCAGAGTCATGTAGAATCTTCCTGTAGCCGGTGGGGTATTCAGAAAAGCATTATTCCTGTCTTGAGAATCCATTTACTGCAATAAAAAAACATTAGATGGCACGAAGATTTCAAGCAGAATGCAAGTCAAAGATTCAAATAGAAATCAAGGACAGAGATCAGTACTATTTTTAAGACACGTGGATGAGATCCTAAGTTTCTAATCCAATGTGCAGGCTCACGACGGCACAGTGACGTAACCGAAGTGATTAACGTTAACCTGCATGGGCCACCAAAAAAATTTGTCACGACCCGCACCCGCAATTCGGATACGAGACGTGTCCAAGTCCAGCCTACGTCGCAGTGTCGGGGTAGAACGCTGTCTAGTACATAACCAAGTCACAGAGGCAATCTAGATCTTATCCACAAAATATGATACAATCCACTAACACAAATGAAACTGAATAATGAATGATAATATAAATAGAATATCCAGTTTATCAAGAATTTCCAGTTACGTCCGGTGGACACAAATCCACTACCAGTAGATGGAATAAAAGAATACATTGAATGGAAATAACCGAGTCAAAACTGCTAATCAACAAATTCCCTCAACTGCAGTGGTACCGTGGTTCAATGCTGGCTCAAACCTGCTCGCGTGCACCTGGCTCAATACTCGGCTAAACCTGAAGAGATTATCAGGTCCTCAGAGGACTAGCAAGATACATAGTATACAAGTGTTCTAACAGTTTAACATGCAAGAAAGAAATCCAAGATATAAGCAGGAAAACTAAACAAGCGCGAGACCTGAATGTAGGAACAACTACGTATAAATGAACTGCTAGAAACAAGTAAAACAAGAAAATCAAGGTAATACCAACCCTCGCCCTGAATGTGGACTCGTAGGTTAGTTTCGAGACAAGTCACCTTCACCGTGTGTGGACTCGCAGGTGCAAAAGATAACCCTCGCCCCGTGTGTGGACTCGCAGGTTGGAAACAAACAAAATAAGAAAAATAGCAGTTCAATCTATAACGTGATCGTCCTACGATACAACTCAAACAGTACAAGTGTAAAAGTATGTCCAATAAAGCTACAAGACTAACTGTGAACAATGGTAAAGCACATGTCAGCGGTCACTAAATAATGAAAACAGAGAAGCATGTAAATAAAACTGTGATGAAAGGCAAGGTATACTTGCCTGCAGTCCTGAGCTGGGTAGGAATCGAGCACGGAGTCAAAAGTCCAAATAACCTGTTTTTAGAGTTTACAGTGTCATATTGTAATAAAAGAAATTATCAATCTATCTATCCTTAGACCAACAGCCCTTGTCTTATCTCTATTTATAGATTACTTCTGGCTAAAGTATCCCCTGTCCTATCTCGGACACTAACACAACTATCTTCCTGTCACGACCCGCACCCTGATTAGGGGCACGAGTACGTGGTTACGTCCAGCCTACGCCGCAGCATCGGCGGTAGAACGCTGTCTAGGTCATCTACAAAACTACTCTAAACAGTATAAAGGTACCTGTACAGTATATACACTCCGAATGGAGGTGACATAGCAATACTGTCTCAATCACAAAAACAAACTAGGATATATAGCACGAAAGGAAACATATGATAGATGAAATAGAATAAGTCTTGTGTCCAACACAAGCCCAGATATATACAACACCACAGGGTCTCAAAATATAACATAAAAACTACAATCTGATAAAGCTAGCTGGATCGCAGTCCAATCAAACCTAGCTAACCTACACTATGGAAGTTCAAAATCTAGTGGCTCCACTATAAGGCCACGATCTAAGGCTACACCATCTGACTCGAGCCCATAATAGGTCGAGCAGTCCGCCTCGAAAACATCTGTAATATATCATAACGGTATCCTGTCAGGAAAATGAGCAAGTACAAACGCTAATAGCAGTTCCATGTGAATTGACAAATTCTATAAGAGACAGTATAATGAACTACAAGACAAAGATATAAGACTTGGGAACCATTCGAAAGTCGAGTTACAACCCTTAAACCAAACAAGGACCGGGGTTAACTCTTCTTTCGAGCAGAACTTAGTCTCCAATCAAGGTACAATGTAAAGGCAAGTAGAGCTGTGAGTAACTGTATATCATGGCATGGTGAGAAAATACTGAATGTAGAACAGAA
This sequence comes from Iris pallida, assembly GCA_029216955.1. Taxonomy (NCBI): domain Eukaryota; kingdom Viridiplantae; phylum Streptophyta; class Magnoliopsida; order Asparagales; family Iridaceae; genus Iris; species Iris pallida. Next base: position 30,820 of record JANAVB010029150.1, on the reverse strand, counting down.
CAGGATATACGATAAGATAAAGTAAATATAAAATGTGATTTGAATTATTAGAGCGTTATGTGATCGGCTTGGGAAACGATCAGGCTTTCCATCCGACCGGCTATGAACAATGAGTACAATAGAACGGTAAGGCCGGTCACCATGGAAAGCTATGAACGATGTAGGGTCAGGCTTTACCCGTCGTGAGGCGAGGGTATAGCTATGAACAATGTATACAGTAGAACAATATAGGAATTTGATCACACAACCACTAATAATTCTCCATCCTCGAATAGTATAAAGGATCCGGACAAACACGTCATGACACGGGATTCAAAAGCAGGTGATCAGCCCACTCCCAAGTCCATGTCTATACAAGTACAAGTAACAAGTCGAGTCATGTACCAATATACCAAGTAACCCAGGAACAACATCTCATGACAGGATCCGACATATACTAGTCCGTGAACCATCGTGTCAGGAATCAAGTAAGACTACAACTGAATCGGATATAGCAGATATCAAGACAATAAAAACTATCAGTGAATGTACTCGCCTGCTGTCCTGAGCTGTATGGTATATCAATGCTCAGAGCGGTATCAGAAGACCTAAATATGAGATACTGTAAGTTAATTTAGGTTTAAACAAGTTTAGGAATGATTTACAATGAATGATATGCAATCTAGGTCAAACTAGGTCTCACTGAGTCACACTAAGTCCTGTCAAGTCAATCTAGGTCAAATCAAGTTATATCAAGTCAATCTAAGCCTAACCAAGTCAATCCTAGGTCATACCAGGCATCACGGATCAAAACAAGTCGAAGAAAGTCAAACGGGATCAAGAGTTGGCCTACAGTTGACTTTTGGTCAACTGGTCAACTCTGGTCAACCATGGTCAACCATGGTCAACCCTAGGTCAATGGTGACTAATAGTTGACTTTTGGTCAACTACACAAGTCTATTGGAAATCGGGGCTAATTTGGGTAAATCGTTGACCCATAGTTGACTTTTGGTCCAAAAAGTCAACCGTGGTCAACCGGGGCCAAGACTAGGTCTAGGTGACTATTTCTAACTATTACCAACCTCTACAATCCATATCCAAGTCCATCTTGGACTTCGAAACTCATATCTTGGCCGTAGGCCAATATCCTATTTTGCCCTTAAAAAGGGTAAATTCTAGCTTCGGCAACTATCCAGTTAGCCCACCTACGCTTGATATTTTGACCCGATCTCCCCAGGGTAGTATGATAGCCTATACATATAATATCTACCAAAATACCTAGGTAACGTGGACATCCAGTCCACGATACGGCCCGTTGTCAAAATCTTGAATATTTTAAGATACGGACCGATACGGCGCGACACGGGCGCCCTACGACCCCGAACTCCACCCGGAAGCCAACCCACAAAATCTAAATCACGTATTCATGCTCCACGCCAAGTTTCAACTCAATCGGATACTCCGAACTCCGTTTCGCCCTCTAACTCGGTTTTTCCCCTTTTCTATTCTAGCCTTTTTCCTATTTTTCCAACTTCTTTCAATCTTTCCTTCTAACCTCTAATTCTTTTCTAACTTCTCATTCCATAATCATTTTCTACTCTTCTCTACGATTCCAACCATATATAATACTTATATATATATATCTATATATATATATATATACTAGGTAAAAAGGGGGGTGCACAATAGGCTAAAAGCCAAGGTGGGGGGGGGGGGGGGGGGCTGTGTTCCTGGCAGCAGCCAGGAACTTGGACTGCCGCTGCCGTGGCAGTCCAAAAACTGTCTTGCTGCCCCTACTACTGATTCTTATTCTTATTCTCCTTCTACTCCTATATATACACTTCATATATATATATACCTATATATATATCTCTCTATATATATATATCTCTCTCTCTCTATATATATATAACTAGATATCTATCTATAATCTATCTAGATATCTATCCCTCCTTCTAATTATATATAAAACACACACACACATCCATAAACACACAACCATATACACACATCCATGTATATATATAAATACACTCATATCTATATATATACATATATATCTATATCCATATATATATATATTCACAAGATGATTAATCCTAATAAATCCTTAACCTATTTTTCTAGGGAAAGTCTACAAATTTGTGGGCAAATGGAAGAGAATCTTCCCCTCTCCATTTAATGTGTATGAACAATATGCAAAAGAGGATTAATTGGAGAGATTAGAGCTTACCTAGGTTAGGGTTGGTTGGAGGAAAAGCTTGGAAAGAAAGAAATGAATTTGGAAGAGAGAGAGAGTGAGTGTAACTTAATGGAGAAGAAAGAGGAGGGGGGGGGGGGGGGGGGGGGGCTGCCTATAGGTGGCCGGCCATGGTGGTTGGGTGAGGGGCACTTGTAAATTACAAGTTTGCCCCTCCCTAAGCCTAATATTAAATAAATTCCAAATTAGGTTTAGGAAGTTGCTAAAAATAAATAAAATCATAATTAAACTAAATTACTCATGGAGAACTAGTCCAAACTCTTAAACCCTAATTTTTTAGTGTGGTGGGCCATGGTTAGCTAACAGGCTAATTACAGCTCAAGTCGAAATTCACCGGGGTCCCGAATTAACTCGGAATGCGATGAAATTCGAACCCGACTCCTATAATAATTAAATAATAATATTCATGAAATAAAATTCCCAAAAAATATTATAAAATGGAAAATTACCATTTTACCCCTAACTGGAAAAAGTGAGGGTGACAAGTCTATCCACCTTAAAAAAAATTTCGTCCTCGAAATTGAAACCAAACAATAGTAAATTATCAAAATCACAAGTCATGGCTTAAAATTTAAAATGGTTTAAAATCTCAAAAATCAAAACATGAATTAAATGACTAAAATGATAAAATTTAAAATTACTCTCAACTAGGAACTGGGTGCTATAAGTCTATCCACCTTAAAAGAATTCATCCTCCAAAATTAAAACAAGTAAACACAGAAAAATCATGCAGTTCGATAATCGTATACGTCTGTCCAATCATCATGATACTCAGAATCTCCGTCATGCCAGTGAGCAAGGCTACGATACTCACAGAGTCCTCGACTAAGGTACATACCTCTAAAATTATGGTATTTAAAATTTTCACATTGCCGCTAGCTTGGCAGCGAAAACCTTAAATTTCTACACCCAAGAAATACGACCATAATCCGACAATATGTCCTCACTATGCCTGCTAGCATGACCCTAGAGTATTCTAAAATCTCATAATCGAGGCGACCTAGCCCATACGACTTATCTCAGAAGAAAATCACATCACAAGAACAATTTTCATCCAACGAACAAAGAACAGATAGAATCGAATTTCAAGACAGTTTATAAGAAGGCAAATGCGGAAAGGAGATCGAAAGATTGGAACCTGCTATCTGCTCTGCTACTGCCTGAGTGGGCTCAACTGTCATGGCGAAAGCACGCCCTTGCTGGCCTCCTCTAGCCTGCTGCACTCCGTCATGGCCTGCCTGTCTGGCTGTACGGGCAGCACAGTTCTTCACCTGGTGGTCTGGAGCTCCACAGAATAAACAAACTCCCTGCTTCATCCTACAATCCTCTCGGGTGTGCCCCATCTTCTTACAGAAGGCACACTGGATGGCCTGCCTCTGGCCCTGTCCCTGGTGCTGCTGGGCACGCGCTGGTGCCTGCTGAATCTGCAACAGAGGCTGCTGCTGAATATGGGGGCGCTTGGCCGGTCCTGCACTGGAACTCGCCCCCATAGTATCTCCGCTCCTCTTCGGCTTGAGGCCGAAGTCCTCCTCTGCGATCTGCGCATCCATCAATATCTGATCGAATGTCGCGTCACGGCGACCTGAGGTGCGGGTGCGCACTGCATGAATAAGTCCTCTGCGGAACTTACGAGCCTTCTGCCCTTCATCCTGGATCATATCGGGAGCAAACCTGCTAAGGCGGAAGAACTCAGCTGCATACTCGTCCACCGACGAGTTCCCCTGAACTAGACCCATGAACTGGCCCTCCAATGCTGTAAGAGCCACGTCCGGGAAGAACTTCTCCTTGAAGAGCCTCCGGAAGTTCTTCCAAGTCAGCCCTCTCACCGACGCACGAGGATCCGTGCGGTACCATGTCAGCGCAATGTCGAAGAATCGACTGGCTGCGGCCGAAACCCAAAGCGCTCTAGGAAGCTCTGCCAGCTCCATGCTCCGTTGTACATCCTCTAGCCAGTCGTCTGCATAGAGGATGCCCTCCGTGCCTGTGAAGTCCCTAGAGCTTATCTTCCTGAAGTCCAATACTGTCCCCGACCTGGACTGCTGCTGGTACGGCTGCTGGCCAGTAGGGCCCTGCACCGTACCCGGTGCCACTCTCTCTACTGCTGCTAGGGCAAGCTGATGCGAGTTCTCCATACTCTGCCTCAGCATCTCGATCTGTCGGTGTGACGCCTCCGACTGGCGCTGCGATGCCTCTGCCTGGGCCCGCTGCGTCTCCATCATCTACTGAAGGAGAAGGAACATGTGATGTGTATCCGTCGGTATCGGTGGTGGTGGCGGCTGTATCTCTGGAAGAACGGCCGTAACCCTCTGGGGTGGAGGTGGTAGACCTCCCTGTGCAACTGCCTGGGTCTCTGGAATAGTAGAATCACTGGGGGCAGTCTCATGAACCTCCTCCTCGGCCTGATCAGATCTCTCAGGCAAGCTACTCGATCCAGAGGCCTGCGGATGCGTCTTCGTCATCCTGGAGACGAATCGAAACAAAGAGATCAATATGGCACATGAGTAGATTATCAAAGAAGGACAGTTAATTTAATACAAGGGGAGTAATCATGATAATCAAAGATCGAAAAATTTTCCTAGGTGTGATTGAGAAACTCCTATCATATCCTTGGTCCTACGTCCTAATCGCAGGCTCATAATTAGTACTCTAAGTCGAGCACCATTACGAGATCGTACTAATTATGACACGAGACCTGCGTGGGCCACCACAAAAATGTGTCACGACCCGCGCCCTGATTAGGGGCACGAGTACGTGGTTACGTCCAGCCTACGCCGCAGCATCGGCGGTAGAACGCTGTCTAGGTCATCTACAAAACTACTCTAAACAGTATAAAGGTACCTGTACAGTATATACACTCCGAATGGAGGTGACATAGCAATACAGTCTCAATCACAAAAACAAACTAGGATATATAGCACGAAAGGAAACATATGATAGATGAAATAGAATAAGTCCTGTGTCCAACACAAGCCCAGATATATACAACACCACAGGGTCTCAAAATATAACATAAAAACTACAATCTGATAAAGCTAGCTGGATCGCAGTCCAGTCAAACCTAGCTAACCTACACTACTCTGGAAGTTCAAAATCTAGTGGCTCCACTATAAGGCCACGATCTAAGGCTACACCATCTGACTCGAGCCCATAATAGGTCGAGCAGTCCGCCTCGGAAACATCTGTAATATATCATAACGGTATCCTGTCAGGAAAATGAGCAAGTACAAACGCTAACAGCAGTTCCATGTAAATTGACAAATTCTATAAGAGACAGTATAATGAACTACAAGACAAAGATATATGAAGACTTGGGAACCATTCGAAAGTCGAGTTACAACCCTTAAACCAAACAAGGACCGGGGTTGTAACTCTTCTCCCGAGCAGAACTTAGTCTCCAATCAAGGTACAATGTAAAGGCAAGTAGAGCATGTGAGTAACTGTATATCATGGCATGGTGAGAAAATACTGAATGTAGAACAGAACAGGATATACGATAAGATAAAGTAAATATAAAATGTGATTTGAATTATTAGAGCGTTATGTGATCGGCTTGGGAAACATGATCAGGCTTTCCATCCGACCGGCTATGAACAATGAGTACAATAGAACGGTAAGGCCGGTCACCATGGAAAGCTATGAACGATGTAGGGTCAGGCTTTACCCGTCGTGAGGTGAGGGTATAGCTATGAACAATGTATACAGTAGAACAATATAGGAATTTGATCACACAACCACTAATAATTCCTCATTCCCGAATAGTATAAAGGATCCGGACATAACACGTTATGACACGGGATTCAAAAGCAGGTGATCAGTCCACTCCCAAGTCCATGTCTATACAAGTACAAGTAACAAGTCGAGTCATGTACCAATATACCAAGTAACCCAGGAACAACATCTCATGACAGGATCCGACATATACTAGTCCGTGAACCATCGTGTCAGGAATCAAGTAAGACACTACAACTGAATCGGATATAGCAGATATCAAGACAATGAAAACTATCAGTGAATGTACTCGCCTGCTGTCCTGAGCTGTATGGTATATCAATGCTCAGAGCGGTATCAGAAGACCTAAATATGAGATACTGTAAGTTAATTTAGGTTTAAACAAGTTTAGGAATGATTTACAATGAATGATATGCAATCTAGGTCAAACTAGGTCTCACTGAGTCACACTAAGTCCTGTCAAGTCAATCTCGGTCAAATCAAGTTATATCAAGTCAATCTAAGCCTAACCAAGTCAATCCTAGGTCATACCAGGCATCACGGATCAAAACAAGTCGAAGAAAGTCAAACGGGATCAAGAGTTGGCCTACAGTTGACTTTTGGTCAACTGGTCAACTCTGGTCAACTCTGGTCAACCATGGTCAACCATGGTCAACCCTAGGTCAATGGTGACTAATAGTTGACTTTTGGTCAACTACACAAGTTTATTGGAAATCGGGGCTAATTTGGGTAAAGCGTTGACCCATAGTTGACTTTTGGTCCAAAAAGTCAACCGTGGTCAACCGGGGCCAAGACTAGGTCTAGGTGACTATTTCTAACTATTATCAATCTCTACAACCCATATCCAAGTCCATCTTGGACTTCGAAACTCATATCTTGGCCGTAGGCCAATATCCTATTTTGCCCTTAAAAAGGGTAAATTCTAGCTTCGGCAACTATCCAGTTAGCCCACCTACGCTTGATATTTTGACCCGATCTCCCCAGGGTAGTATGATACTAGCCTATACATATAATATCTACCAAAATACCTAGGTAACGTGGACATCCAGTCCACGATACGGCCCGTTGTCAAAATCTTGAATATTTTAAGATACGGACCGATACGGCGCGACACGGGCGCCCTACGACCCCGAACTCCACCCGGAAGCCAACCCACAAAATCTAAATCACGTATTCATGCTCCACGCCAAGTTTCAACTCAATCGGATACTCCGAACTCCGTTTCGCCCTCTAACTCGGTTTTTCCCCTTTTCTATTCTAGCCTTTTTCCTATTTTTCCAACTTCTTTCAATCTTTCCTTCTAACCTCTAATTTTTTTCTAACTTCTCATTCCATAATCATTTTCTACTCTTCTCTACGATTCCAACCATATATAATACTTATATATATATATATCTATATATATATATATATATATATATATATACTAGGTAAAAAGGGGGGTGCACAATAGGCTAAAAGCCAAGGTGGGGGGGGGGGGGGGGGGGGCTGTGTTCCTGCAGCAGCCAGGAACTTGGACTGCCGCTGCCGTGGCAGTCCAAAACTGTCTTGCTGCCCCTACTACTGATTCTTATTCTTATTCTCCTTCTACTCCTATATATACACTTCATATATATATATACCTATATATATATCTATATATATATATATCTATATATATATATATATATATATATATATATATATATATATATATATATATATATAACTAGATATCTATCTATAATCTATCTAGATATCTATCCCTCCTTCTAATTATATATAAACACACACACACATCCATAAACACACAACCATATACACACATCCATGTATATATATAAATACACTCATATCTATATATATACATATATATCTATATCCATATATATATATTCACAAGATGATTAATCCTAATAAATCTTTAACCTATTTTTCTAGGGAAAGTCTACAAATTTGTGGGCAAATGGAAGAGAATCTTCCCCTCTCCATTTAATGTGTATGAACAATATGCAAAAGAGGATTAATTGGAGAGATTAGAGCTTACCTAGGTTAGGGTTGGTTGGAGGAAAAGCTTGGAAAGAAAGAAATGAATTGGAAGAGAGAGAGAGTGAGTGTAACTTAATGGAGAAGAAAGAGGAGGGGGGGCTGCCTATAGGTGGCCGGCCATGGTGGTTGGGTGAGGGGCACTTGTAAATTACAAGTTTGCCCCTCCCTAAGCCTAATATTAAATAAATTCCAAATTAGGTTTAGGAAGTTGCTAAAAATAAATAAAAATCATAATTAAACTAAATTACTCATGGGAAACTAGTCCAAACTCTTAAACCCTAATTTTTTAGTGTGGTGGGCCATGGTTAGCTAACAGGCTAATTACAGCTCAAGTCGAAATTCACCGGGGTCCCGAATTAACTCGGAATGCGATGAAATTCGAACCCGACTCCTATAATAATTAAATAATAATATTCATGAAATAAAATTCCCAAAAAATATTATAAAATGGAAAATTACCATTTTACCCCTAACTGGAAAAAGTGAGGATGACACTTCCTGTTTAGCATATTCATCATAATCCTTTGAACTTGTATTCTTATCAATCTATTCTCCTAATACACATTTATGACTAATGGCTTGATACCACTGCTACTTCATTCCTCTACAGAGGTATAACTCCTGTGGTACCTATACAGGGACACTCCATTTTCCACACTTGACACTAGCAAGTACTGTCTATAGTCCTCACATGATTCACATCTGCCTTTACTAACAAGTCACCAGGATGCTTGACTCGGAATCCTGTTATTTAGGCTTCATGACACAGCTGTAACTTGCCAATAATTTCTTCACCAAGTACTTCTCATCATTCATAGTTTATCTTTTTTTATTGAGAAGAAACCAGGTGGAGCATACAATATCATTCAAGTAACACCTTCATAAATAAGTAAATCAAAGAAACTTCATGAAGGGAGCTCAATTAAACTCGAATCCTACTCAGTAATTGCAACAAGAGAAAATGGTAAGACTAAATTGGGATTCAACAAGAGGATCCAGTCTTCCTATTATACATGCTAAGAATTGACTGCTATAGCTCTAGTATGAACAATTTCCTCACAACCTTGCTACAATTAGCTCTTGGAAAAAGATACTAATAGTATGTTCAAGATTTACCACGATAAATATATGAAATTCAATTGAAAGTCCTGCATTCTCCTAAGGCTTTCTCCTTCCCATGACCTGAGAATCAAAATCCCCATACCACTGATACTAACTATTACTGGCTTATGGCACCACCTATATCTATATTCCTGTATGTTCAGTTCTAAACTACAACATTTGACCTTAAGATTCAGGCCTTCATCTCTAGCGCAATAGGTCAGAGGAAAGTGAAAATAAACTAAAATTATACTGAATCTACAAGTATCAAGCCATGCTAACGCTAATATGAGTAAAGGCATTTCTAAACCAAATACAATAAAGAGAATATCAAGATAAAGTTGGATCGAAAATGCCTATAGCACCTATATTTTCACCAATGATGCAGCAAAACCAGCATAAAGTACTCAAAATATATGCTCGCCCAAGGTGAAAATAAGAATTAGCACTTCTTCAGAGGCATTTCTTTTATGTAGGCTTTCATGGAAAAGGTTCATCTAAGAAAGCAGGCAATACAAAATAAGTGAATTCAGCTACAACTTTATTTTCATCATCTATAATAAAAAAGAAGTTTTACTCTTTGATGTACTTTGTATTGGTCTTTAGATGATGTACTCTAGCTTAAGAACATCAAAGATATGCCTCATAAGTATGAGGCTTTAGCAGATTTTATTTGATGCAAGTCAATACCTGGTTAGCTACCTTATCCCCTGTTCAATGGCTTCTTGCTATGACATGGTGTCAGGTTTGGCTAAAGAGACATTTACCTATCCTTGCAACTTATTGTTAACACATATATTTTGGGATTCCTTTCTATAGATTCTAATGTCCCCTCTGATACTTAACTGATACCAGGTATCTCATCGAATACCAAATTTGAATCTGGTATCAAGTGTACAAAACTGAATCAAAGTATCAAATCCGACGCTCTGAGCCAGATGTGATACTGAATATCAAAATCTGATACCAGTACTCGAAAGTGCTACCAAGTATCAGGTTTCGTAAGTAAAACCAGGCACCTCAACCATCTAAGTTTAGGATTCGAATATATATATATATATATATATATATATATATATATATATATATATATATATATATACAATGTCTACACGTGCTCGCATCTTATTCGACACATGAGTGCTGGAATACTCCCCCATCTACTCTGGTACCACCAATCCCATAAGTTCTAGTGGGCATTAATTCGAATACTTCACCAATCACACACTATTTCTTTATAAAAGACAGAACATTACATTTAGAAGAAGAGAGCTTTACTTGCTTGAGGTCGGGGAGGAACTCGATTGCTCCTCAGCCTAATCTCTGCTTCTCTCGTGTTTGAAAGGAGACTAGGTGTCACGCCCCGCTCCCGTAGGAGCGATCGTCCTCGCTAAGGCGTGATGCCGCACGAGCCTAGATTGCGCTCGTGCAAGGCGGGTTCCATAACGGCCGATTACAGGCTGCTGCGACGGGGTCGTCGCACAGAAGTCCCGTGCAGAGACATTGATTTATAGCAGCGGAATTAAAGAAGAACACATGAGCACAAGTCATTCAAAAGAATCTCTTTTATTGATATTGAATATAAGATTACATCTGTGGGCGCAAGGCCAAATTACAAGTCTCTCAAGTCTCACTTTTCTCTCATTTACAAGTCACTCTGCTCTCTCTCATCTCTCGATACAATACTTGAATCCAGCGGAAGCTTTGGAAGGCGATGTCCATACATTATGTCCTGTATAAGTCTTCAATCACCGCGGCCGCAAGCTTCGAATCGCCAAGGAACTCCGTGCCTCGACGCATCCAAGCGAGCTCCGCGCCACGAGCTTCTACCTGTGCCTGCACATGAAACACTGTGTGGGTGTCAGTACCACTGTACTGGTGGAGTGAGCTTCTCGCCCACCCATACAAAACCTACACGTTTCATTTACTTTGTGTAACATAAACCCTCTTTCGATTGTCTTTCTATTCTTGCCTTAGGATCAGTTTAGGACCGGCGCCTTAGCGCAACTTGTGTATCAGAACCATCCCGTGCTTGCAATGTCAACGTTAACTCATACTTTGTCGCTAGACCACTTCTCGTGCCAACAACGTTAACCTATCAAGTCGTGTTTGCCTTACGGCCATAATCGGAGACGCAGCTACACGAAAGACTCCATTTCCTTGTCTCTAGACCTTTCTCGTGCTTGCATTGTCAATGCACCGACTTATACTTATCTTTCGTGCTAGACTCTGGGACGTAACGACTCGGTCGTGCCATAACTCGATTCGTGCATCGATAACTCTGAGGCAACGCCTCCTCGCTTAGTCTTGCCTATACTTGTGTTGTGACAACGCGGCCGTGCCTCGTATTTCGAGGTCGTGCCGAGCAACTCAACGTAACTTCACACAAACTAGCCCTACGGCCCTTCTCGACTTAACTCGCGACAGCTCAAGCCTAACTCATGCAACTCTATGCCAACAACGTAACACTCGACGCCACATCTCGTGCCGAAGCACGTCGCCTTCGCTGTAGCCAAATCTTAGGCTCCGACATTGTGTCTTCTAACTGTATACACATTCAACTCAATCCAAGGGCACGCACACGGATTGCCGCCCGTGCCGACACAAAACTTACCATATTAGTTGAAAACAACAATTATTATTAAGTGTTTGTTATGGGATTGGCCTAACCAGCCGCCTTGGACGTAGCCTGGTAATACGGGACCCCTGCAACGCAGGTAGCGAGTCCCGATGCAAGTCCCCGTCTTACCGATGCCTTTACCAGCGTTGCCTATTACCCAGCTCGGCTACAACTTGTTTCTTCCTAGGCCGAGACGGTCCCGTGGCCCCGAAATTCCGCTCGAAGAAACCACCCCTTGTCGACAAGTGTCCAAGTTCATAAGGGTTACATGGAGTGTTTTAGGATACAGTTTGGGCTTGTTATGTGATCAATTTATTTACTTGGTTGTTTTAACTCTTTCCCTTTTTCATACTTCCTTTGCAGAGCCCCTAACCAGGGTTGCCTCGGCGACTAACCATCGCTTAGACTTAACGTTCTTTGAACTCAGGGAACGGCTACTGCATAGCCTTCCAACTTAACTTGAACATAACATGTTTCCTTGAGTGTCGACCGACCGTGGATAACTTTCCACTGAACCAACCGTGGCTCGTGCCTCTAAACCGACTCATGTTCTATGCAACGTTATCGCCCAAGTCATACTTCATATGACGGGCCTTGGAATCGTGGGACTGTTTAACTTGACAACCGCAGAATGAGCGGGACAGCACGTAGAATAACTTAGGTCGACCGGCATAACTTTGCCTAACTCACACAAGCCTACAACTTAACCCAAGGGACGAGCAAAGGCTATGCCAAGCCTTGCGGGACCGAACCGTACATGCTTTAGCAAGCATTTGTGCGGGCGACGCCTATGACTTAGGCTAACTCTCAACTTTTGCACCGAAGACCAACTTTCCTTCTCCCAAGCCACGGGACGAAGGACCGAGTGTCATTTTCAAAGCACGCCGTGCACCAACTCTAAGCCGACCGTGGGACGTTTTCCATGTTCTAACTCATTTTGACCCGTCGGGATTATTCCCTTAGCTATGTGGATGCGTAGCTTTTATTATCAAGCCTAACTTGTGCAAGTTGAAAACACGATTTATTATGTGAAGGCAAAGATGAGGAGAGTTCACCGAAACTACCCCACCTGAGCGATGTCTCCGAGCAAGCCGTTGCAAGGCTAAGGCCGAACGCCGTCGGCGTTTCGATTCCTCCGATTGACTTTGCGGGACGGGGCACTACATCATACACCACTCAGAACAAGTCTCATCCTCGAGACTTTCCTGAAGGCAAGCTATTCTACCATTTCTATGGCCAAGACTTAATCGTACACATTTCGCCTACGCGTTCCTTCGATTCTGAGCCACGCTCGTACTATTATCAATCACTCCTTTAAACACGATTTCAAGATCTCGACACACTCCCATCTTTCAAGCCTTGCTTGAACTCGTCGTATCACTTGGCTGGATCGTGCACGCATTCCAAGCGTCTCCAAAATACATGCATTCAGTCAAGCCGCATGATAGAGAATTGTCATTTTCACTCGAGTCGCATCGTGCACATACCCAAGCGTCCCTGAATATATACATGTCAGCCGAGTCTCATGAGCAGGGTTTCCTATATTCGTGATTCGTACTATCTATCCATTCCAATCCTCAAGATCAATCCTTCGGTTTATAACTCATGAAACAGGGCGTCTCGCCTAACCGCTAGGCTATTTCTTTTCGAGGCTAAGTCAATGTCAGGATTGGAATCATAGTTCCCCAACAATAATGCCAACACTGACCCCAATCCTAGTGTCAAACCAGAGTCGATCATACGGGGTCTTCTACCCAAGCTCGCGTCACTCAAATTTCTAAACATCGAGCACGATCACCTAATTCGTATTACGGCACGCGTTGCGTATATTCGAATCCCTTCAATTCACCAATTCTAACCAATTCATGTATTCGATCACGAGGTCGTCTCGCTCGACAATACGTTGCGCCCCAATCTCATGCGAGTCCGATTATCCACGGCGGTTCGTGAATCACCACGCAACGCTCCCCGCGGAATAATCATTCTCATCGGGGCGTAACTCTTGTTTGAGTTTAGACTCATTCATTCTCGATACGCGGATTGGACCTACTCAATCCTCAAGTTCAATCGACAAGCACACCAATTCAATCTCGAGTCTAACTTCGTGTCAAGCCACAAGTCAAAGCACAATTTGTCGCACCGTACAAGTTCGACCACTCCCGCTGTATGAATCACCATACCAGCGCTCACGCAGAGTGATCGCCCTAATCGGTGTGACGCATGTGCGAGGCTGGAGTAGCGCTCGCATAAGACAAGAACATCAACATTGTGGTTGTCGACGAAGCAAATCCAAACATTCCAGTTTTTATCCAAGCCAAGTTCGATAGTTCGATCGTCATTCGTTCAACTTAGAAAGTCCTCGAGCCAAGTCTATCCTTTCCTCGACACATTTTAATATCCCAAATATAGCATCCATCGGAACCAAGACATCTGCACGATCGTTATTCGCCGAGTCAGAGTACCCCCGAGTTATCGCATATCGATCTTTGATACGCCTCAATACCATCGACGATATGCGTAACCTGACGATCTTCCTTTGCAACCAATTTCGAGTCGTGCGTTGATGCTGTTGTCCGAGTTGGATATTCCTCAATTTTTTCAATACTCAAGATCAAGTTCAGTCGCTTTTCCTCAAGCTCGTTTCAAGATCATTATTCAAAACTCAAGTCGCATTTCAGTTGTATCAATCCGATATCGCACGTACGATCCTCTAAGTTTCCTCGATCAAGACCATTCATTTCATTCATCGTTCCGAATCGTTTTCTAACTCGCATTGCTCATTCACAAGTTGTCCGAACGAGATGCTCGTTCGGGACATTCGAGGTCACGACCAACTAAGCGTGACGCATTCTAAGGCTTTGTGCGATTGTATCGCCTCGCCGACATACTCGTAATCCTCAATATTCACTCGAACAATTTCCAAGACGAACCATACACCACTCGGATTCGAGCCACTCGACTAGTCGTCGACACTCATTCTTATTCTTCTCCGAACCTATCACATACACCACTCGGGTTCAAGCCATACGGTCTAATCCTCAATCACGTTCGCGTCATGCGCTAAGATGTCCTTCAGATTCGTTCGACGAATCTCTAGCGTAATCGCTCACGTCGTATCGACGCACTAAGTCGTTCGTACTAATTCTTCGAAATCCAAATCAATCTTCCGTGTACGCCTAAGCGTTAGTCCGATAGCGTTCCTATCGATAGAAACTCTAAGTATATCTCCGTTCCCGACCGAGCGATACTTGTTATCGCTCGCAATTCGTTTGCACCAAAGGTCGAGGTGCGCGACGCGAAACACAACTTAGCCAAAAGGTCGTGTGCATAGCCATTCCTGTGCGGACTATATTCCGAGTTTGCACGCTCACTTACTAGGGTCGACGTTGGACTAGTTAGGCACGCATGCGACTTGCTAAGGTCGACGTTGGACTATTCGGGCATACGTGTGACTTTGCTAACATTAGCACATGTTTTCAATCGAGTCAAGTTTGCAACGTTCGGCACAAAGGCCCTATCGATCCCGTTCAACCGAGTACTTGTACGAGCTTTCGAAAATATTTAGACTTATTGTATGGACATGCCGAGGAACATTTGAGAGAGAGCGCACCAATGATAACAACTTACGGAAGCAACAGAGTTTTGCGGAAACATCAAAGTTAAAGAATTCAATCGACGGTCCAAGGACGTAAAGCCGTGCTCTGATACCACTATGTCACGCCCCGCTCCCGTAGGAGCGATCGTCCTCGCTAAGGCGTGATGCCGCACGAGCCTAGATTGCGCTCGTGCAAGGCGGGTTCCATAACGGCCGATTACAGGCTGCTGCGACGGGGTCGTCGCACAGAAGTCCCGTGCAGAGACATTGATTTATAGCAGCGGAATTAAAGAAGAACACATGAGCACAAGTCATTCAAAAGAATCTCTTTTATTGATATTGAATACAAGATTACATCTGTGGGCGCAAGGCCAAATTACAAGTCTCTCAAGTCTCACTTTTCTCTCATTTACAAGTCACTCTGCTCTCTCTCATCTCTCGATACAATACTTGAATCCAGCGGAAGCTTTGGAAGGCGATGTCCATACATTATGTCCTGTATAAGTCTTCAATCACCGCGGCCGCAAGCTTCGAATCGCCAAGGAACTCCGTGCCTCGACGCATCCAAGCGAGCTCCGCGCCACGAGCTTCTACCTGTGCCTGCACATGAAACACTGTGTGGGTGTCAGTACCACTGTACTGGTGGAGTGAGCTTCTCGCCCACCCATACAAAACCTACACGTTTCATTTACTTTGTGTAACATAAACCCTCTTTCGATTGTCTTTCTATTCTTGCCTTAGGATCAGTTTAGGACCGGCGCCTTAGCGCAACTTGTGTATCAGAACCATCCCGTGCTTGCAATGTCAACGTTAACTCATACTTTGTCGCTAGACCACTTCTCGTGCCAACAACGTTAACCTATCAAGTCGTGTTTGCCTTACGGCCATAATCGGAGACGCAGCTACACGAAAGACTCCATTTCCTTGTCTCTAGACCTTTCTCGTGCTTGCATTGTCAATGCACCGACTTATACTTATCTTTCGTGCTAGACTCTGGGACGTAACGACTCGGTCGTGCCATAACTCGATTCGTGCATCGATAACTCTGAGGCAACGCCTCCTCGCTTAGTCTTGCCTATACTTGTGTTGTGACAACGCGGCCGTGCCTCGTATTTCGAGGTCGTGCCGAGCAACTCAACGTAACTTCACACAAACTAGCCCTACGGCCCTTCTCGACTTAACTCGCGACAGCTCAAGCCTAACTCATGCAACTCTATGCCAACAACGTAACACTCGACGCCACATCTCGTGCCGAAGCACGTCGCCTTCGCTGTAGCCAAATCTTAGGCTCCGACATTGTGTCTTCTAACTGTATACACATTCAACTCAATCCAAGGGCACGCACACGGATTGCCGCCCGTGCCGACACAAAACTTACCATATTAGTTGAAAACAACAATTATTATTAAGTGTTTGTTATGGGATTGGCCTAACCAGCCGCCTTGGACGTAGCCTGGTAATACGGGACCCCTGCAACGCAGGTAGCGAGCCCCGATGCAAGTCCCCGTCTTACCGATGCCTTTACCAGCGTTGCCTATTACCCAGCTCGGCTACAACTTGTTTCTTCCTAGGCCGAGACGGTCCCGTGGCCCCGGAATTCCGCTCGAAGAAACCACCCCTTGTCGACAAGTGTCCAAGTTCATAAGGGTTACATGGAGTGTTTTAGGATACAGTTTGGGCTTGTTATGTGATCAATTTATTTACTTGGTTGTTTTAACTCTTTCCCTTTTTCATACTTCCTTTGCAGAGCCCCTAACCAGGGTTGCCTCGGCGACTAACCATCGCTTAGACTTAACGTTCTTTGAACTCAGGGAACGGCTACTGCATAGCCTTCCAACTTAACTTGAACATAACATGTTTCCTTGAGTGTCGACCGACCGTGGATAACTTTCCACTGAACCAACCGTGGCTCGTGCCTCTAAACCGACTCATGTTCTATGCAACGTTATCGCCCAAGTCATACTTCATATGACGGGCCTTGGAATCGTGGGACTGTTTAACTTGACAACCGCAGAATGAGCGGGACAAGCACGTAGAATAACTTAGGTCGACCGGCATAACTTTGCCTAACTCACACAAGCCTACAACTTAACCCAAGGGACGAGCAAAGGCTATGCCAAGCCTTGCGGGACCGAACCGTACATGCTTTAGCAAGCATTTGTGCGGGCGACGCCTATGACTTAGGCTAACTCTCAACTTTTGCACCGAAGACCAACTTTCCTTCTCCCAAGCCACGGGACGAAGGACCGAGTGTCATTTTCAAAGCACGCCGTGCACCAACTCTAAGCCGACCGTGGGACGTTTTCCATGTTCTAACTCATTTTGACCCGTCGGGATTATTCCCTTAGCTATGTGGATGCGTAGCTTTTATTATCAAGCCTAACTTGTGCAAGTTGAAAACACGATTTATTATGTGAAGGCAAAGATGAGGAGAGTTCACCGAAACTACCCCACCTGAGCGATGTCTCCGAGCAAGCCGTTGCAAGGCTAAGGCCGAACGCCGTCGGCGTTTCGATTCCTCCGATTGACTTTGCGGGACGGGGCACTACACTAGGGTTCGAAATATAGGAGGGAGAGCGGCTGCCTCTACTTTTATAGGATATGCTAGGTTTGATCTAATGAAGATTTGGATAAAGGGAAACTTTTTGGTTTAAACTGAATTGGTGTTATCCCTTTGATCAACTAGAGGAGGGAAATCTTTTAACAAAAGATTGAACTTGATCACAAGTTATTCCTATATCAGGGGCCGGCCAACATGCTTTCTTTAAAGAAATTTGGTGGAGTTGCACTAAGGCCCTCCTAGAATAGTATTTTACAAAACTCACTTTAGCAGTCAAGTTCTTTATATTATTATCTACTCTTTATAATAAAACACTATTTATAGTTTATACATATATTAGAAAAGTATCTGTAAAACACAAAATTATTATTTCGAAAAAATACTGAAAATAAAATAACAATAATCGGAACGGGGGTTTACAACCTTCGTGTCCCACTCAGACATACCATTTTGTGCTCCATTGCTTCGCACAACTTTCCAGACACGTGACCCGATTTTATTTCACCCCACGGTGTCACATTTATTTTCCAACTTGATTTGTGGGTACCCTGTCGACCAAAACCTGTCAGCACCAAACATGGACATGGCCCACATTGAGCCTACTATCCATATGCCACTTGTGTGCCAATTGTTTGAGCCCCCACATGCTACTTATTTACCCATGATTATCAAAACCTATTTTAATTCGATTATTGTGCAATGTCCGGTTTTGATCCAACCCAGCATGACCGAACCCAACCCCAGCTCCATGTTACTCTCTCTCATGACACCCTCAGCCTCATTATCCTTGAAAAAATATCAAGTACTCATTCTACCTATTTTTAATATTTAATGGAAATTCTATTGATTTTAATTCCTAGAATAACCTATTTTCCTACATTTAAATCCTAGCCTTTGGATTCTCCAAATAAATCCTCACCATTAATTTCCCTCCAACCCCATAGCAGCCAACAACACCCCTTCCTCACACAAAACCGGCCCTAAAATCTAGGAGGAATAATTTCCTCATCTCTCTCTCATTAGTTATTTACACAATATCTCTTTCCTCTCTCACTTATTTTTCCCATTCAAAACACACCACAGCACCACCACCACCATCTCCACCTGAACTCACTCCCTTGGCAGTCCATCCCGAACACATCCTCCCCTCCTCCTGGCCGAGCTCGGCCGGCCACCCACCTAGGCCGAGCTCCACCATCCCGGCCACCACCACATCCACTCCACATCATCACCATCATCTCAAATAACCACCACCTCCTCCATCATTAACCACCACCACGAGCCACCCAGTCGACCGTACGGCCGCCGCCCTCGTCGTGCCAGGCCACGCCGCCGCCGCACCTTCGTCGGCCAGGCCAGGCCGTGCACAGCAGCGGTTGCAGCAGTGCAACAATCGGCCGGAAATGGCCCTGTGGCGACGCGCACAGGCCACGCCGCCGGCCGCCGCCATGGCTGGCCTCCCCCACGGTGGGCGAACTCTGGTGACCCTTGTGGGTTCGTCGCTTCTTCTCCGGCACGACGTATAGGCGATTCGTGCATTTCGCACAAATTCCCGCCGTGATGCGCGCGAAATCAAGTCCGTTTTGGCGCCCCGTCGTAGCAACTTCGTACACAATTTTCGAGAAATCCGACCGTTGGATCGGCGATTTCTTCGCTTCTCACAATCTCAGTATATTCACCTTCACTCCTATCAATTTTTGTCCGTTAATTTTATCGTTTGATACATCAAAATCGGCCACCAAGTTGACCGTTTAAATTGTATAAATTTTGGACAGTTTCGCAGAGCCAACTTCGTCGGCTTGTACCTCCTCCACCGCAGCTCCATTTGGCATGCTACCAGTTCCTGTGCGAAGCTGGTATAACCCTCTTACTACTCCTCCAATTTTGTTTCATTGTGAGCTTGTTTGATTGGTTGAATTCGACGCCAAAGTTGGCCGTCCGAATTCGTAATTTTTAACTTGTAAAATTCTATTTTTGAACACGGGACTCCAGATTTTATTTCTGACACCGTCAGTAGACTCGTGGCGTCGTTCTGTCATGTTTTCATATATAATTTGTTAGATTTGGAGGACGTGGGCCCTGGCACGTATTTCGGTGCAAAGTGGGTCCCACAGTCCGGGTCAACGCGACTTTTGACGCCGGCTCATCGGAATCCAATTCTGGATATACCACTTGAGTTCGTATCGTCATTCTGGACTCGTTGACATGTTTCCTGAGTTTTGAGAACATTGGCTTCGGCACGCATTTCCGTGCAAACCGGAATTTCAAGTTCTGGTCAACGGACCAAATTGAGATCGGGTCACATCAAGAATCCAATTCTGGATATACCGTTGGGTTCGTATCATCTTTCTGGTTTTGTGAACATATAATTTGTTATATTTTATAGACTTGTCTTCTTGTACGTTTTTCGGTGCAAAACGGCTCCGACACGGATACTGTTTTGATCCGAAATTACCTTTTTGTCCTTGTGTTCAAATTGGACCGATGGATAGGCTATCATAGCTAATTTGACCATTCTGGACATGTTGGCAATTTTTAATTTATCATCCGACAATGTTTGTAGATAGTTTCTCTATGTATCACCTTTTATTATAATTAATTATTATAATGTTCGTATTTCGGGATTAGTACAACGAAACTGAGATCAGTCAATTCCAGTGATCTCATATTACTGAAATTGATAAGATGGACACGTGGATCACTATAATAAGATTATTAACTTTATCGTTGATCATCTTATCTCGATTTGTGTGTCGTAAGTTTCGACGTACGAATGACGAAGTACACTTTATATCCTTAATAATTAGACTAGAATTAACCCTGTTGACCAGAGTTGACCAGTTGACCAAAAGTTAACTGTAAGTCAACACTTGACCTAGTTTGACTAGATTGTTGACCGGAGTTGACCTAGAGTTGAATTGAGTTAGAAGAACCTAGGATAATATAGATTGCTTGTAGAAATTTATTTATTACAACTTGAACACCTTGTAACCTGTGTTACTTTAAATAGGACTCTGTGGCTTCAGTTGGACCCCTATACCTATCAGCTGTTCAGGTTATCAGGCGAGTACATTCTCTGATCATTTCATATCCTGTTAGAATTATTCTCATGCTTTAGATTACTTTACTTGATGCTGTCACGTTGGTCACACGGATTAGTACTATATGGATCATTTCTTGAGATGTTATCCCCTCAGGGAGCATCGGATACTACATGTTTGTGCATTTCACTTACATGGTGTATCACTATGCTTCATGGTTCATTGATCACTTGTGACATGTAATCTCATGATCACAGAGTCTCCTTGAATCTTCCATTTATGGGCTTTCTAGAATCACCCATTTATGGGCCTACCATGTATCACCCCTTGTGGGCCATTGCAAGGAATCAAAACATAACCTGGCTGGATCCTTGTGTATTGATTGGGGGTACGAGAGAGTAGAAGTAGACATGTGAATAATATCCAAGTAGTGTAGCATCAAAATCTTTTCCGTAGTGTAGTATCAGAATCTCCTATGCCATTCACATGTTTATATTGTACTCTGACTCACTAGCCACTGTTAGCTCTCTACTTATAGTAGATATTTCTATTACAGTTCTCTCTCTGTTTTCATTCTGTAATTTCTTTCAGATCCTGTATCTTACTTTTCTGCATGATTATATTTTCTAACCTGCTATAATTTGTTGAGATGTAATGTGCTCGCTCCTGTCCTGACGGGACCTGATAAATTTTACAGATAGTCTGGAGGTTGCCTGATAGCCTAGTGGAGACACAGTAGAGGTTGTATAGATAGTTATTCAGTTGTCCTGAGTTGTATTTATTTTATGTATTACTGTATTGAGCTTTGAGGTATTTTTTGGGTTTGTGTATCTAAGACACTTAGACTTTTATCTGCTGTATCTCTTTGTGGATTTCATGTTTTATCTATCTTTTATCATGCTCTACCTTAGATGTGATTGAGACTGTACTGCTATGTCACCTCCATTAGGAGTGTATATACTGTACATGTACCTTTATATTGTTAGATGTTTGACCTAGGACAGCGTTCTACCGCCAACAATACGGCGTAGGCTGGACGTACCCACGTCTCGTGTCCTTATTCTAGGGTACGGGTCGTGACACGAGTCAAATCTATTGGATCAACTGAGAGATTTTGCTGAGTGTGGTTAGTTCTCGTGTTACTATCAGGATGGCCCACGTGTGCATGCATGTACGAAGGAGAAAAAAATATTAGAGCATCTCCAACCCTATTGTGACTTTGGAAAAAAGTTAATGCCACATAGGAATGACAAAATTTTATTCAAATTTCTTCTCCAATGCAATTGTCAAGTCAATTGTGAAGCTTATGTGGCAAAAATTAAAAAAGACATTGTGAAGTTGATTGTCTTGTTCTAGACAATGCACTTGACAATGTCTTTTCTTCCATGTCATCAATTATGAATAAAAATATTAGAAAAAAGAAAGAAGATGAGTAGTTGTCTTAAAAGTTGCCTTGGAAGTTGGAAAAAATACTTTTTATTGTCTTCTCAATACTTTTGCATTGGAGAGAGTTTTTCTATCTCATTGTCTTTTGAGATATAATTTTGCCACATAAACAAGACATTGTCTTGTGGCTCATGCCCATAGGAGCCAGCTAAGACTCACAACACTTAACAAGACAATAGGGTTGGAGATCTTAGGAGGAGGAGTTTTAGAAATACCAAAGTTCAAAGCTGGACTGCTCCTCTCCAACGTGTTCACAGTTGGCAGTTGGGGGAAGTCCACCTCAGCAGTCTTGAGCCCCAAAGAAGGGCCAATAGCTTGGACTAATCCGGTGCTGGAGCAGGAATCGTGTTTGTCACCCCAGATCCTCCTGCCCTATTCATTTTCCCTCACATCGGCGACATCGAACAACACAGCAGAATACGAGTCCCTTATCATCGGCCTAGAGCTTGCGTTCGATATGCGCATCGACCCTCTAATCGTCTACGGGGATTCACAGCTGATCATCCGCAAGCAAAGAAAAGATGAGAGATTGGCCTTTCTCGACGGGATAGGATTGGATCCTTTTTGGTTTGTTGAGTGGACCTCTTCCGTCCTGCCCACCAGACGACTTTCATTGGTGCTTGGGTAGCGAGCCTATGCCCTGGGATTCCATCGCCTCCACAAAAGTCTTGGGAGAGGAACCTTAATCAAGGCGCTATAAGTCCTCACTAACGCTCGCCTTTATCCGAGATATAGTTCTTTTCTAACCAGGGCAGGACATAGACTAATGGGCACAAGCCCTACTCGCCGGTTGAATTCCCTTCTTCAGGTCCAAAAGAGCGTGATGGCTCGAGGTCGAAGAACCCTTCCACTCACTTTGAGTGAGGGGTACCACCTATGAACCAATGTCCCAGCTGGCTGATCCAACCGCTGGCATGGGCTAGGCTCCTTAGACCGAGAGTCAGCATTGGTCTCCGTATGAGCAGCTAGGCCAACCTCAGTTAAGTTGGAGGGGCCCACGCCCACGTGGCCACCCCCTGAGACGATAGAACCGACAGTAAGGGAGCTGGTAACGGTCGGTAACTTTGCACGCGTCCCCAGACACGTCACCCCTGGGTGGTAGATCGTGCCCGACAAGACCGCCGGGGCTGAAGGGTTTGACGCCATGGGCGCCGGAGCAGTGAAGATCTCCGGCCAGGACCGAGTACGTCGGGATCCCGCCAGAGAAGATGAGTGGGCCTTCGCCATGGTCATAGAGGGAGCAAGAGCTGAGGGCTCGGAAGAGACGTCGGCAGGGTAGATCCCAGGCAGCTGAGATCCGGCCAACTACTAGCCGGAAGACTGAGGATGGGGGGAGTTAGGCCAACTAGAGAGAGTTGGTCGGCCGTCCAGGAAGACTGGGAACGCCGCAGCAAGGTCACGGGGCCCCGCCAGACCACCGGAGAAGACGAACCGTGAGGAAGACCACCGGGGATGACCTTCGTCGGAGAAGGTAAACTGGCCCCACCCAAGGGGGGAGGGTCCCCGCCCATACCCGTCGGGCAGCAAACCAGCTGACTAGGAGAGCCAGAGGGGCGCCGGAGCTTCCGGGGGCAGAGGGGCTACTGCTCAACTGCCGGAAAGTAAGTCGCAGCCTCACCGGAGAAGACGCTAGAGCCTGCAAGAGAGCACGAAACTGGCCGAGAACACAAACCAGAGGGAGCTGGAGATTACCTTTTACTTACCTGAGCCTTCGCCGGAGTGAAGCGCGCCCTAGCGGCCGGCAGGAGGCCGCCGGAGGCCTCGAAGAGCTCAGCCGGAAATCCCACAGGAATCGCCTGGAGCAGCTCTCCAAGAGTGCCGGAATGACTCAGTTTTTGTTTTACCATCCTTTCTTCCTTATCTATTTTTTTAAATGAATAAAATTCTGTAACTCCATCCAAGATTTTATTATTTAGAATTTAAGTCTACTCTCATCATCAACTTGTATAAAATATCGTCACCGCCGATATACATCATTGAACTTCATCCGCTTGTATATTTCTTCAGGCTATAGCTCAAATATTAATAATTTATTTATGCAACTTAATTTCCTCAATTCTTAATGAACCTTCTATGGCAAATTCCTTGCTTCAGTATGATAGTTGATCAACAAAAGCTCCATGAAGAAATACAATTTCAAAGTTGTCAGAACAGAATAGTCAAGTATGTAACAAGACAGAATAAAATATGAATCAACTAGAAAGATTAATCCATCAGAAAACAAGCACAACCAAAATTCTACAGACTTTGTCATAATTATGATTGAATGCATACGTAAGCCCACATTCACCAACTCGGTAGTGTTTTGCGTACATTTGTAAGTCCTCCACAAGTGCCTCAAAATTAATGAGCATGCGAACAAAATTGCTAAATTCCCAGCTGGGACTTCTCGAGGGTTCAAAGCTGCCGCTGGATAGAGTCATGTGTCCTCGGTAAGGCCGAAACTTCCTTGCAGCTCGATCAACTGTTTATCCTCTATTTGTCCTGCTCAAATTTGCTTTGTAGCATCATGACCTCTGTAATGAATAGTCTACGCTATCTACGCGCCATATACTAACCTTTTCTGGCACCAAATTATCCAGAGCATCACGAATGGAAACCAACATTTTATGATTTTTAATTTCCAGCTGAGTTGGCTGCCATAGACACACTCTAGGTAGGTACTCCTGATAGTGTGGGTTCGTCTCACTCCGCTTGAATATCGAAAAGTGCTCGTATATCCATGCCTATACAATTTTTAAATGAATAGTCAGTAAATTAACAAGAAAATCTAGCTAGTATATTAGTTTAAAATGTTAGAAATTTTCTTACATGGAGTAGAGTCTGGCATCCCGCCATGGTCTTGGTTCCGACACGGGATGCTATACCAAGCTCGCGGTAAAGGTTAGCAAGTATACCGCTGCCCCAGGATATGGCTCCTACGTTGTCTATAACAGATAGGTTCGCAAGATACCTAGCATGTATAGAGGTTCCCGACTTGTCTGGAATGACGACCGATCCAAGTATGAAGAGCATGTATGCCCGGGCCACCCTCTCAATGGTTTCATCATCCGCCTCATGCGGGCCTTTGAAATTGTCCACCAACCATGACAGAGGAATTCCGTAGGACTTCTTGAAGCCCGGCAGGGTTGTAAAGGTAGTGACCTCCACCCCAAGGTTCTCTGCTACAAAATCAACTATACGATCGTACCACTCGAGATCCTTCTCAGTACATAAATATTCATTTTCATGGCGCATCCCTCCACCGGCAACTCCAGTATCTGATAGACGTCGTCCAGGGTAATGGTCAACCACTACCAAAATAAGTGGTTTTAGCGACGCCCAAAAACGTCGGAAAAACAACAAAATCCGTCGCTAATATGTATCACCGACGTATTTACCGACGTTTAGGTTTTGTCGCCGTTTCCTTAGTCGCTGATTACAAAAACGTCGCTGAACGTCGCAATTACCGACATTCAGCGACGTTACAGTACGTCGGTGAGTTATCGACGTTTATCGTCGTTCCGTCGGTATATTAGCGACGTATATGTAGTCGCTACACGTCGGTAAAGACTTGGAATAGTTACCGACGTCTACCGTCGTTTCGTCGGTAATATAGCGACGTGAATTTTGTCGCTAGACGTCGGTAAAGGTCCTGTACATTTTTACAGCTAGTGTCGATAAACGTCGGTAAATACGTCGGAGAGCTGTACTTTTTTACAGTTAGTCGTCGATAAATGTCGGTAAAACGTCGGAAAAATATATTATTTGCAGCTTGCCGTCGGTAAACGTCGGAACACGACGTCGCTAAACGTCAGTAAGCGTCGCTAAACGTCGCTAAAGTTGTAAAAAAAATAAAAAAAAATAAAACACAGATTCTATATTACCACTCACAATTCTATAAAACACATATAGGTACACATTCAAATCCCCACTCACAATTCCAAATCACAGCGCATTCAAACCCCCACTCACAATTCCAAATCACAGATAGCTTTAATCTAAGTTAATTAACATCCAATCCAAACACAATTAACATTTATCGACGAAGGAATTAACATCCAATCCAAACAAGTCACAAGTCAATTCGATACAAACACAACTAACATCCAATACAAACATCCAATCATAAGTCACAAACATAAGATGATACAAACACAAACAAAAGTCCTAACTAGGACTACTAGTGATCTGGTGCAGGAGGGGCACCGCCGCGACGAAGGCGTAAAAACTCCTCATACTCCGCAAGTGAAATCGATACAGATGGAGCGCCAGGCTGTGACGTCGGTGGAGTCGGTGTCGAAGAAGAAGGCGATGGAGGCGGAGTCGACGACGATGAAGGCGCACCCAGAGTACCAGCATGCTCCAACGCTGTAAGTCGCTGGTTGTATGAATCCATGATAGATAACATTCTACCACTGCTCTGGACCATCGAATCCTGCGCCAATCTCACCGTCTCGGCCATGGTCACCTGTCCTGTCTGCAACTCCGTCACCGTGCGCTCTAACCCTCCAACGGCGCGCTCTGTCCTCTCAGTCGTCTCCCTGAGGTCTATAATGCCGCGGTCGAGCGCATCCAATCGTGCTAGCAGCGCAGGATCGTCCGTAGGATGCTGAGACTGCTGCTCGATCCGTCGTAGCAGGTCGTCACGGAGAGACTCCATCATCTGGTGGACTCGGGCAGACTCCTGGGACGGCTGTGGACCATGCACACTAGCAGGAGATGTCCTAGAGGACTGGGTCGCAACTAGGGCGCCATAGGATCCCGTACCGTAGTACGTACCCCTACGGAGGCCACCAGCGGCGGTCATCCACAGCTCGTCCGCCGACGGAGCTTGAGTGGGCTGCGAGGAACTACCGGCCTCTCCTGCATCAGGTGCACTAGCAGCTGCCCATTCCCGCAGCCTCGTATGCTCGGCCTAGAAAGTATGGATAGTACTCTATGATTTCTAATTTCTAATTAATGTATTTTTACTAACTTCATGAATATTTATTTGCATCATTTACTAAGTTATATTAAAATGGACACGAAGTATTAAATTAAGATAACGTATTGTAATACTTACATAGGTCTGCTCGGCCCTCTCGTCAATAAGGACTCCGCCCTTCCGATGGGTGGCCAGGAAGACGGTCACCATGTCGGCGTTACCGACCTTCCTTACCTGTAATTAAATATATTATCTTAGTAATAATTTATCGGATTTGCATTAAAATAATATTTCTAAAAGAGAAAGACATACCAGACGACGGAAATTTTCCGTCATCGGAATCGACCCACCGTACCACTTCGAGGCATGTTGCCTAGCCACCTTAGCCTTCTCCGACTTCTCCTTGTACCTTGGCTCGTTGAATCGAGCCTTCATCGCATTCCACTGATCAGGGGTGATCCAACCTTTGATCGGCTTTCCGGCACGATCACGTTCCTTCTGATCATTAATAGAGTCGCGGATCAGCTTAGCAGCGACGGAAGGAAACATCCCCTCGATCTGCTCGGCCCGGTGCGACGGATAGTAAAACATATCCTAGAACAGTACGAAACCAAATATTTATCAGTTATATATAATATGCATAAATTAAATGATTCACGTTAAAAACAAATCTATTTTAACCTTGAAGCGCGTAAACCAGAAGTTCTTCCTTTCGTCTGGAGCATCAGAGTAGTTAATCCAGGGACCACCTTAATTATGCCTCAGCATATCGCCTAGGCGTCTCTGTATCCCTGGAGGACGATATCTATACATACATTATATTCATGAAAAAAGTTAATTTATGATAAAAACAGAAAAAAAAAAATCATAAACCAAAATACCTACTTTGTACCGTCGGCCCAGATCTCCGTCCCCCCTCCTCCGGAGGTGCGCACGCATCATCTTCATGATGCTGGTCGGCCGTCGGCGCATCCTCCTCGGCCATCTGCTCATCCGTCTCCATCGTCGTATCAACATCAGGAACGCTAGACGGGGGAGCCCTCTCAACAGGTCTGGAACTACGTCCCAGGAGATATGCCACGTGACGTCGTCCCAACTGGCCCAGCTACTGTCCGATATGGAGGAGTAATCGGCGACGAGGATCCAGAGCCGGTACCAATAGGAGGTACCGAAGGCAAACTCCGTCCCCTAGCAGTACCTGTAGGAAGTACCGGAGGATCCCGACCTCCTCGTGGCCCTCGCAAATGTCCGCGACGACCTGCCATACCTGATAACAGCATATGATAGTACAGATATAATAGAGACTAGAAATATGACAGTACAACAAATAATAGAAACTAGAAATATGACAGTACAACAAATATTAGAGACTAGAATATGACAGTACAACAAATAATAGAGAATAGAAATATGACAGTACAACAAAGATAATAACCAAGGTAACATATGATGATACATTCTACAATA
Source organism: Iris pallida (assembly GCA_029216955.1). Lineage (NCBI taxonomy): Eukaryota > Viridiplantae > Streptophyta > Magnoliopsida > Asparagales > Iridaceae > Iris > Iris pallida. The sequence goes on along the minus strand of JANAVB010029150.1, from coordinate 2,088 downwards.
AACATCTAAGTCCAGATAATATATTCTAGAAGAAACATCTAAGTCCAGATAAGTATATCTCTCTCAATCATCTTCAGAATAATCATCTTGTTCGTCTTCCTCGACCTCATCTTCCTCTTCCTCCTCATCTTCACTTTCGTCTTCACCTTCGTCGGCTTCGTCTTCCTTTTCGGATAATTCTACATCTTCTACATTATGTGTCGTGTAATGCGTAACTTCCGTGGAGTCCACATCGACAATATTGGTTACAGGAGGTAGCTCGTCCTCCTGGTAAGCTTTTTCATCAACATCAAAAGTATCTCTAGCTTTAGTCTTGCATACTGCCCACCAGTCAGACTTCGTTGCTCCCCGTCTCGGATAAGCTGTGAAATACACGAGCTGAGCCTGAGTTGCTAGGACAAACGGTTCGTAGCCTTGATATCTACGCTTGTAGTTTATATCCACAAGACCATGCTTGTCAATTTTCCAGCCTTGATTTTCAATCGGATCGAACCATTCACACTTGAACAACACGATCTTTGCAGGTTCTCTGCCATAATTATATGACAACTCCACAATCTCTCGCAAGATGCCAAAGAAATCATTTCCTGGATCGACGTCTTTGTAGTTCGAAGACTTGATACACAAACAACTGTTCTTCGTGGAATCAAGATCCAGGAAGCTGTCTTTGATCGGAGCATTTGTCGACTTGAACCGAAAGCCATTGACACAATAACTTGGCCATGTTTTAACAAAAGTAATTGGTCCCTTGGCAAGAGTTCTAATTAATTCAATCTCGGATGAAATTAGACGATTGACCTGAATATCAAAGAAGAGATAATAAGTTATTTATTGCGCAGTTGCATTAGAAGAGGCCAGTAAATATTACCGAACTGCTTACATATTCGCTCAACCAAGAAGGAAAATGACGTCTCATTTCTTGTTCTAATGCTTCGTCTGTTAGGTAGGGTCTAACCAGCCTCAACTCATCATTATATGTGCTGGAAAACAACGAAGCATTAGAACGATTAGTACAATAATATTAACTTATACTATTACATTGAGATGACGTAAACTCATCATTCCTTACTTACCCCTCTAGCTTCTCCAATTCATCCTCGTCGCAATTGAGTAATACATACAACTGAGCAGCCCTTAGCTCTTCGTCATTCAAATATCTCTTCTTTATTTTCTCCGAAGGCTTTCCGGACGCATTGAATACTTTCAGTATTCTATTATTAAATTCTTGATATCCGTCGTCGTTTCTCGGAGCCCTCGTTCTATTCGTAGCAACATGAGGTTTGAAATAGGAGGAGCAGAAATTTGTAATCTCCTCGAGAATATAGACTTCACAAATAGAACCCTCGACCCGAGCCTTATTTTACCTTTCTTTTTAGGTGATTCAAATGTCGCTCGAATGGGTACATCCATCGATATTCGACGGATCCACCAACACGTGCCTGTAGGAAAGATGAATCGGCAAATGCTCCAAGAGTCGAAGAATCCAGGAGGAAACACCCTCTCTAGCTTGCACAGTGTTACCGCAATGTCCTTCTCTTGCTTTTCTAGACGATCAACGAGCAATTTCTTAGAACAAAGGTCCCTGAAGAATATGCTAAGCTCCGTCAATGGATCCCAAACTGCCTGCGGTAAGAATTCCCGAAATACAATCGGAATTAACCGCTCCATGAATACGTGACAATCATGGCTCTTCATACCTGTCAGTTTGTTCTCCTTGAGGTCGACGCATCTTCTCAAGTTTGAAACATACCCATCTGGAAATTTCAGACCTTGAATCCACCTACAAAGCCTCACTTTATCCTCCTTCTCCAGTGAGAAAATTGCCTTAGGCTGCTTCAACTTCCCATTCCCGTCCTCTATCAAATGCAATGCAGGACGTCTACATATTTCTTTCAAGTCCAATCTAGCCTTAGGATTGTCTTTCGTCTTCCCCTTTACGTCCATTACAGTATTAATTATGTTGTCAAACACATTCTTCTCAATATGCATGACATCAAGGTTATGTCTAATCAGATTGGTGCTCCAGTATGGCAGATCCCAGAATATACTCCTCTTCGTCCAGTTATGAGTGCGACCAAATCCGTCACA
>JANAVB010029149.1:0-249936 GCA_029216955.1 Iris pallida | reverse complement strand
CATAAAAGCATCAAACTCAGATTTGCACTACCAATCTTGTATGGAAAATAATATGGAAATGACGAGCAAGCCAAAATTGGAGAGTAAATCTTTAACGTAATTGACATGTAGACGGTTTCAAGAATCAAATGTGCATATATAATTATTTTATGTAAATGACATGTGGCATATAGGTATCTATGATACTTAATTTATGGGATGAGAACAAGTGGATGACGTGTGGATTTAAACTGGCTTCCTTTTGTGAACAAGGGTTATAGGGGGAGGAGAGAGTGGAGATGAAGAGACCCTTCACCGGAAGGGGAGGTGGAGGAATAGAAGTAATGGAGGATGGCTGGTCCTAAAGAAACATGACAAGAGACAACAACCTTCGATTTGGCAGGACTAAAACAAACACCCTTTCTGAAAGAAAAAAAATATCCCCAAAACATATGCTTCCAAGCTGGTGGGTCTAGTTCATTAATCCTGGTGCCATGAGCAGGAACATAATAAGTGAACCTTAACACCTTGGGTGGAAGCGGAAAGGGATAAGAATTGGGAAATAAATGTTGGAATGATGATTTGTTTCCTCAAATCAGGAAAGGTATACAACTAATATAAAACCAGGCAGCAAGGAGGGCTAAATTTCACAGACACTTGGGCTGGTGTTCCTTAGTAACTCCTACATAGGACTTTTTTTATTTTCCTAAATATAGAAATGTCCCTACTTTATCTCGAAAGGGACTAAATCCGATGTTGTTCGACTCATAGAGTTTCCATCAACTGAGCCAAAGACACGAAAATCGAACTGATTGAATTACCCACACACATACCCCTACTGAATATATGTGGGTTTTTCTGCAAGTCATGAGGGCCACCTTCCATTGTGGAGGCGCATACACGGGTAACTCGTTACTTATATACACCAATGCATAACCTTTTTTCTATTATTCTATCTTACCAAAGACCATTCTGGCTCAGTAACTTTTTCTCTCTCTGTTGTCATTCATAAAATTGATTCTAATGACTGCCAGATGGACAGTCGATGTAATTCAGGTATTAATCCTGTCTTCGATATAGGGGATGGGAATACTAAACTAGGGGCCTCTTCCACAGTCCACCATCCCTAACCTTCTCTGCTTTCCTGCTGCCTTCATCACCAGCGTCTCTTTCATTTCACTTGCTGCCATTTGGCAACAGGAAACTCCCTCTTGTGCTGCTTCAGTTTTGCCTTCCTGCAGTCCTGCAAACCCACCAGCTTTCCCACTGATCTGTAGAAATCTGATCAGATCCTCAAAACCTGATAAACTCATTTATCTTCAAGCCAACCCAGTCATCATCTACATGAAGGTTGAGATCCTTAATCATCGGATAAAAGGTTTCAATGCGGACTGATGATCATCAACCTAGAGCGAGATTTGGTCGAGTTCTTGATTTTTTCGATTGACTTCATCAATCCTCAGGTAACCCTAAGTATGCTTTGTTCATGAATTACAAATCTTGTTATATTTAGTGTTATCTACTGCTAGATGTTGTGATAATAATTGGTTCTCCTGTTTGTTTTGAGCGAATTTCCTTGCTTATCATTTGCCTACATACTGGGATTGCATTAGTATTATCCATCTAGGACCCCTTTAGTTCTTGTCCATCTAGGACCCCTAATTTATTCATCATATTTTATAATTCCAAACTAACTCGTCTGAACTTGAATTATATTGTGGTGAGAGACTAAAGTTCGTCATTGTTTTTAAAGGTGCTTTCATTCCTAATCCATTGAATATCTCTTGTTCCTTGCTCCACTAGTTGATATAGTTAGTTTCTTTACATTTTCCATTCGCAACCTATCCCAATTTTTAAAAATCTCATAATTTAGAGATGTTGATCAAACCAAGACTAGTTAAGTTGTTGGGACATAATATATGGTATTGTAGCATGCCTTTCTTTCTTTCTCCTGCTAAGGCCTAAACTTGAGAATTTCAGCTAACCACTTAATCATATTGTTATAAAACTTTGATTTTCCGCTTTAACAGACAAGTCTCTACTTGACATTTTGTATAAACTCAAATGGTATCCTTTAGACAGAGAAATGTGGATCGGGGCTAGAAGCGGAGGAAGACATTAGACAAGGAGATTTTGTTATTGAATATGTTGGTGAAGGTGAGTGTGGTTTATATCACTTCCTGTATGTGCAAAGATCAGTATTACTTGTATATGTCTATTGTTCATATGCCACCTCAATAGTGGATTCGCATAACATTTGTCATTTCCTCATCCTTTTGAAACAGTTATTGATGATAAAACCTGTGAGGAAAGGCTGTGGAAAATGAAACATCGTGGGGAGACCAACTTTTATCTCTGTGAGATCAATCGTGATATGGTTATTGATGCCACATACAAGGAAACAAGTCTAGATATATCAATCACAGCTGCCAGCCTAATACTGAAATGCAGAAATGGTTATTTTCTATGTGACCTTTCCCATTTGCAGTTAATATTAGTTATGTGTCTCTCACATGATATATTTTTAGGACCATCGATGGTGAGACCCGAATCGGTATATTTGCATCTAGAGATATAAAAAGGGGGAGGAGCTTACTTATGATTATCAGTATGTAGGCATTCTTCTGTGCAATTTTTTTTTGTGTACCATGATTTATTTTTTATTCTTTCCTAATTGCCAAGTATCTTGTGTCTCTCTACATTTCTCGATTTTCAGTACTAACCAGTAAGTTACAGGTTTGTACAGTTTGGAGCAGATCAAGATTGCCATTGTGGTGCTGACGCATGCAGGCAAAAACTGGGAAACAACCTAACAAGCTTAAAAGTTCTTCAGATGCTGCTTTTCAGCTTGTTCTTTGTGAAATGGCAGCTTCTTCTCCCAATGTTAAAGCACTTATATACGGAAGAGATGTATGTTTCTCTCCAATCTAACTTTCTTTAAACCAGAAACTCGTAACTAAATTTTATGAGTGCACATATCTATATAAAAAAAGAAGGAAAAAAGGCACTCTGGGTTTGTATCTTTTATGTTTCGTATATGCCACCACCTGCCAGCACTTGTTTAATGGATTTCTATCACCCCCCACCCACCCACACAAATAAACCGACTTATTTGCAAAATGAATACAGAAATCTCCTATGCAATTACGACAACATACTGTTTTACTTAACATTATAGTCTGTCTTTTTATTAATTAAAAGGATATTATCTCCTTACAATGTTATACGATATTGTAGGAACAAATATTAATATAGTAACTAGATGAAAAGTTCTTCAGGTGCTCTACTTGAGATTGTTCTTTGTGAATAGCAGCTTGTTCTCCCAATGCTTAAAACTTTTCTTTAGGAAGATGTGTTCTTTTCCAATCTAAACCGGCGATCTCTTCAATTTTTTGTGAGTTCGGTTATCTATTGAAAATAGCAAATCATCTTCTTTGTGACGCATGACAAAACCTAAAGGGATCCTAATAGGTTAATTCACGTTAAGCAATCAAATTTTGTGCAAGTTAAACGAGCAAGCAACGAGTACCTTTTAGTCTAACAACAAACAACCCAGGTAGGAAAGTTGACCTCTGAGTGAATGTAGGCGACAATATTCTTAAAGCATGCCCGCATCAATACAAGAGGGTCTGCATCAATACAAGAGCGCCCTTCCCCTTCATACTATTCCTCAATTTTGTTTTGCTCCACACCACGGATGTAAACATTAGCCTTAATACATCTTACCTTGAAGACTTTCCAATGTCAAAATGATGTAGCAAACTCCTCTTGGTATATTTTCACACACGAGCCAATGTCCGATGATGTGCATGGATGAGTATGGTTAAGGCTTTTGTTTTTCAAGCATTCCACTAAACTTTGATATCTCACCGATTCCTTCAAGCATGAGATTGATTGTATGAGTTGCACAAGAGTTCCAAAAAATATGAGAAAGTGTTTGCTAGCAAATCCGCCGCACCATATTATTTGATGCATTGTCCGTCACTACTTGAACCACATGTTGAGGACATAATTTTTTAATGTACTTTACAACAAAGTCATGGATGTATTGTCCGGTGTGTGGATCTTCAGAATCTTCCACAGAATCAAGGAATGAAGTGCCAAGCTTGCAATTAAGCACAAGTTCATAATACTTTCTTCTTACAATCAGTCCAAACATTGGTCATGATTGAGCACCCATTCTTCATCCACTACTTTTCATGCTTTTTGAGTGATCATTTGGTCCTTGCAATTTCCTTTTTCAATAGTGGCTCTCTTAGAAGATATTGGTTTGGAGGTTTGTAGCCCGGACCAAATTGTCCAATAGCTTCCACTAGTTGTCTAAAACTTGCATTATTTATAACATGGAATGGAACACTCGACTCATATATCCACCTAGCCACATACTCATGCACATCATCACTTGTAAATTTAGTTTTCAAAACATCATTAATATTTTGTTGCCGTGCCCTGTTCGGATCAATAGCGGATGCCCATTTATCAATAGGTCCAAGACGATTTGGTTTTTTCTTTGTGATGAATTCCCCAACGCTTGACACTCATGTTCTTCTTCACCAAATACATCAACTGCAACCCTCTCTTCTTGTAGCTCACTCTCTCTCTCTGTTGCTTCTTGTTTTGCTCAAGATAAGCTCTAACTTTTGCTTTGTCTTCACCCGAAGCCTTCCGACATGCTTCAAATTTTCCGATGATTCCGGCTATGTGATGCTTCATACGAAATACACCACCCTTAATAAGCTTGCTACACAACTTGCATATGATCAAATCTTTTTTTTTCTTTACAAGCTTTAACTCTATATTCCCAAGCAATGTCGGTGGACTTTGGCCTCAATTCAACTCTGGTTTTTTCTCCTTATTCTCCATTAGTCTTCAAAGAACAACAAATAATTAGTATAAATAATATAAAAATAGTAAAATATAATTAATCTATTCTAAAATGTTGGCTTAGGAGACATTCCGAGAAACAAAATGATAACCGATGGAGCTCTAATATAAAATACTAAAATGTAAAAAAAAACTGCACGAAAGAAGACTTGTGTTTGTGACAAAAAAAATCACAAAAACATATTGAAGAGAGAGTAACAAAGGAGAGTCTCTTAAAGAAATCAAAAGAACATATAGAACAGAGGAAAGAAGAGTGTCTGTAACAAAAAAAAATACACCGTTGACTCTCTTTCAAAAAACCAAAATCCAAAATCGTCCTTAAGAGAGAGAGGGAGAGTTGAAAGAATCAACTCAAAACCAAATAGAGAGAGAGAGAGAGAGAACGAGGGAAATAAAGGGAAGCCGAAAGTGTGCTCGTACCTGATCGTCGGAGAAGCCGGTCGTCGCTGCTTCGCGTCGCCGTCGGCCGTTGTTAAGGTGATGAAGCCTGAAGGTGTTAACTTTTCTTCTTCTTCCCGCCACAAATGTTGCCACAACGCCATCGGACGCCTTATCCAACGTCAATCCCAAAATCGATGTGGTTAGCAGCCGCCTGGTGCCTAGGCGCTCTCCTACAACGCCATTTAGAATACTGCAAGAGGATCTTCATTAGAAAGTAGGCTTGCATGAGTCCCTTGGCTGACAAGTGGTTACGAAAGTCAATACAGAAGCATCAACAACAATTTTTGGAGAACTGTGAGAGGGTCTCACAAATGGTTGTCTTGAATTAGTGTACAATTCTAGATGTGTTCCAGCTTCCAAAGTAGGTGGCAGATTTGAATGAAGATCTTCACATTAGTATTTTTCAGCCGGATCTGTTAGTTATATGCATTTCAAAGAGAGAAAGTGAAACGTCTCTTACATATCAAAAGGTAAAATATTCCCCCCCTCCAAAGTGTACTTTCTGCTCTCTGCCTGTTTTGAAATATAAATCCCCTAACGGTTCCTGGTTCTCTCAAAACTATTATTTTTTTTGCTCTTTGCTGTAGTTTTTTTTCCTTAAACTGGACCTTGAACATTTAATTTTTTTTTCATGCTCTGTTTTTTGTCTCTTTTCTTCTTCTTGCTTTTTTTTGACTTTGCTTGCAACCCGTTCATTGTCGACTATTCCGAACACACTTCATCCCCTGGCTTCCTCATGTGAAGCCATCTCTAGTTCTTCCTACAAATGATGTTTCTTGTTTTCTCATCGATATGATTATTGAATTGAACTCTGGAACATCCATTTCAATATCAAATAACAAAGTGCAACATTAGAATGCACATTATATTTGATTGATCAAGTACTGCACTGAGGACAAAGAAGGTTGTTGAAAGCACATGAAAGCCCGTCTTCAAACGAGCGCATGCAAGTTGACTTGGGACCCGTCCAACACCCATTCATGTCTCTCCGGATCTAAAGTGTCATACTGATCTATTTGTGAATGAAGCACCTACACCTGTTCTCTACCCGGATTGAATAAATGTGTACCACACATCGCGAGGCTCACACCTTTGCCTTGCGCCTCCCACCTCGACCCTCTGCACCCTTTGTGCTGTGGTGCGCCTCACTCCTTTAACAACTTTGGTGAGGATGCTCAAGAGTGTTTATAGTGTTGAACAAGTAAATCCTAGTATTTCATCATTCGAGATATAGCGTCTACCGCACCAAATCTAGTATACATCTTAGTGTTGACCGTCTACTAATCATTGTAGCAAGTTGGTCAAGAATTTGTTTCATTGTTTCTTTGGTCCATTTTAATCCTATAGGTCTTACCAGAACATAATGCAAGTCTAGTCTGTAGGAACGAAATAGTAAAGCGTAATACTCTAGAGGGGGGGTGAATAGAGTTTGCAGCGGAATAATGCTAATTAAAACAATGTTAGCAGCACAGTCACAGAATGTTAATCACAACTGAAATAAAGTAAAGACAGAGTTAAGAGAGCAAACGCAAAGACAGCGATGTATACTAGTTTTCCTCTGTTGAGGACTAATCCAGTCGGTAGAACTCTTGCTACCAGTTGAATCCACTATTGAAAAAACCGCAAGTTTTCTTACGAAGTCCTTGCAACTTCTACAACGCGAGCTTTGATACGAAGAACTCGTCCAACTTCAAATGTGAAGAGGTATTCTTCAATCAAGCCTTCTGATTACAATCTCTCAGAAACTTCTAGACCGTACCGCACTGGCAAATCGATTAGAGGATTGTAATTGGCTTGGGATCTGAAATTGAAAGCTCTAGAAAACTCTTTGAAAGACTGAAAGCTTTAGATAGAGAGAAGATTGAAAGTGAATGAGTGAGTTGAAATGATCGAAATCCTTCTCTATTTATAGGAATTTCAAAGGCAGACTTCTGACAGAATTCGGGCAGAACTCTATGAGCAAATCTCGGTCAAATCCGCAACTGCAGGAGGACCAAGTTCCAAGGATTCAAAATCACAACGGCCACCAACCGAACTCTGGCCGAACTCTGGCCGAACTCGGTCCGAGTTCTGTCAGGGTTTAGTCAGGGTTTAGTTAGGGTTTTAAAAAGCTTTTTTGGTGATTTTTGAAAACCTTTTTGAAAACCTTTTTGTAAACCTTTTTGAGAGGACATTTTTAAAAACATTTTGAACTCATTTAAGGGTAGCCTATTTGCCAGTACGACTCGGTGTACAACATATTCCTAGACTCAAATAAAATGAAAATATATTGCATAAGGAATTACAGACTCGAGTAGGCAAACAAATCTTCGGTCTTGAATTCAGTGGATAGCCATTTTTGATCATGTCCAAGAGTCCGAGATGTTTCGACTAGCTTCGTATATCCAGACAGAGTTTGATCAATTATTAAAATCAGGTTGACCATATGACCAATGGGCCAACAATCTCTCCCATTTTGATAATTGACAAACTATGAATGATATAACATTAAGCTTGTTCAAAATATCAAAAAGTAGAATTGTTCATATCCTGTATTATCTCAAAAAAATGTTAGATCTTTAATTTTCTCCCCCTTTGTCACTTAGCAAAATAATTACAAAAGAGAAGGCTCCCCCGCAATCAAATGCATAAGTAACAAATAGTGAGAAAACATATAAAAGAAATAAGGCATAAACTAGAGAAATATCACAGGCATGTATTGAAAAAAAATCATCACAGGCATGTAATTTCACAGGCAGTTATAAAGAATGAAGCAATATAAGAAATAGAGCTATCATAAACTGAAACTGAAACATAGTGCTGAAATAAACTGAATGCCATAAACTGAGGCATAATAAACATGTCCATGAAAATAATAGAGTACTAAAGCAAACTAGAAAGTGCTACTAATAATCAAAAAGTACTGATAATAACTTGAAATGTCGGAACATTTTCAAGTGCACAATAAAATATCACTCAAAATCATATAGTCACCTCTCCTCATCATCATCCTCATCATCATCATCAGCTCGACCAGCATGTCCTGAAGGACCAGCTCCAGAGGTACCAACGCCAGAAGGATGAGGAGGGACGCCAGCATAGAACTCACCAACAAAGTCACGAGGTGGAGCACGATCAGGACGGTACCAATCATAGGCGTTACCGGGCTGGAAGTAGGCATGAACAGCCTCATCCTCACAGCGGTAACCAGAGAAAGCTGGATCTCTAGGGATGGAACCGGCTGAATGACCAGTCTGGGCGAAACGAAGATCAGCTAAGGAATTTGCAAGTGCCTGATAACGGGTGACGTCTCGGAACTCACGCTCGCGAGCCATGTCCGTCATCGAGACGTGCAAAGCAGATAAATGCTGATGTATGCCCTAAAATGTCATGACATACTGATGAGGTGGTGGAGGAGGTGCAGTAGGAGGAGCAGGAGGTGGAGCTGAAGCAGTCATGCTACGACAGATAACTGAAGAAACTTGGGCTCAGGGTCCTGAGTACAAGTCGACAGATCAATATCGAAGCGCTGAAAGATGCGTGGGAGAATCATCGCGTAAGAGAGATTTCTATCTCTTGCACGACAACGACCCATCATCTGAATCATGGTCTTAGGGGCAGAAAATGGAATCCCCTTAAGAATGTGGTACATGGCGGACAGCTCAAGAGAAGTCACATCATCCTTTGAAGTGGATTTTGGAAGGATAGTGGAATAGATGATGCGATGCAATTCATAGTTAAACAAGTTCAGGTTGTTAGCCTTGAACTTTCAAGAGCGTACTCTATCAGGTGCACAGAGTTCCGCTTTGAAACTGGCGAGTGTCGTGCCTTCGGAAAAATCAAATTCAGTGATGTCAACTAGCGGTTCACCTTCGTTAGGGATACCAAGGATCTCCGTTAAGAGGTCATCATTGAAATTGATATCAATACCTCCAACACGAGTGCTCACATCAAAAGTGTTTAATATGAGATTGCAATAAAATAATCTAATGGCATTAGTTGCTATAGGGAAGCAGATTTTAAACAAAAAGATGTAATCCTAATGCCTCAAAGAAATGACGATGTTCAGGAAATACAGTCCATTTGACTGGAGCGCCTGTGCATATGGATCTCATGGAGAAGTCTCCATACCACAGTAGGGCTTGGTCTAGGGTTTGAAAGAAAAACCCGTCGAACGCACCGTCGCTCGTCTGGACCGGCGAGAAGAGGGAATCCGTATGCGGATGCGAAGATGACCCTTCCTCACTAGGGTTCGTCTTCTTCCTCTTTGAAGGATTGAATTTGGGTGCCATTTGTGCAAATTGAAATAAAAATGCACTAATTGAAAAGTGGAGAAAGATGGGGTTATACCTCCCGAAATCAAAGTATGTCGAAGAGAACGACGAACTCCGCACGAATCCAAATTTTGGATTGATTTCACCACTTGGATTGGAAGAATGAGGGTGGTGAAAAGCTAGGGTTCGGGGCTCCTTCGCGGCGGCGGCTGCTGCTGCTGTTGTGATTAGTTTGGAAGCAATGAAGAAGAAGGGCTTTTCGGGTTCTGTATATATAACCTGACACCCTCAACCGAACTCGGGCTGAATTCGGTCAGAGCTCTGGCCGAATTCGCCTAGGGTTCTTTATAGTTGATTTTTGTCATTCTTTTTCATTGTCTCATTTCAAATATTTAATTCAAAGATTAGTCATTTCAACTTCAATTAACATAATTAATATTATTTTATAGATTAAATGTCGTTACACAGCGACTGTTTCAGATTAGCTGTAGGAGTACTGTCCCAGCTGGCGGAGGTTCACCGGGGAACTCTTAAGTACCGCTTCGCTTCAACCGTAGTTGTGGTGACAGACAGACTCTTTATTGGCTTGTCTCTAACACAGTTTTTGTGTAATGATATATAATCATAAAACAAAATTAATTAATATTATTGACGTCCAAAATTCCTAATTCTCGACGTAAATAATTGAAACGATCTTCCGCTAGAGGTTTAGTGAAGATGTCAGCTAGTTGATTTTCAGTATCTATGTACACAAGGTTTATATCTCCATTTTGATGATGATCTCTAAGAAAGTGATGTCGAATCTCGATATGTTTAGTACGAGAGTGACATACTGGATTCTTAGTCAAATTAATAGTGCTCGTGTTATCATAGAAAATGGGAATATGTGTGTAAAATAAATCATAGTCTTCTTGGGTTTGTTTCATCCACAAAATCTGAGCACAACAACGTCCTGCGACGATGTACTCAGCCTCTGTTGTTGATAGGGCTACAGAATTTTGCTTTTTACTAAACCATGAGACTAAAGCCTTGCCTAAGAAATGGCATGTGCCACTGGTACTTTTTCTATCGACTTTGCATCCAGCAAAATCTGCATCCGAATAACCAATAAGGTCAAAGGACTTAGTTTTGGGATACCACAAGCCAACAGAAGAAGTGCCCTTAAGGTATCGAAAGATACGCTTAACTGCGGACAGATGTGATTCCTTTGGGTTAGCTTGAAAGCGTGCACACAGGCAAACACTAAACATTATATCTGGACGACTAGCAGTTAAATAAAGTAAACTACCAATCATACCTCGATACTTATGTGTGTCGACTGGCTTGCCTTGTTCATCTGAATCAAGCTTTGTTGAAGTTGCCATTGGAGTGCCAATAGGTTTGACATTGTCCAGATCAAACTTCTTTAGCATGTCTTTTGTATACTTGGCTTGATTTATAAATGTCCCATTATCAGTTTGTTTGATTTGCAATCCGAGAAAGAATTTCAGCTCTCCCATCATGCTCATCTCAAACTCATTCTGCATACACTTAGAAAATTCTTGACACAGAGATTCATCAGTAGATCCAAATATAATATCATCAACATAGATTTGAATTAAAAGAAGTTTGCCATTAAAAGACTTAATAAACAGTGTAGTGTCAACCTTGCCTTTTGAAAAAACCGTTGTCAAGTAGAAAAGAGCTTAGACGATCATACCAAGCACGAGGGGCTTGTTTTAAACCGTATAAGGCTTTCTTCAACTTGAAAACATGATCAGGGTTTTTGAAATCCGTGAAACCTGGAGGTTGTGCTACAAAAACTTCTTCTTTTATAAAACCATTTAAAAAAGCACTCTTGACATCCATTTGAAATAGTTTGAAATCATGAAAACATGCAAATGCACATAACATGCGAATGGATTCTAATCTCGCAACTGGGACATAAGTCTCATCGTAGTCGATACCTTCTTCTTGATTGTATCCTTGAGCTACGAGTCGAGCCTTATTACGAGTCACTAAACCATTCTCATTTAGTTTATTTCGGAATACCCAACGGGTGCCAACGACCGGATGATCAATAGGCCTGGGAACAAGTTCCCAAACTTGATTCCGTTCAAATTGGTTTAATTCCTCTTGCATAGCATCTATCCAAAAACTATCACTACAAGCTTCATCAATAGTTTTGGGTTCTAGCTGTGAAATAAATGCAACACTAGAAACAATATCTCTACTGGATGTACGAGTACTTACTCCTTTGGTAATATCACCAATTACCAAATCTTTTGGATGATCAGCTGTAAATTTCAACCTTTTCGGTAGATTCTGAAGGTAGTTGGTTCCTGGATCTTCTCTAGGAGGTTCAGCTAGTGCAGAGCTTGGTTGAGGATCAGCTGATGTTGAGCTTGGTACAGTTGGATCTTCGTCATTGTCATCGATCGTCATCTGATTTAGTTCATCAAAGGTGACGTTGATTGACTCTTCGATGATCATGGTTCTTTTGTTGAAGACTCTGTATCCTTTGCTCTTGGCCGCATAACCTAAAAATATACCTTCATCGGCCTTTTCATCAAATTTTCCCAAATTGTCTTTTGTATTAAGAATAAAACATTTACAGCCAAATATTCTAAAGTATGAAACAGATGGAATTCTATCAAACCATAACTCAAATAGAGTCTTCTTCGATTTGGGTCGAATTAGAACTCTATTGAGTACAAAGCAAGCTGTATTGACAGCTTCAGTCCAGAAATATTTGGGTAGACTAAACTGGTTTAACATCACTCTGGCCATTTCGGTTAGAGTTCTGTTCTTACGTTCCACAACTCCATTTTGTTGTGGAGTCCTAGGGCAGGAGAACTCGTGTACAAAACCGTGTGTGTCACAAAATTGCTCAAAATCAGCATTCTCGAATTCGCCTCCATGATCACTTCTTATGCGAGTGATCATGTAACCTTTTTCATTCTGTACTTTCTTGCAAAAGGCGACAAATTCGGATAATGCATCATTCTTGCGTGTCAAGAAATATACCCACGTGTATCTAGAGAAATCATCTACAATTACGAAAGCATAAAGTTTACCTCCGAGGCTAGCAACTCTGCTAGGACCAAATAAGTCCATATGAAGCAATTGTAGAGGTCTAGTAGTACATACTGCGTTTACTGACTTGAATGTGGATCTGGTAGCTTTGTTCTTTTCACATTGGCTGCATACCGAGTCCTTCTTGAATGTAATGTCCGGTAAACCGCGTACTAGCTTCTTTGTGGATAATCTTGAGATCGTATCCATATTAGCGTGACCGAGTCTCATATGCCACAGATGACTCTCATCACTCTTGGCCATTAAGCATCTACCTGAAATGTTAGTTTTTTCTAACAAATAGAAAACATATATATTGTCTTCCCTGATACCTTCAAAGATAGTACTACCAGTTGAGCTATCAACTATAGTACATTTGTCTTTGCCAAAGTTGATGCCATAACCATGATCAGCTAGATGACTTATGCTGAGTAGATTATGTTTCAACTCGGTAACCAGACAGACATCCTTAATCACAGGATAGGGAGACTTACCAACATCACCGATACCAATAATATACCCTTTCAAGTTATTACCGAAGGAGACATAGCCTTCCTTCTTTTTCTTCGACAGTGTTGCAAATAGGGTAGCGCCACCGGTCATATGCCGTGAGCAACCGCTGTCGAGGATCCATTTGCTTCTAGCATGTGAAGGGTGTTCCACCTACAAAACAGTTTGCAGATGAAACTTTTGGTACCCATTTCTTGTAGGGTCCTGAATTGTTAGCTTTAGGTATCCAAGCATAAACATTTAAATCAACAAGCTTTCTCATTCTACATGCAGATGAAATATGACCAATGAGGCCACAATAATGACATTGTGCATGTCGAGTGTTGAAAGCTGAGTGGTGTGCATGGTTGGTAGGTTTAGATTTTCTAGTATAGAAGAAAGCATACCTATAATCTTGTTTGGGCTTAACCTTTTGGGGTAAAGGTTTTATATGGTTAGGTCTGACAGTGTTTGGCTTGGGAATGTTCCGATTTTTCGGTAAGTGACACGTGTTAGGGAAGGAAGCAGCAGGCTCAGACTGTTTTCCTAACCTAATTTCCAATCTTTTGGAAGTGTCGTACAACTTAGTATAATCAGAAGTGAGTGATTCCATTCTGATTTGTGCACATCGAAGACTTTTCTTCTCTATAGAAAGTTCTTCCTTGAGTTGGTCAATAATTTTGTCTTTCTCTTCAGATGACTTGGTAGTCTCGTGTAATAAGAGCTTTGTTGAAGAAAGCTCACCAGACTCACTAACATTATTTCTAACCTCAGCTAGTAGGTCGGTAAGTCTACCTATTTCACCTTTGTACTCTTTGAGTACCTTCTTAGCGGTCTGATACTTGCTACGCAGTTTCCTGTAATCAGTCATCAGGTCACTGAAGGCATCTCCTAATTGCTCAAAGGTGAAGTCATCATAAGTATCAACTACAGGTTCAGTAGGTACCTGATCGGATGCCATAAAGCATACGTTTGCAGCGTCTTCTGATTGTTCGTCTTCTGAGTCGCTGGCTTCACTTTCATGCCATATGCTGGTATTGGCATATCTCCTAGATGTTGATTTCTTCAGGTTCCCTTTTTCATACCTGTTGCTCTTCTTGCTTGATGATGAGTTTGTGGGACAATCCTTCTTCATGTGTCCCTTCTTCTTGCAACCATAGCAGACAGCATCTTCTTGATACCAGTTGTTGTTGTTGTTCTCTTTGACTCTCTTCTCATGTCTCATGAATCTTTTGAACTTCCTTGCTAGGAGTGCTTGATCTTCAGCGTCAGATCCACTGCTGTCTGAGTCACCTTCAGCAACTTTTCTGTGCTGAGCCTTGAGAGCGATCGTCTTCTCCTTTGGTGCAGGTTCTTCAAAATCTTGTAGCTCCAGTTCATGAGTGAGTAGCTTACCCATGAGTACTTCGAGGGACATAGTTGTGAGGTCGTTCCCTTCAATGATTGCAGTAGCCTTCGGAATCCAGTTCTTGGTAAGTGCTCGCAGGAGTTTGCGAATCTTTTCATAGTTACTGTAATCTTTGCCTAAGGAGGACAAAGGATTTACAATATCCAAGAATCTTTCGAACATTTGTGTAACTGTTTCGTTGGGCTTCATCTTGAACGTCTCGTACTCTTGAGTAAGTCTGCTGACTTTAGATTCTTTGACTTGAGTCGTGCCTTCATGTGTGACTTCAAGTAGCTTCCACACTTCATTAGCCGTTGTGCAGATAGACACCCTGTTAAATTCAGTTCTGTCTAAAGCACAAAAGAGAGCATTAATGGCACGTGCGTCAAGACTGGCCCTTTTCTTTTCTTCCTCTGTATATCTGCTGTGGGGTTTTTCAACTAAAACTCCATCAACATTTATACGAGGTGGCTTTTGATAGCCATCAAGAACAATGGACCATAAATCAAAGTCAAGTGATTTCAAGAAGAAACTCATCCGTGTTTTCCAATAGGTATAGTTCGTACCATCAAACAGTGGGGGTCTGTTTGTGGCCTGGCCTTCACTTGTGAATTTCACAGTTGCCATGTGTTGTGCTGTGATCTATATAACAGTTAATTAAAAAGAATAAATAATTGCACTGTTACATTTGCTTTACCTGTAACACCCGCCCTGATACCAATTGTAGGAACGAAATAGTAAAGCGTAATACTCTAGAGGGGGGGTGAATAGAGTTTGCAGCGGAATAATGCTAATTAAAACAATGTTAGCAGCACAGTCACAGAATGTTAATCACAACTGAAATAAAGTAAAGACAGAGTTAAGAGAGCAAACGCAAAGACAGCGATGTATACTGGTTTTCCTCTGTTGAGGACTAATCCAGTCGGTAGAACTCTTGCTACCAGTTGAATCCACTATTGGAAAAACCGTAAGTTTTCTTACGAAGTCCTTGCAACTTCTACAACGCGAGCTTTGATACGAAGAACTCGTCCAACTTCAAATGTGAAGAGGTATTCTTCAATCAAGCCTTCTGATTACAATCTCTCAGAAACTTCTAGACCGTACCGCACTGGAAAATCGACTAGAGGATTGTAATTGGCTTGGAATCTGAAATTGAAAGCTCTAGAAAACTCTTTGAAAGACTGAAAGCTTTAGATAGAGAGAAGATTGAAAGTGAATGAGTGAGTTGAAATGATCGAAATCCTTCTCTATTTATAGGAATTTCAAAGGCAGACTTCTGACAGAATTCGGGCAGAATTCGGGCAGAACTCTATGAGCAAATCTCGGTCAAATCCGCAACTGCAGGAGGACCAAGTTCCAAGGATTCAAAATCACAACGGCCACCAACCGAACTCTGGCCGAACTCTGGCCGAACTCGGTCGGAGTTCTGTCAGGGTTTAGTCAGGGTTTAGTTAGGGTTTTAAAAACTTTTTGGTGATTTTTGAAAACCTTTTTGAAAACCTTTTTGTAAACCTTTTTGAGAGGACATTTTTAAAAACATTTTGAACTCATTTAAGGGTAGCCTATTTGCCAGTACGACTCGGTGTACAACATATTACTAGACTCAAATAAAATGAAAATACATTGCATAAGGAATTACAGACTCGAGTAGGCAAACAAATCTTCGGTCTTGAATTCAGTGGATAGCCATTCTTGATCATGTCCAAGAGTCCGAGATGTCCCGACTAGCTTCGTATATCCAGACAGAGTTTGATCAATTATTAAAATCAGGTTGACCATATGACCAATGGGCCAACATAGTCTATGCTTAGACACCAATTTTATGAAGAACAAGACCTAAGGGGATTATCGATTGGTCAATTCAGAATAAAAAGAATCAAGACCGGCACAAGTCCAACGAAGAAGCACTGAATGTTCATTAATACAAAGACAAACAACTGTAGCAGATATTAGGAGTACCAATTGAATTCAAAGTAAAAGGTCAAGTTTAGTAGAGGTCAGTGAATCAGAATTACGTTGTTAGAATGTGTCGAGTCTCATTCTGCAGAAGCCGATCAGCAGGTGAAGCCTTTTGTTTCGAGATTGAAAGTTCAACGTTGTTTGTGTGCTTTGGATCTTGATCGTCCCTTAGATGAATGTCACGATGAGGGAGACGTTCATATGGGGCTGTTGATGATGAAGCAACGGAGGAAGGTAGTGTTTCCTGTGGAGTAGTTATCGACGAAGTAGGGAGGCCATGGGAGGTGGGTCTGGACTGCAACGACTGGAAACAGCTTTGAGGCAGCAGTATGCAGGGTCTTGTTTGGACTGCATGATGGCAAGGATAAATCTGATTGATTCTGGACTGCAGGCGATAGGTCCTCTGGTGGCCTGGGCTGCAGGCCACAGGGTGGATCCTTGTGTTGGATCTGGATTAGACCGGGACAAGAGCCCCTGTAGGTGGGTTGGATTTCGCAGGCAGCATATCCTATGGGAGGCATACCGGATCTCAAAGTCAGCGGCTTCGGCTGGATTGGTTCTGGTTTAATCTGACTTGGATCACACAACAACAATGTCGGGAAAGAGAGTTTTTCGTTAAGGATTTATGTTGGTAGACTAGAGGTAATAGATGATGAAGAAGAAAACTCATTCTAGGTTAGCGATCTCACCAGGAAACTCCTAAACTTAGTTGTCAACTCTTATTCGATGAGTAATAAAATCTGACGTGTTAAAGCTAAGTTGAGATAAATAAATAACAACTCACGAATCAAATATGATCAAATCGTGAATAAACCAAACCAACAATTATGGATCAAAATCAACGAAAACCAAATAAATCATTTGTCTGGTGAACCAAACCAAATGTCCATGAATCTCTCATCAATCCGAAGCCCTCCGTTGCCATGCTCCATGACTGTAAACTTAGATGTCGGTCTCATTCTCCATCCCTTTGGGTTTGTCATTATTCTCTTCAAAGTACCTTTAATCTTGGACAACTATATATAATTTCGGTGGCCCCTCTTGATTGATTTTGTATAACTTCCATTATAACTTAAGCAAATTGATACCTATTTGCAAAGTGGACGCTTAAATTCTCATACACAGTTTTCAAACATAATATTAACAACAAACACTTTTTCGTGACATTATGTTTTTTTTGTTAATTCTTGAATCTCTCTATTTCTATCCCATTAGCTCATCATTCAAGCTTTCTTCCATGTGAATAGTGTTGGATTTTTTTTTTTATAGTGTTGGATATGTTCAAAGGGTTAGTCCAGAAAATAATTGTCAGTTTTTATGACTATTTCTCAACCACTGTTGTCAACCCTCTATAATGGTGGAAAATTCATGTAGATAGAACCTTGCCACAAAACCTAAGAGACCAGTTGGCAGGTATATAGACCTACAGCTTTGGTCTTGCGGTTTAAGTTCATTTAAACAAGGAGCATCCTCCATGTTCCCCTATAAGATAAAATAATCTAGAGGAGTAGGCAAGATGTTATTACTTACTGCTGGAAATCACATTCATCTGGCAAGATGGTATTACTTACTGTTGGAATTCACATTCATCCTTTTAGACACTAGGCAACGAGAGAACTAATGACATTCCCAACTTCTTTCCTGTTAATTATAACTTTATAATTAGTACTTATGTGTGTATACATCATGTTTGTATTGTTATTTTTCACATGATTTATACTTCTCTTAGTCTGAGACTAGTGTGCACCTATGTTACAAGCCTCTTCCAAGTTCCAACTATGAATTATTAGGTCCACCAGTCACAGTTTTTATAATCTTGCTCATACTCATGGACATCTTTTATGTCTTTTCTCCTACCACACCTTTTGAGTACAATATGAGTTCTTTGCATGGGTTGTCCTTTCTGTTTGTGGAGTCCCAAAGGGATCAAGTTTTCTCAGTGGTAACCTTATGCGGTCTTTGCCTGCTTATTCAGTCATATTAAACCAAAATTTTGGACTAACTGAACTCTTTTTTGGATAGGATCTGCCAAATGGACGATCAGATATCGGTAAGATTCAGTTCTCAAATGAATATGTCAAATTATTTATCTTTTCTTAATCGAAAACATATGGGATTAAGGGATGAGAAGAATCTTATCAAGTATCTGCTTTTCACCACCATTCCTTAATTTACTGAGAACTACTTCTCTGTTTGTGCAGGATGCTCATACCTTTCTACAGATAAAAAGAAGACCTTTTCCCAAAATTGTATCGGAGAAGCTGTTCGTATATGGTGTTCACAGGATAGAAGGTACCAGATGGCCTTCATTTACTTGAATAAGTTTCATATTGGAATGATTTGCTTTTAAGTTAGATATCAGAAACGAATTTAATTTACACTTTCATGTTAATTTTTTTAGTATAGTCTATATAAATTAGGTATCCATCTTTGTAAGTCTCACCTATGATTGAATAGCCTTTAACATAAATAATATGGCTGTAGCTGAGTGTCTTCAGATGAAATTTTATTCCGGTCATAAGTGAATATCTTTGCAACTTTAAATACTTAACATGGTTGATGTGATCTGTTATCTTTCCACCATGCGTATGGACATCATGATTTTCTGTAATGTTAGTTCAAGTGAGCAATGTCACAGGAACTATAGGCGGTGCATCAAGTCATTAACTTAAGCCCTTGATTAATGTTAGAGATTTTTCTAACATGTAGTTCATACTACCAATTATGAAACATAATAATGTACACTTTTCCGTACAAAGTCGATGAGACAGAAAGAAAAATTTGTATTGATGTAGCGAATTACAACTCTTTAACAAGAGCTTGCAAAGAATCTCTACAACTTAATTTTTGTAGGAAAGTGTGCCGGTGGAAGTCTGGTCAGTGCACGACCACTATGTCCTATTGAAGATCTGTCGATCCGTACTCGAGACTCGATCTTTTGCTTCTTTGTTGGGACGACTCATGAATTCCTCTCAGATGCTTATGAATTGTCGAGGACTCTTCAGGAGAAACTGATAGCTTGGTCTCAAACGAGTTGCTAGCAAGGTGATTGTTGTGGTACTCAAAAAGTAGCGGAAAAAACTCTCTTATCTCTCTTTAATAGCCAAAGTCGGGGTCTTCTTCATTCAGTCCATAGGGGCTATTTATAGAGTTTAGGGGCATCACAACCCGTGTAACCGCTTAACGACGAATAAGCCTACAACGACGCTGAAAACTAAGCTAAAAAGCCTTCAAAGCCTGCAATGAGGCTATTCTGCGAGATTGGCTCGCTAGTATGCGGGACTTGACGATCTCCAAAGTCCGCAAAGGAGCTAGCATGGAAGCTTCTGTCGTTCCCTATTACTAACAAAAATCACGACCATAATGGTCCATTATTAGGGTGATAACAACCCACTAAAAATGTGGGTTGCTACATCCTAAATACACGCTTAGTGGAGCTGTGAATAGTTCAAACTATTAACTACCTATAACTCTCTTCCATGCCACATTAGCGTCATGCGACGTTGGCTAGCCGCGCAGTGGAACCATGCAGCAGCATTGCGTCAGTGGTGCTGGCTATGATGCTAGCCCCTTTGAAGCGGGGCTAAGCGTGCTTGTTTCACAAGCTCGCACGGAACTGGCCTTATAGGTTTTGTTATTTTGTTTTCTCTGTTTTCGAGTGTCAATAAAGCTCCCTTCAAAGTTTTCAAGTATCCGCAGTGAGTTGGTCGGATTTCGAATTACTTTAAATTAAGATACGAAAGATTTTTCGTCCCCTTGTCATACTATATGAGCTCCTTGCTCGTGCATTCTGATTTTCTTGCTCGTGCATTCCCATCTCGTTGTTAATTGGACTCGTTGGCTAACTTTAGGAGTGATAGAAACTCGACAGTTGTGCTCTTCAAAGTCGACCATGTAGGTGGGTGACTTTGGTCTTGTTCCTTGTGGCAACATATCACTTGGAACATCATGAGGCATAACTGCAGGGGTGCTGTCGCGTGCAACAACAATGCTCCCTTCTTGCAGGAGTCTACCATTGCCATGTTGATACTCTGAGTTGACCAGGCGATGACCTTGAGGCATAGTCCTAGG
The DNA here is from genome assembly GCA_029216955.1 of Iris pallida. Lineage (NCBI taxonomy): Eukaryota > Viridiplantae > Streptophyta > Magnoliopsida > Asparagales > Iridaceae > Iris > Iris pallida. Next base: position 229,419 of record JANAVB010029149.1, on the reverse strand, counting down.
CTTAGCACTTGGCGTAGCCATAGGATATGGTTTGACGTAATGCTCTTTAGTCGTCACGATCAACATAGCCTGGTAAAGATCTTTTAAGCTAGAGTGATATCAACTGGACAATTGTGCTCTTCAAAACCAACCATGTAGGTGGGTGACTTTGGTCTAGTTCTCTTGCGACAACCTATCACTTGGAACATCAGGAGGCACAATTGCTGGGGTGCTCTTGTGTGCAATAACAATGCTCCCTTCTTGCAGGAGTCTACCATTGCCATGTTGATACTCGAAGCTGACCAGGCGGTGACCTTGAGGCGTAGTCCTAGGCTTAACACTTGGCGTAGCCATAGCCGTTTGACGTAGTGCTCTTTGGCCGTCATGGTCGACATAGCCTAGTGAAGATCTTTTAAGCTATCGTAATGTTTGTTGTGACCTTTGCATGGTATCTCCAGAGTGGGAGATTAAGTACTTACAAGGTTCTAAACGGCGGTAGGCGGGTGTGCGGCGGAGAGAGTCCGTCTACCGCCTAGGCCGCCTGGGCGGTCGATATATTTTGAACATTTTCTTACTACTTTACCACTGTTGTTTTGCATAATATGCATATTTTAAGGGTGTTCCATGCATAACTAAATTGTAGAACGAAGATTTATAAAGTTTTAGTTTTGTAAAAGTGAACCATAGGCCCATAATGCAAAATCTTTTTGACCAAAATATTTTGTTAAGTATTGCTCCGTCTAGACGTCCGCCTACGCCGCCTCACCTCTACCTATGCCGCCAACCTCCGCTGGCCGCCTACTCCACCGTCTATCGAAAAACGGTGCGGAGAGTGACCGTCTACAGCCTAGGTGCCGCCTAGGCGGCCTAGACGGATGCCATTTAGAACACTGAGTACTTAGTCCTTGGTTAAAAGAACAAGGGATTTCTCCAATAGCTCGATAGTTGAGCTCAGGGGCAACCCTCTGTCTTGTTCAGCCCTCTTCATAGGCTATTTATAGCGTGGCTAATGGGACTACCTCCCCTAAAATTCGCAGCATTAACTCGTGGTAGAATCATCATAGCTAGCTCATTGGTCAGCGGAGCTATGCATAGGCTGATAGCCTTTAATACCTCCTTCGAATCCTCCCTTTCGAAATTCGTCATTCGGTATTGACTGGGTAATTAATACCCTATTAATAGGCGCTCACAGCCCTATTAATGCAGCTAATCCGCAACCATCAACTGTATCACGGGGGTGAGCCTTCAGCGACGTAAGCTTTCAGCAGGACTGTATGTAATGCGAAGCTAGCTCTCCGCGGAGCTGTTGACTAGCGGCACCGCGAGTCTGAAGATACCGCGAGACTGGACTGGCATGCCATGAAGTCGAGTGTACAACGAGGCTCCAAGCTAGATGCCTTTTATGTTGTTTCAAATTCCTGGGAATTTGGAACGACTTAACAGCCTTGTGCAGCCAAACAAGTGGGTACTTGCCTTAGCTTGAAGCAAATGTGCTCAAAGGCCTTGGCTCTGAGGCTTAGCTCCTCTAAACTCTGTCATCTCCCTCTTGGACGCTTTCATGTTGCTCGTCTGGACCCCAAATGGAGAAGAAATGAAGAACAGAGTTTTGGCTGCAAGAGAATGAATGAGAATGAATCTATATAGGGACTAGGGTTTTGTCCAGCAGCAACTACCTGCATGCTTCCCAGAATAACCTCTTCCAACAACCCGGTGAACGAGAGCATGGATTGTGAATTATGGATTGCCGACTTAGCAATCCTTAGGCATTCGAAAATTCGATCGAAATTCAGGCAAGAATTCAAATGCCCTGAAATGGGTTTTCTCAGGGAGGCAGAGAGGTTGGCCGAGTCTTGGTTTACTAGTGTGTTTCTAGGCCATGGGTTGGGCTGGTGGAGCCATGGGTGATAACAATGTGGGTTGATTTAGAAGGTTATTAATAGGTTTATTGAGTCTAATTTAACCATGTTTCTAGGTGTTATTCAATCCAATGGGGTTTCCTATATGTAACGTTGCACACATTACCCAAGTCGTAGGATAGTCAACTAGGTCTCAAACATGCAAACCACACTTAATGGAAGTATTGTACATATCACTACAATACAATAGTATAAATATGGATATTGGAAAAGTGAGCTTACAATTGTACAGAATTGAAATATACACATGCATATGTTTCTAAAATAATCTACCTAGTACATGGTCTTCATACATCAATTCTGAAGTCATCTTGCATGTCCTGTAAGTTGTCGTCTAGGTATGCTCGAGTCTCAAGTAATCTCCTCTTGCTTCAATTTTTTTATGGATATACAGAATAATTGTACTGTTACATCGATGTGCTTAGAATAGTTTTTAAGGGATGCTTATTTTTCTTTCATTAATTGCGAGATATTGCAGGTATTATGGAGGAATTATATTAGAATTCAATTGTTATTCCAGAAAACATACTGTAAGGATATTTGTTGTTCATTTCTATTTCAGTACATAATGTAGTCAGGATATTTAATTTCTTTAAAATTTGACAGGCTCTCTTTATGACTTATGCAGATCGTTAGGGAGGATGGAGAGGTCAAGATTCTTGACATCTCAATGGGTGATTGGGATTTTATGTAGTCGACCTTTAGCCTAAGGTAATCATAAAAGTTCTTATATGCGATAATAGTTATCGTCTTTCCTTTATAATTGCTAGTGATGATTCTCTTCCTCAATTTTAGTGGAACATCTTATTGAAACTTTTGGGTGTTCATTAAGAACGACTCTAGTGCTTTTTACTCATTTAAGTCTACTTAGAAATCTAGCAACTGGTGTAAAGGTTTACAATATCGGTATCGAAATCAATATCAGACCGTTTCTTTAAGTATCAAGATCGATGGTATCAGTAGTATCAGGGTTTCGGAGTATCATATTTTTTTGGTATCGGAAAGAAAATAATCATTAATAAATTAAAAGAAAATATTTTAGGCATTTAGCTTAATTTTAAATTTTTTTTGTGTTGTTTCATTGTAGTTTTGAAATTGAATGAAATAATATTCATCCTTGCTGATTGGTTTACCTGCGATAGATAATCTTTTTTCATTTACTTGCTTGTACAATCTTACTATGTTTTTACATCCTTGTTGATTAGTCTTTTTTTAATTTTCTTTGCTAAATTCACTAGGAAAGAGACCCTTGTCACGTCCCAATTTCGTTGAATCGATAAGTCGCCACCGAACATAATGTCGTACAAGCCTAATTTATGCTTGTACAAGACATTGTTTGTGCGCATTTTGAAAACATTATGGATTTATAGAAGTTTGCAACATAATTCAAACAGAAAATTGAATAACAACACGGGACAATGAAATAACTCTTTTCATTTAAATTCATATTTTTATACATAGATTCTCAAACAACTGAGTAAAGGATGCCGTATTGACTTACAACTTGAAACAAGAGATATGTCGTTCCATTCATCATATCCCTTTACTAGAAGTAAAAATATAAACACCTTCAACGGGAGAGACTTTATATGCCCACTTGGAAAGCTTCAAAATAGGAACAAAGCTTCTACGTGGTTAGGCGAGCCTTCAGTTCCTCAGTACGTCTCCTTGGTTCGTAGTACCTGTGGAGATGTGGATCAATACATTGCCGTGTACTGGTGAGCAGCGAGTTAATCCATATCACCAAAAATCAATACATAAAACATGCGAAAGCATACGATACTAATAGTGGTCTTCCTATCTTTCCTTAGTTCAAATTACAGATCATAAGACAGGAAATGTAACAACATAATATACATCATCCAATGGTGACTCGTACCCATGGCAGTGTCTTATTCCCTGCAATAAAATTTACCATGTGCTTCATGTGAAGGTCACCGACACCATAAGCCATCCTAGTACGATAGCACAACTATCCCTGTTCCCTCCAGGCCGAATCGGTTTCGTTGCTGCGACAATAGTTCGAGGAACCAAAATCTTGTGCATAAGTTGTTCATGACCATGCATGCCTAAGAGACTTAATTATTCAGGTATAACATACAAGATAATATAAAAGTTTATATTCTCATTGTGTATTTTACTTTCCTTCAAGCAATAGTTCAATAATTTTATAGTACTAGTTGCAACGTTCATCCATGAATCTATTTCTTTTTAGCAGATTACTTCAACATACATTTTCATATAACAAGCATACAACATTACTACAGTTTTAATTTTTATAAGATAAGCATGTAAGAATATGGTTACTCTCTTTATCTAGCTTCTTTTATTAATGATATCATTGATCAATGGACACAACAAGAGAGTTATTGGTTAAGGGTGAAGATAAGGAAAGAATGATCAAAGTCACTAATCGTCGGTGAATTGTCGAGATAAGGAGATCTCCAACGATTTACTCAAGCTTTGCATACTCGGTCACTTGCATTTGCACCAATAGATGATCAATATTCATCTTCTCTCTTTCTCCCAGAATTCGATATGAATGTATAAATCGATCAGACAAGCAATGAAAACCATGGAAAACATCTACGAAAACACATTCATAAAAACCAATAGCGAAAGCAAAAGCAACAACGAAAACAAAATGTGAAAATGTTTGAGGAATAGACACTTATATAGAGTTTTTCTCCAAGACACGATCTACTGTATTTGGAACTTGATTCCGAAAAAACAAATCCAAAGGATAGTAAGGGCCTTGATTCAATCTGTCCCGACCAATGATACCCAGTGTTCTAAATGGCAGTTGAGGCGGCCGCCTAGGCGGCGCCTACGTGATAGGCGTTCTCTGTCCGCACTGCCTTTACGGTAGGCGGTGGAGTAGGCGGTCAACGGATGTTTGACGGTGTAGGCAGAGGTAAGGTGGTGTAGGCGAACACCGAGTACCTAGCAAGATATTTTGACCGAAAGGTTTTGCAAGTATTATAGGTTCACTTTTACAAAACTAAAACGTCATAAATCTTCGTTCTATAATTAGTTATGCATGGAACACCCTTAAAATATGCATATTATGCAAAAAACAGTGGTAAAATAGTAAAAATTGTCCAAAATGTATAAACCGCCTAGGCGACCTAGGTGGTAGGCGGACTCTTTTTGCCGCATACCCGCCAACCGTCGTTTAGAACTTTGATGATACCGATAGGAATCCACACACATGACCTCCGAATTGGAGTCGGGCACTACAAACCTTAGTATTGATATCGGTATCGTTTGTATCGAATCAGTATTGACCGACAATGCAAACTATGCTGTTGTTAGAGCCACAATTTTCTCCTTGCTTATTAACTCCTATGATGATCTTTGTCATACTCATGTCATTAATGTCATTTGACCATCAGTTTTCATTTCCTATGGTTTTTACTCGTTATCCTAAATAGAAACTACCTCAAGTATCTAAGGTTCTAAACGACGGTAGACGGGTGCACGACGGAGGGGATGGTCCGCCTAGGCCGCTTAATACATCTTGCCTATATGTGTATGACATCATGTCTATGTATGTAAACACTAAATAAAATTCTCAAGAAGCTGAAGTCAGTGTTTTATAGTTTCGAGAATTTCAAGTTTATTCAGACTGACAGTGTCTTTAGTGCAAAATATGGAGTTGGATTTCCCAACTGACATTAGTTATAAATTAGAGAAAAGAGCGTCCAGAGTCCAAAAATTGTGACGTTCCCTCTTCTTTCAGTTTTTAAATATAAAATCTGCAACTTTTTTTCGAGATAGGCGTCCACCTACGCTGCCTCACCTACGCCTATGCTGTCAAACCGCCGTCGATCGCCTACGGCAAAGCGGTGCGGAGAGCGACCACCTCGTGCCTAGACGACCGTCTCGATTGCCATTTCGAATACTGCAAGTATCCCTTGAAGACATCTTCTTTCCTTCATATCCTTCAGTGTAGTTTCTTTCTATTCCACCACCTAAAAGTATCCTGACATATGTTGTGTGTTTAAGCTTCCTACTAGTACAACTCTGACTCCTTTCATGCTACCATATTTACCATTAAATATGTATTGATGTAGGAGAAGACTATGAACCCTAAACCTAAACACAGTAAACCTAGACAGATTATGATGCCGACGACAACAACAACAAAGCATTTATACCAAATGTTTGGGGTTGACAATTCAATTGTTTGAATCCTCTTTTTTCATTAAGCTCTATTAAGGCCATGTTCACTGTGACGCTAACAAAAACAATATACTTCTTTAAAACTTCAAACAATATTCGTCTAAGCCTACCTCAGTTCTAATGACTCTTTTAACTTACTATATTACTAGCGCCTTCTACGGTTTGTGTTACACATGCACAAACCACCTTAAGACGATTTCTTCAATTGATTGCCTCTTAACTTTCCATGAATACACTCATTTTCTATCTTATCCTTTAATGTATTGTCAGTTATCCATCTTAGCATTCTTGTTTTCGCTACATTAGCTTTCTGGACATGTTTCTTAGTTACCCAACACTATTCCACAAAGCGTGTCTTGATGGAAGTTTTTTAGGGTTATTTACACTGACACCGTCTATGTTTTGTGTTAAATACATGGACCACCCCCGAAGTTTTATAATTTATGTAAAAGATTTTACACTGACCATCCCTACTTTAAAAAAAACATAAAGGGCATGGGGTGTCAGTGAATTTATTTTTAAATTAGGAGAGGCCCGCTTAGTAAACACAAAACATAGGGGGGTGTCAGTGTAAATAACCCAAGTTTTTATTAATGTACCAGTTTTATTAATGTGGGAGTTTTATTGCAAACTATGATTTATCTATAACTTCACTAGAAATACCTTGACCAAATGGACATAAAAAACCATTGAAACGAAGTTGATTAATGTCTTTGAAGAATTGAAAGCTAGTGTCTTTGAAGAATCCAAACAGGAGCACAACAGTAATAAATCACAATGCAGATGATAAATAATATAGTACAGGAAAAAATTGAGAGTAGATTATGACTTTTTTTGTCAACAAATTCTTATATTTATTTTTTTCAAAATCAACCTCTCCAAATTTACAATTCATGTCTCTTAAATAGCCATATGGGCTATGTTCCTATATAAGTACAAATTTTAAAAAAGTTAAACTTGGGTTATCTAAATTAAAGTAAGATAAATAAGGCTTAGTTTAAACCTTGTCCAAATAATCTAAATAAAATTCGAACATAACAACAAAAAATAAATTCATTTGGATTTGGGTTATCTATGTAATAGTCCACTTGTTAAGCATTTGATTTCCTTTTGATTGCACTCATCTATTAGTAAGCATGTATACTAGTTTATCATTTGGATAAATACATAGTTTACTTAGTTATGATTTTATACTTAATTAGGAATATCTTACTGTTATTTGTAACTAATATTAATATAAACATGCGCCAGATTTCAGATTTAGACATCAAACTAGGTGTTGGACTATAAATGAAGTGAAATATATTAGTTGGAGTATGACTAGCAAGTCGAATTTAGAGGACCAGATTAGTAACAGAATTGGTAAGAATAGAAATTTTGAGTTGTCAGTATAAAAATAATGGGTATGTCTTTACGGAATTGTGCCACTTGGCATTTGGACCTATGATTACCTGTGACATATAAAGAAAGAAGAATGATGATGCATTTGATAAGTGTAAGATGTACTTGTATAATATATATAAGTGACTCATGGGTTACATGTGTTATGTGAAGAAAGGTGATTGAATGAGCATATGACAAATGTTAAGACACAATTATCTACGAGTGACATGGACTAATGTGTCATCACATGTCACATTTTTCACATGGTATGTGACATTTGTCTTCTAAGGAAAGGTAAGTTCGACGTGTCACTTTTTATACAATTCATAGAAGGTTTTTTACATGTTGCTAGTAAGAATGACATCAGAAAAGCCAAGTTCTTAATCAATCCTATATGAGTTTGGTTCTATCCTCTTCGTACAATAATTGATTGTCGTTACTTTAGATAGAACAACAAATACTTCTTCACATGTTTGGAGGTTAAATATTAAGTCATTACTCCAAAATTGTTCTACATATACTTTAGATGTAACAACAAATACCTCTTCATATGTAACGACAAATACTACTTCACATGTTTGGTTCTATCCTCTTCATACACATTTTGGGTTTTATAGATTGTATCTTTTAGTGAAGAGAAATGGTTATACAAGGTTCATAATATCGGAATAGGTATCAGATTTTTCCTGGGTTTTGGGATTGGCGGTATCGGCACTTTAGCATCAGTGTATCGGATTTATGGTATTAATTGAGTTATTAAAAATTTAGAAAAATATATTTGATACATTTAGTCATAATTTAAAATATTATTTCTCTGTTGTTTCTTAATAGTTTTTAAATTGAATGAAATAATAGTTACCCTTGCTTATTTATTTACCTACGATAAATAAGTTTTCATCATTTACGTGCATTTACAACCTTACTATGCTTTTATACCGTTGATGATCGTTCAATTTTCTTTGCCGAATTGACTGAGAAAAGACCCCCAATGTTGGTATCGGTCAATATCGATAGCGGTCGGTATCGGGTTGGGATATGCCAAACTGTATTGCTATAACTGTATCGATATCGGCCGATAGTCCAAACTGTGGTTAAATACTTGTGTTATTATAGTTATCAAAGGCACAAGGCGCATTGTGGCACAAATGGTGTTCGGGACTAAGGCGCGAGGCAAAAGTTTGAGCCTCATGAAGGCGAGGCACAACTTTATTCAAATTGTGTAAAATTATATTTGTTTTGTTCACTGAACTATATGCTGAATTGATTGGAATAGAGAGCCCAAATGTTGGTATCATCAAGTATGGTGAGTAGTGATGGAGGTCAGTATTTCGACATGCCAAAAGCAATATGAAACGTTTTGTTATAGACCAAAACTGCAAACCATGGTTCATACTAGACTGCCACTCGTGCTAGAGGAAAGCCTGAATCCACACCCCTCTGGCTCTTATTTTTTCTTGAAGAGCTGGCTCTTGGGGGATCTGCATCAGTACCCTTTGGGGATGACAGCTTCCATGTGGAAGTCTAAGACACAACATATTTCGTACTTCAGAATATGCCCACAAGAGGTCAATGATGTTTTGGCGTGGTTTGGAGCTTAGATTCATGTAGAGGTCACTGAAAGTATGCTCAAACTACAACCATGCTGCATGTTTATGCAACTACAACTGCTTATACTTAGGGTCCGTTTGGTTTGCAGGATTGGACAACGTAATGTAATTGGCATTACGTTGTCAATCTAACTCGAGTGATTGGTTGGACAAAAAAAAAATAGATGTAATGTAATCGCGATTACAAGTTTGATTACATTACATCAGTTTCTTCTAAACTCAATTATATCATAAAACCTATGAAATCGCAATTACATTACAACTTAAGCGGAAGGTTGGTATGCTATAATTTGGTCTTTTTGTTTCTTTTTGGTCAATTTTTGTTGTTTTTGTTTGTTTTTGGTCGTTTTTTGCCGTTTTTGTTCGGTTTTGGTCGTTTTGGTCTTTTTTGTCGTTTTTGTTCGTTTTGTCATTTTTGTTTGTTTTTGGTTGTTTTTGTTTGTTTTTTTTTATCGTTTTTGTCCTTTTTTTTGTCGTTTTTGTCCGTTTTTTGTCGTTTTTGGCCTCCTTTTTAGTTTTTGGTCGGTTTTTTTTTGTCGTTTTTGTTTGTTTTTTTGTCATTTTTGTTTGTTTTTTTGTCATTTTTGTTCGTTTTTTTGTTTGTTTTTTTTGTTCGTTTTTTGCCGTTTTTGTTTGTTTTTGTTTATTTTTTGTCGTTTTTGCTCGTTTTGGGCCCCCTTTTTTTTTGATTTTTGGTCGTTTTTGCACATTCTTGGCTGTTTTTTGTCGCTTTTGTACTTTTTAAATCTTTTTTGTCGATTTTGTACGTTTTTTGTCGATTTTGCACGTTTTTTATCGGTTTTGTTTTATTTGCACGTCTTTTGCCCTTTTTGTACGCTTTTTTTATCGTTTTTGGTCAATTTTTTACGTTTTTTTATCGTTTTTGGTCGATTTTGCACATTTTTGCCATTTCTGCATGTTGTTTATCGATTTTTGTCGTTTTTGTACGTTTTTGACCATTTTTTTCACGTTTTTATCGTCTTTTATCATTTTTGGATTTTGCACGTTTTTTGTCGCTTTTTTTTTTAATTTTTTTTTGCTTTTTTGGGTCTTTTTTCACTTTTTTTTGTCGTTTATGCTCATTTTTTCTGTCTGTTTCTTGTTTTTGTTCCCTTTTTTGTCGTTTTTCGATTTTTGTGCAGGTTTTTTGATCTTTTTGTCGTTTTTTGCTCGTTTTAATTTTCTCTTGTTTTTGGTCTTTTTCGTATTTTGTCATTTATGTTCCTTTTTATCGTTTATTATTTTTTTGCTCTTTTTTTTTTATCGTTTTTTTGTCGTTTTTTCGTCTTTTTTTCCTTTCATTTTTTGTTTTTTTTGTCAATTTTTTTGTTTTTAGTCATTTTTTTATCATTATTGGTCACTTTTTATGGTTTTCACATTTTTGATTTTTTTTTTGTTTTTCCTTTTTCGTTTTTGGTTTTTTTTCGTTCCATTTTGTTCGTTTGTCATTTTTGTATTTTTTATTTTTTGTCGTTTTTTTTCTTCGTTTTTGGTCTATTTTGGCAGAAAACAAACTATTTTCCCCTTATTTATTTATTATTTATTTTTAATTTGTTTCTTTTTAACTTTTTAAATTTTTTTATTGATCAACTTTTTTAATTTTATGTTGTATTTAAAAAAAATATTAAATTAGAAACTTAATTACATTACATGGTACACCAAACATATGAATGCAATTGACATTACATGGTTTGATTAGATGTTTCAACCAAACATAGTAATGTAATTGTAATTCCATTACATTACAAATTCAATTACATTACAAACCCAATTCTATTACGATTACATTACAATGAACCAAATGCAACCTTAGTTTCTTACATGTATGTCTACATTTCAAGAATTTGCCCCACATATCTGGCATACCCTGCTCGTATGGTGTAACTCATAAAATCACCTAGTATACAATTTCAGGGGTTACATGTAGAAAGGATACATGTAGAAAGGAAAAATGTTATATGATGATAACATGAATAGAGTGGGGTGTTGGGACTTGATTGTGCATATATGTGTTCATGTGAGAGATGTTGTAAGACACAATTAACAATTAAGTGATACAATGATAGGATGCCCTCGTCTTGTTTTCTTCTCAGGAGTTTAGCTACTGAATAAGAATTACTTGATGTACTTCTCTACATGTGACGTGACGATAGCCATTGATTCTCTGCCAAACAATGTTCAGAGTGCATCTGTGTTTCTCACCGGATTCGGGAATGGCTGGCGTGTGCTATCTATGTTTGAGGTATAGGCTAATAGAACTTCAGTTACACTGCTCAAGTCTTCTGTCTATTTTGCCCGTCTATCCTCTATGTTCCCTCGTTATTAGTAAATACTAATCACGAAAACACTTTTTGCAGACTTGTGAGATCATGGCCCTATTCATTGCTTATTGAATCCATATTTGCTATTCAAGGGGAACATACTTTCATGATGAAAAATGGAGATTAGAGGCTGCTGACATGAGCAATTTTCTTGTCTGCGGTTGCTATTCTCATGGTAGTCGATGTAGGTGGTGCCAATCCTGTGCTGTTGAAGTTCGTCAGCCTTCTTATTATGCTATTTGCCAAGTCTAGAGTCTTCTAGAGAACCAAATGGTTACTGTTTTGAAGAGCTTGTAGTAGATGACAATTAGTTCCTTAAATTAAAGCACCTCAAGAGATCTGTTTGTACGCAATCATCGGAGTTTTCTCATTTATATTCAAGAAAACATGTTTTATCACGTTTCTCAGTTACATATATTTGCAAATGCTCTTAAAGATTTATTGGTACAAATTTCATTAAATATTCTGTGATGATCTAAGATTTGATAACTTGCTCTTGACTTTTCTTGTAGGTTTGTGCTTTTACCGGCAGCCGAAAAAGTGGCGTGAAAGAGAACATATTAACTATTCATTCAAAGGGTTATGTTTTGGTTATGGATAGGGCTAGGATTTTGATTATAGATTTTTTTAGGGTTAGGTTATAAGATTATAGTTAGGTTTAGGGTTGGGGGTTAGAGTTAGGTTTTTTTTAGGGTCAGGGTTAGGGTTAATGTTTTAGGGATAGTGTTTCAGGGTTGGGATTGGATTTGGTGTTGGGGTTAGGATTTTAGGTTTATGATTTGGTTTTAGGGTTTTAGGTTTAAAGTAACTCCAGTGTTCAATAATAATAATGGTAATCATATTGTTTGTTAGCTTCTTGGTTAGGTAATTAAATTAGTTAAAGCTCTCTAGGACATTTGGACTTCGTGAACTTCGACGTGGGATCAACTCTTAACTTCAGCTTGTTATGTAAATTCTTTTACATATGCCATGTCTTTTATGTCCTTTATTTGTATTTGTGTTAGTGCACTTGTATCCTCGTTGTTTATATGTTTTCGTTAGCGTATTCATCTGTGTACCTAGATTCTGCTTACCTGACTTGCCGAGACATACTTGACTTCCTAGTCCCTTAAAGCATCTCCAACCTTATTGTCTTGTAATGTAAGGTGATTCTTATGTGGCATGAGGCAGAAGACAATGTCTTTCCTAGGTAGCACGATTATATTCACACAAGACAATAAAGTAGAAAACTCTTCTCCAATGTGAAAGCATTGAGAAGACAATTAAATATAATTTTTTAACTTCCAAGGCAACTTTTTCTCTCATTCCTTTCTTTCTAAATATTTTTATTTATAATGGATGATGTGGACGTAAAGTCATTGTCAAGTGCATTGTCTAGAACTAGACAATCAACTTCTCAATGCCTTTGTCATGTCAACTTGATAACTTATTTGACATTTGCATTGGAGAGAGACTTTTTAAATGAAACTTTTCATTCCTATGTGGCAATAGCTTTTTTCCAAACTCACAATAGGGTTGGAGATGCTCTTAGGAGAGTGATATATTAGTCGTGGCTATTACCACTCGGTCGTTAGCACATCACCGAGCTACGATATAGACCTGTTTTAGGACTGTTAGTGCCTCATCGGACTACGGTCGTTATTACATGATTTACTGATAGTCACGATTAATATTATATTCTCTATGACATGTCACCATCTATAGAATAATTTTTGTGCGGTATTGTTTCTTTGTACTTGTAGTTATTTCATGTTTCCATACCCATCTTTCCTGCATGTTAGATATACTGTATTGTAGGCTTTTATATTATGTATCTTGCTACGTATCTTATGAGAACCTGGATTTTTCTCTAGATTTGGCAGATGAGGTGTACTCGTAGGTTTATGGACCGGCACAAGATCACGGTACAACAACTAACAACTCCGCTGATGCTTAGTTATTTGGAGCATGGACTTAGTTTTTTTTTACTTTCTTGTCTTTATTTTATTTTTCGTCTACTAGTACTGGATTTATCTCCACCGGACGTGCATTTGATTCTTGATGAACTTGAACTATTCGTATTTACGTTTATCATTTACCTATTTGATTTAGTTGATCTTTATTATCGTGAATGAGATTTAGATTGCCCATGTTTAGTGATAAATTCTTGGACTTTCTTTAATAGACAACTTATGTATGAATCATGGGATTGTCGCACTAGCATTGTCTAATGATTCATACCAGTTGGCTAAGTCACGTGTTAGTCCCATGACTTTCCATAACCTTCGTACCTCAAATAATTCTTTTTGCATGTATTTTAAAACATATAGATACTTGTTTGCATGTTTTATATATAAATGTACATAGTACTATATTTAAGGTTAATATTCTTAGATAATACAATGTGTGACATGGTTTCGACTAGTTTTGGTTAATATAAATTCAGCATTGGTATTAGTGGGTATTGGGTTAGTGTAGGCTACTAAAACATATCCAAAACAAACTATTTTGAACCCAAACTTGAACCACACCTACCTAGGACCTAGGGATCCAAACCAACTTATATTTGTAAAATATTTATATATTAGGTGGACATCGGGCTATACATAGCCTTGTAATTTTGGATTTTTGGATAAACCACCACTTTTAGTTGTCAAAACCACTTCTCCACTCCTCTCACACACCTAAAATTAAGGCCACACCTCTCCCCTAACCCTTGGTAGCAGCCCCATACACTCTTTCCCATCCATTTCATTCAGTTTTCACCCTGAAACAATCCACACAAAGTAGTGCATTCAGCAACATTCAACCATAGGTGCAGCAGGATAGGTCATGTTCGAGGAATGGACTTCAAATCTTTCTCTGACCTCTAGCTCTATGTCTTAGCTTTCCAACCATATATAATTCACTAGGGTTTTAGTAGTTTATCTTTCCCTAATCATTGTTGCATGACAATGTGTCTAGAATAGATCTTGTCGGAACAATTGTGCAAAGATCGAGGTGTGCAGCCCAAACCACTTGTAAAAGTCTTTCAAACTTTTTCCATTGCGTACCTCAGTGAATCGTCCTCTATTTCATATATAACTTTTGTTATGCTTAGCATTTACTTCCTTCCGTAGAGAACGTTTTTCGAGAGGTGCGCAAGCTGGAATTTTGAGAACGAATCGTTATTCGTACTTCATAAATTGGTAAGTACCCCGTTAACCTTCGTTTTATGATTTGGGACATAGGGACTTACTAGGTATATCATTCCCCTAGGTTGAAACATAATTATTAGTGTCCAAGGATTTGGATTTATGAGTGAATGTTTTCTCGAAACTACCTTTCCAAAATTACGTTTTCCTCAACTTTGAAGTAGTATAACTTTTTATGTATATAATATTTTTCAATTCCAGAAATTTATATGAAATCTTGGTTATGTTATCTACAAATTCATGTTGGGGTCATGTCAAAGTACTTTATTTAATTGGTGCAAATAAGACTCAAAGCTGACCTCATGAACACCGAATTATGAAAATGTAGTTTTCTTCCAACTTTGAGCATGCATAATTTTCTGTGTAGGAATTATTTTTCAGATCCAATTGTTTGAATAAATCTAGAATATTTTGTCTATCAACTTTGTACTAAATTCATGTCCAGAATAATTCGTTTTACTAGTGTAGAATGAGACCAAGGTATAAAATTATTTTTACCAACTTTAGATGTGCGTCATTTTCTCTGTATATCATATTCTTACATTCCAGCACCATGTATGTACTCATGGTTAAGTTATGAATCAGTTCATATTGGTTTCATGACTTAGCTACTTGCTTTGAGTTATGTAAATTGAGGGTAAAGTGAGCTTCATGAACTACATTTTTAGCATTTCATCCTGAAACTGTTTCTGGAGGTCACTTTGAGCTCAGTTTTTCGACAATCTAACCGTTAGATTTATGTGTGATTTCTTCTAGCATTTCCTTATATTTATATTAGATTCTAAAGTCTTAGCCACAAATAATATTGTTTGTTTACTCGAATATTGCTTCCAAAAATGAAAAAAAATTATAAATTTCTGTACTCAAATTATTTTTAAGTCTAAAATAATTTTTTTCTTGCAACTTTCTGCTTCATTTCTGGAATATCCAATCGTTGGATTAGTTTGGAAATTTTTTCTACTGTTAACAAATGTTATTCTTCTGAATCCTTAAGTTTGAAATGTTCATCATTATTTTTGACTACTTGTTCACTAGCCTAATTAAACTCGTGATAAAGTAAACTTTTGGAAACTTCTAGGTTGGGTGGTTTATGAATTAGAAATTATAGGAATGTGTAGCCACTACCCATACCAACTTAACATTAGTGTTATGTGTTAGATAGAATGATTTTATAGGTTAGCTTGTATAGTTTGATGATGTGCATTCGTAATATAGGTCTTGGATTTCGATACGGACTTTGATTGTACTTTTAGCTCAGGACTACATGCAAGTACAATTCTATGATTGTTTTCAGTATAAGATAGTTTATATATACATGTTTTAGTAATGTGTACTTGATTTTCGACACGTATGTTACATGGACTGGTACTGCATGGATTCATAGAGAGGAGATGTGCCTTTCATGCTATTGTTGTACCATGATCATCATGCTCATGTTTATTCCGTGCATTGTGATTTACGTGTTGTGACAGTCATGATTCAGATCCATTGTGTTAGTCGGGACGTGGGAAGTATTAGTTGGATATTGATCATACCCGGTAGACCGTGGCTACTAGCTGATCATACATTTCACGTATGGTTGACCTAGCTCCCTTTTTTATATACCCCGTGTTAGGCCCAAGCCTATCACATATTGAACTAATATTTCAAATCGCTTATAGATACTAGTCATATACCATGTTTATCTTGATTTTTTGATTTTCCTATCTATTGCAATGATTATAGTTGTACTTATTTTATTATTTGTCATCTATGATTCTCAATTTTCTTCTTTCATCGTGTATTACATTTACTACATTCCTATTTTATAGTCTATCATTTACTTGGAACTGCTTTTATTAATTGTACTTCGCTCTAATCTTGACTAGATAACCACATTTTTAGGAGATATTGCGCTCATGTTCTTGGAATTCATATGGATGCTATAGCTGAGACAAGTCTTACACTTTAGACCAAGAGGTGACCTTGCATTTAGATATTATTATTCATGTCTACTGAGTACATATTGGTAGTTGTTGGACTGGTATTGGTATGTTGGAGGTCTAGACATCTTTCTACCATCGATACTGCAACGTAGGATGGACGTACCCACGTGCTCGTGTTCGAACATCCGGGTGCGGATCGTGACACGTTTTTGTGGTGGCTCATGCGGGTCTAATTTTCACATTAGTGTGAAGTAGTGGTAGTACTTAGGGTTAGAGTACTATTACAAACCTGCAATAGAATATGATTGATGTATTGTAGGAAATTCTAGAAAGCAGAGTACTCAATTATAGATTAGAATTTCTTAATAGATTTCTGGGATGACCCTTAGAATCTTAACTTAAGCCTTGCTTAAATCTATTTCCACTTATTTTTGTTTACCCCAACTTGAATACATGTCGTTGTTGAACTTAATTTTTGCGTTAAAATGAGACTTATGGAGTATAAAAAGAACAACGGAATAAACGTTGAGCTCATAACCATTTTGGATTGAAATAGAAGAATGGATAGTCTTATGCATGAGTAAATATTTCGAGCTTATATTGACAACCAGAGAAAACAAGAATTTGATATTACATCGAGGTTTGGAGAATTAATAAAATTGGTCTGAGTCGTAGTAAATGAAAGGACACCATATGATGTCGAAGAAATAAGCAATAATTGCATAGATCAGACTAACAATGATATTGAAAAATTTATAAATGATGATTTTGATATTGAAAATTAAGAGGATGATAGTGAAGAATTGTGACACAGAAAATTAAGGAAGAATTTTTATACAATTTTTGAGGAAAATATTAATCGATTTTACCCTACTTAAATAACTAAGATGATCGCTCACTATGAGGTGCGACTAATATGGAACATCAGAATTATAAGAAGTGGAATAATTAAGACAAATGTAGTAAAAGGATCAGAAGAATAAATTGGTAGGATTTATGACTAAGTTTTGGATTATAAATACCTTGAGGTTATAACTTATCTAGAGGTTTTAAAAAAACCGACAAAAGTATACAAGATTTGGACCAATTATTGACAAACGAGATTTTTAGGACAACTGCGAAATATAGATTTATGATTTCTAGGTGGTTAGTAGCAAAGTGATTTTAAATATTGTGCATAATATTAACAATTGTTAAAACAAAACAAAGATGCTTTTGAAACTAGTGGCATTGTGATTACATACTTGATTTCGAGGATAATAGAACTAAAGAGAAAAAGAAAATTCTGGTACTATGGACCTCACCATATAAGACAAGTAGATGCATGTATGGAAGCAATGGAGGAAAAAAGAAAGTAAAAATTTATTGGGTGGATTCATTGATATTTTTAAATATATCTAAATATATTAGAGTCTATACGGATTGGTAAATGGTAATATTGTGGATTGAAGTACCAACTTGATAATGATCCTTAAAGGATGGAGTTTAGATCACCAAATTCATTAGACTTTAATAAAAGAAAATGCGGAGTCGTAAGAGTAAGAGAATTAGATATCAAAGCAAGGTGGACATCTCGGAGGTGGAATTGAATGATTTGTTGATTATTGACTTATGCAAGAAAAATGTAGTACAACTTTATTATAATCAAGTGAGCAAAAGTAGGATTTCTATTCTTCTAATCATATTTCTTCTTCTTGATACCTCTGTTCTACTTACATCCATATTAACTTGGCTTCTACCTAGGAATATGTTACTCTAACATAGCTAATAACTAAGACATTGCGTTTCCTTGAATCTTCTTATCTTTCAGAATGGTCAATTCTCTGGAATAAAGAATTGATTGTCATGTGGTGATGCTATATCTTTAGTCTGGTGATGGTATCTTAGACATTAAGATGAAATTGATGAAAGAAGAGCAGAATTAACAATGATTTTTTAAGTGAATAGAAGTATCATTGAATTTTTGAAAGTGGTTGTATTTAATGGATTATTTCGAATAAAGGTTAATTTCATATATCAAAGGAACATACATGACAAGAATGACATGGGAGAAATAATGTGGGGTTGTACGTTTAAAAAGTGAGAAATTATAAATATTTCGGAACTATGAATTCAAATTCTTAAGACTTATGGGAGTATTCAATGATGATTAAAGAATTTGATACTAATGTTTAACTCTAGAAGCTTTAAAATAATATTGATTATTTTGAACAAGTTTTAAATATTTATTTTGTGGTTACAGATTTTCTAGGATTCATGTATGTATTTAGATAATTGAACTAGGATAAGACGCTGACTTGAACAATATATATATATATATATATATATATATATATATATAATATATATATATATATATATATATATATATATATATATATATATATATATATATATATATATATATATAGTTCAAGTCAGCGTCTTATCCTAGTTTAATTACCGATTTGAGGTACAAGATTGATTGATGGATATGTGGAGGTTAAATTTTTAGCAATATTTACTAATAATAGAGGAATAACTTTGATCAAAACAGTGACATTTTAAAAAATTGAAATATAATTCGAGGTTAAGATAAAGAAGTTGAAATTTAACCATGGTAAAGGTTTATATAGAGACAAATTCTGGCTCGTTGGTTTTTGATCAAGATAGAAACAGAGTTTGTGGAAATTAAAACATTTATAGATGACCGAGTTCGATAATGGATCACGAGATCAGAGAAAGTACAAAGATTGATATTTATAATTAGTAGATGGTATGGAAGCATTGCCTTCATATGGGAGGGTAATCCATAGATCGAGGCTATACGCAAGTATTCAGGAGTTTGATATTTCCATCTTGCATATCAAATCTTGGTTTACGTACCTATTCTCTTCTTCAAATCATATCAACATTTGATATTTCTCTTGTTTCCGATATTTGTCAGCACATGATCTCATAGAAGACCTATTTCAAGTTCTCAATAAACTAGTACACCTTTAGTAAGTTCGAACTGTATTTGGATTGCGACAAATGTTGAACCATCCCGATAATCATCCAGATCGTCTAACTTTTCTCTACTTTCTTTTTTTTCCTTTCCTTGTGGCCATTTGAGCATATTAATAGTTGTGCTTTTGATCCATAACATGTTCTTTTGTATTAGGATTGGCTGTTAAAAGTTGTATCCTTGTCATATATCACTGATCAGTTTTTTTCTATCCATTTTCTAGTAAATAAGTTATAGCCCTAAAAGGCTCCATCTATTGTAGTACTTACTGTTCTTCTTTCCAGAACTTTAATAGCGATATTTATAAACTTTTGTATCCTGAAAAATGCATGACAATCTGTCACGCCCCGACCCGGAATCACCCGAATCATCATCCTTGCAGGGGGCGTGATGCCGCACGAGCCTGGAGTTGCGCTCGTGCAAGGCAAGATGACAAGTTCTCAAAATGGTTATCTTTTATTTGATATTAGCAAACGGAAGAAAACATAGTATATGAAACAATTCTCTTTATTGATAATGAACTGAGATTACAAAGGCTTTCAATAGCCCAACTGAATTTGCCAGATTGGCTACAACAATCAAATTCTCTCTTGCCCATAAAGGATTTTACCGTTCCATACATCATGCCTTCTATATCTCGGCCGCATCAATCCTGTTGTAAGTCCGAGCGTCAATACGATCGCACGCTTTAAACGCTACGGCATTCCATGCCTCTGCGCGATCAAGCGAAGCTTCGCCGCGACCAATCCATTTTCTGCACCCTGCATGAAAGCTGGTAGGGGATCAGTACGTTCGTCCTCGCATGTACTGATGAAAAGACCCATTTTTTAAACCGACATTTAGTATTTATGTTGAATCATGCAACTTAGCTTATGATCTTGCTATATTCTTCTTAAGATCGATTTCATGGCATATTCGAAAGCGGTAAAGCATGTTATCATGGCAAGCATGTTATTCAAATTGAATAGGCAAACAGGCAAGCAATCTCGTGTTTGTTTTGTGGCACGATTTCTTACCAACATAGACGCACTCGTCCTTGCACCGACGCAAGGTGAATACGCCATATTCCTTCCTTGTCATGTTATAAGTGCTCTCTATACAGGATCTATGTATGCAGGATACATATGTGCCTGCACTTTCAACCCATCGTTCCTTAACTATATGAAGGTCATTGGCGTATCCGTGCCAGAATGGACTAAAGGTGTTTCTCTTTTCTTTTCTTTCTTTCTTTTCTTTTTTCAAATTGGGTAGCCCAACGCCTCTCGTAGTGGGTTGCTATCCCAATTACGGAGACCTTCCGTTGTATACCATCATTTGCGGCTTTTTACATCTCGCTAAGCGGTCGCTAATCGTCTTACGGATATGTGCCCCTCAAAGGTTATTTCCCTCCTAGGCCGAACGGTCCCGGTGCCCCGGCGTAACCCGTTCGAAGGGAAGACCCGTGCACAGGAGATTATCTCATCATTTTCTCAAGTCCATTCGACCATGCAACGCACTATTATTCAAACAACCAAACATCGTCTTGAGTCTGAGACTCAGACTTTATTATCTCGTATTCCTCTCATTAACTTTCTATGTTCTCACATTCGATTTCATACTTCGTTCCAATGTTCAATGGCATCATGCCTCAACTCAATGTTCGTCAACCGAACGACCCGAAGGTCCCGAACACTTTTCGAGACATCATGTCACATCTGATAGTTCCGTCACCTTCATGCCACAACTGTTCTCTTCGCAACGAAGCCATCTTTTATGATTCTCGTGCATGTAGGCACGCTTTGCCACGATTGTTCTTATTTCTTCGAATCGTGCTTGCGATGCACGTCTCGATACTAAAATTCTATGTTCTTAGCCTTAATGTTCAATGTTCGTGGCTTGCATGCTAGGGCGCTAGCTCGCCTTCAAAATCTTTCAATGTGCTAGACTTTCTAACTCGTGCACGAAGGCACGGAATGGCTTGTGCACGAAGTCACTCGCTGAATACAGTTATCCCATGTTCTTGTGGCTTGCGCACCGAGACGCTCGCCTTTGCGATATCCAATGTTCCATAGCAACTCGTGCATTTGATGCATGTTTCATTTGAATTATTCTAACTAGTGTTCGATACACACTATGATTTATCTATCAATCGGACCACGCCCACGACGTCGATAGGTTAACTTAGCATACAATGATATATTCTTACTTAGGCATGAAGGAGTAAAAAGAAGCGTCAATCCTCCCACCTTAAGCCGATACGCCTTGTCGTTTGTCGAGCCGATGCGACTCGATTTCATAACTTTGTTGTATGGCCAAATCTTCTGACTTAGCAATTCGAGCACTTCTTGTTTCATTGAACTACTCGATCGATTCTGGCCTACCGTGCCCAAGTCCTAGCCCATTGCGAGGCGGTGATTTGGGTTTTGCGGACCCGTTGCGAATGAGGCAAAATGCTGACCTCTAATATTTCAGCATAAATGGATAGCCTGCACATGAAACCAACTAAAATCAATACTTGCATTGATTCAGATTGCGTCTTGGATCGGTTTAATTTTTTAGAATCTTTGAGCCGACTCAACGCACTTATCCTTCGGGGCAATGCAGTGCTTTGCATCGATTCAACTCGATACATTTCTTTGGGACAATGCAACTCTTCGCATCTACTTAGTTCGATGCATTGCTCGGGACAACGTAACTCTCGTATCGATTCGCATCGATACATTTCATTCGATCAACGCGACTCTTTGAGTCAACGTCTCTGCGTAATACGTCGTACGGAGCAGGGCATTATAGAATATACCACTCAAAACAAGGTTCATCCTCGAACCAAAACCAACACTCCGATTAAGTGTTTTGTAGATTGTTTCATGATCTCGTCCAACCAATGTTGTTCTGTTTCACACTATCTTGCAAGCTTTCATTAACTTTCAGTCTTTCCTGCAGCTCAATTTGAATTTTGTATACAACTTGATTTGGATCCATACATATATTCAAGGCGTCCCAAAGATATATGTATTTTGACCAAGTCCAGTGGTAGCAAATTTGAACAAAGCTAACAGGCAAATTTTTAATCCTAATGCTTGCCATCTCGTACTCCCTATCAGACTTATCTTTAGCAACTGTTCTCGAAATTTTATCGCATACGTATATTCGATACATACGTGATTCATTCAATAAAGTCACTGCACGCGACGCGATTCAAAATTGTATTTCTTGTTTCGTATGTTTTGTATGGACTATCAATCCTATACGTTGCGTCGAGCCATCGCACATCCGATCGCAACGATCATTCACAACACCTTGCGTTTGAAGTTGCCACCTAACTATTTTTGAAGTCTAGCTATGCAACTCATCTCGATACGATTTTTTTTGTTGACTTGCAAATGCATCAACATTCAGGATTACGCCCGCTAGGTTACTTACCTAGACACTGTATTTAAATTCTTCCGACGCAACTTTAAATTGACATTGCACAAAGGCCACAATCTATCCGACATAAAAGTTTACATCGAGGCGACAGTGCTCAAGGCAACAATCGCTTTGACTCAAAGCCTCTACGATGCATCTTACGTTTGATTCCTAACGAGTAGGAATTCACTAGCAAAATTTTCAACTTATCCGTCTCGCAACATCGAATATAAGTTCGATTCACGCAAGCTCAATTGCAAGGTGAATCCAAATCTAATGACATAACTCGTAAGTCATTCTCTTACCACTCGCGCTTGTGCATAGCACGATTCTCAAAATCGTCTAGACTTATCATCAACATACACCACATTATATTTGTTATCGATGCAATTTCATATGCGATATCGCATGGGTCATCTTACGGTCTGCAACATTTAATTTGATTTGGCAGCTAAGTCTTCTAGGGTCAGCTGTCCCGAAACTACGTTCGATAATCTACGTAGATCATTAACGAAGGACAGTTACTACGAACCATGTTATATCTTATTTTGGAGCCAAATCACGTTCCGACGATTTCTATGTAACTATCCAATTTCAGACAAAACCATTTCTATCGGCACAACTGATGCGCAACTATCCTCCAAGTAAAGTCATGCACTACCGTCGATAATTTCGAAATTTACGAAACATCTAATTGTATTGAGTTCGAGTCTATCTACCCATGGTCGACACCCGAGATGCTATACGCATCGAAACAATCGTCGATAACTTTATGGTCTCGTCCTGATCAATCACAAAGTTTATGATCAACCAGTTCGATACTTCCATATTACTATTCTAAAATCTCGATATCGTAGATCCGTTCTATTTTGTGATCACACATTGTGCTTATGTTTCCTTGCGTATCAATTCCGATAGGTCGTATCAATTTCGATAACACGAGGGTCAACTTTGAATCCGCATCAACGTCGACTTTAGTTCGTATTGCATACATCCAAGTTCACTACAAACTTTTCCAGATGCATCAACTTGTTTTCTATTTTTATCGCATCCGCTATACTTTAATCGCATAACCGAGTTACCGATTATCCAAGATCGAATCCTCGAGTTATACGATCATGCGTTCTAAGTTTTTGTGTGTTTCAGTCGTACTCAAATGAGTTTCACCGTAACGTAACAAACCATCTTTTAGGCACTATTTACCTGCATCAATCAACTCTTCACCGAAGTCGCACATCGTGCGATCCGATTATAATTTGCCTCGTCTAACATTTCTATCAAGATCGCAAGTCGTGCGATTCGATTTTGATTCGCCTCGTCCAATATTTCTATCGAGATCGCAAGTCGTGCGACTCATTTGTAAGTTCAAATTTTCTTTTTCCGTCGATCCGATTATTGCTTCAAGGCATAATCATTTCACTAGTCTCGATCGTTCGACCGACTTATAAATTTTCGTCCGATGTATCATTCATTGATACGAGTACATGCCCTATCGTTCAAACCGAATATCGAAGAACACTTGCATCAACATACCATCATACAAATTTTCAATCGAGTCTCGGTACTCTCCCGTCCGTTGCAGACAAACCTTCCGTAATTTTCACAACGCGTCAATGCAATTCATCGCATAAGTGGTATATCATATACCACTCAGAATCGAGTCATTCATCGCATACGTGGTATGGCATATACCACTCGAAAATTAAGTCATTCCCTCGCATCATACTCAGTATTAACCAGTAATCTATTTCGACTCACGATTTCTGCAGTGATCATGCCGATCACAACCGTAACTTTTGATTAATCAAATTCGACACAACTCGGCCAATGTTTTCATTTGCCAAAACAAGTTCGGTGTGCAACCGAACGATTCGTTCTATCGATTTATGATTTCAGTTCCTTCCGTTGCATCTCGTGCAAAGATTCATTTTTGATATTCGTTGCACTTCGTACAACAATTTTACTTTGATACGCATTGCACTACGTACAACAATTTTTACTTCCGACATGTATTGCACCACGTACAACAATTTTTACTTCCGACACGTATTGCACAGCGTGCAACATTTTCTTTCTGATATGCGTTGCACTTTTTGTTCAATGATTCATTTCCGATAACCATTGCATCTCGTGCAAGTATTTATCTGTGACATTCAAAGCCAATGCTCGAATCCATTCAACACATTCGATATCAACTTTTATTATCCTTGCACGTATCATTCACACTTCAACTCGTTGTAATTTGATACAACAACATTTTATTTCACTCGTTACACTTCATGCAACTTATTATTTCTCTCATTCAACTTTGTTGAATTGCAACATCGAACATCTCATTTCATATTTTTCAACTTGTTGCACTTGCAACAACAATATTTCACGGCTCGTTGCACTCAATGCAATAAACCTTTCGTGACTTTTTTTTAGCAAATATCATGTAATTTCCAAAACATATACGACAAAATTACACGATTTGTATTAGACTTATTGTATGGAATATCTAGTGCGACATCGAGTAGAGTCAAGAGTGATTTGATTGGTGGTGTGCAACTCTTTGGAATTGAAACAAGGCAAGCATCCTGAGGAAATTGAGCCTAGAGCTCTGATACCAACCTGTCACGTCCCGACCCGGAATCACCCGAATCATCATCCTCGCAAGGGACATGATGCTGCACAAGCCTGTAGTTGCGTCGTGCAAGGCAAGATGACAAGTTCTCAAAATGGTTATCTTTGATTTGATATTAGCAAATGGAAGAAAATAGAGTATACGAAAGAATTCTCTTTATTGATAATGAACTGAGATTACAAAGGCTTTCAATAGCCTAACTGAATTTGCCAGATTGGCTACAACACTCAAGTTCTCTCTTGCCCACAAAGGATTTCACCGTTCCATACATCATGCCTTCTATATCTCGGCCGCATCAATCTTGTTATAAGTTCGAGTGTCAATGCGATCGCACGCTTCAAATGCTACGGCATTTCATGTCTCTACGCGATCAAGCGAAGCTTCTCTGTGAGCAATCCATTCCTTGCACCCTGTATAAAAGCTGGTGGAGGATCAGTACGTTCGTCCTCGCATGTACTAATAAAAAGACCCACTTTCTAAACCGATATTTAGTATTTATGTTGAAATGCAATTTAGCTTATGATCTTGCTATATTCTCCTTAGGGTTGATTTCAAGGGATATTCGAAAGCAGTAAAACATGTTATCATGGCAAGCATGTTATTCAAATTGAATAGGCAAGCATGCAAGCAATCTCGTGTTTGTTTCGTGGTGCGACTTCTTAGCAACATAGACGCACTTGCCCTGGCACCGACGCAAGGTGAATACGCCCCATTCCTTCCCTGTCAAGTTATAAGTGCTTTCTATACAGGATCTATGTGTGCATGATACATACGTGCCTGCACTTTCAACCCATCATTCCTTAACTATATAAAGGTCATTGGCGTATCCGCACCAGAATGGACTAAAGGCGTTTCTTTTTTTCTTTCCTTTCTTTCTCTTCTTTCTTTTCTTTCTCTCTTTTCTTTATTTTCTTTTCTCAAATTGGGTAGTCCGTTACCTCTCGTAGTGGGTTGCTATCCCAATTACGGAGACCTTTTGCTGTATACCATCATTTGCGGCTTTTCACATCTCGTTAAGCGGTCGCTAATTGTCTTACGGATGTGCGTCCTTCAAAGATTATATCCCTCCTAGGCCGAACGGTCCCGGTGCCCCGGCCCAACCCGTTTGAAGGGAACACCTGTGCACGGGAGATTATCTCATCATTTTCTCAAGTCCATTCGACCATGCAACGCACTATTATTCAAACAACCAAGCATAGTCTTGAGTCCGAGACTCAGGCTTTATCATCTCGTATTCCTTCTATTAACTTTCTATTCTCACATTCGATTTCATACTTCGTTTCAATGTTCAATGACATCATGCCTCAACTCAATGTTCGTCAACCGAACGATTCGAAGGTCCCGAACACTTTTCGAGCCATTATGTCACATCTGACAGTTCCGTCACCTTCATGCCACAATTGTTCTCTTCGTAATGAAGCTATCTTTTATGATTCTCGTATATGTAGACACGCTTTGACACGATTGTTCTCATTTCTTCGAGTCGTGCATGCGATGCACGCTTCGATACCATAATTCCACGTTCTTAGCCTGAATGTTCAATGTTCTTGGCTTGCACGCTAGGGTGCTCGCCATCAAAATCTTTTAATCTGCTAGCCTTTTTAACTCGTGCACGAAGGCACGAAATGGCTCGTGCACGAAGGCATTTGCCGAATACAGTTATCCCATGTTCTTATGGCTTGCGCACCGAGGCGCTCGTCTTTACGATATCCAATGTTCCATAGCGACTCGTACATTTGATGCAAGTTTCATTTCAATTGTTCTAACTAGTGTTCGACACACACTATAATTTATCTACTGATCAGACCACGCCCATGGCGTCGATAGGTTAACTTAGCATACAATGATACATTCTTACTTTGGTATGAAGGAGTAAAAAAGAAAAGTCAATCCTCCCATATTAAGCCGATATGCCTTATTGTTTGTCGAGCTGATGTGACTCAATTTCATAACTTTGTTGTACGACCAAATCTTCTGACTTATCAATTCGAGCACTTCTTGTTTTATTGAACTACTCGATCGATTTCGGCCTACCGTGTCCAAGTCCCAGCCCGTTGCGAGACGGTGATTTAGGTTTTGCGGACCCATTGGGAATGAGGCATAATGTCGACCTTTAACATTTCAGCGTAAACGGATAACCTGTACATGAAACCAACTAAAATCAATACTTGCATCGATTCGAACTTGCGCCTTGGGTTGATTCGATTTCTTAGAATCTTCGAGCCAACTCAACGTACTTATCCTTCGGGGTAATGCAGCGCTTCGCATAGATTTAGCTCGATATTTTTTTTGGGACAATGCAACTCTTCGTATCGACTTAGTTCGATGCATTGCTCGAGAAAATGTAACTCTCATATCAATTCGCATCGATATATTTCATTCGGTCAACGCGACTCTTTGAGTCAACGTCTCGACGTAATGCGCCGTGCTGAACGGGGCATTACACAAGCTCCTTTTAAACTATCTTAGTTGAACATATCTTTCTGGTTATCTATAATTGTTCTGACTTTCCTGGTATGAAGGATTCGTTGATTTTGTTACCTTGGAAAGGCAACGTGCAATATCCTATTTATTTTTTCTTCTTTTATTATCGCTTCTTACCTTGAATTTTGTAAAGAAGTCAATAGTTACTTGTTTAAATTCGGATGAATTTAATTTTCGAGGATAAATTTTTTTAAGGGGGGTAGATTTGTAACCTTCGTACCTCAAATATTTTTTTGTATTTATTTGAAATATATAGTTACTTGTTTGCATGTTTTATATATAAATATATATAGTACTAAATTTAAGGTTAATATTCTTAGGTAATATAATGTGTGACACATGGTTTATACTAGTTTTGGCTAGTATAAATTCAGCATTGGGGTTAATGGGTATTGGGTTACTGTAGGCTACTCTAACTTATCCAAATCAAACTATTTTGAATCCAAACTTGAACACCTACCTAGGACCTAGGGGACCCAAACCAAGTTATATTTGTACAAAAAATTGTACATATATTAGGTGTACAAAAGGCTATACACATCCCTTGTATTTTCGGATTTTTGGATAAATTACCACTTTTAGTTGTCAAAACCACCTTCTCACTCCTCCCACACACCTAAAATTAAGGCCACACCTCAACCTAACCCTTAGTAGCAGCCTCATACACTCTTTTCCATCTATTTCATTCATTTTTACCCTCAAACAGTTCACACAAAGCCGTACATTCAGTAGCATTCAGCCATAGGTGCAGTAGGATAGGTCCTATTTCGAGGCCTTTTTTTACTACCAAAACTAAAGTTATGGCCTTCAAATATTTCTCTAACCTCTAGCTCTATATCTTAGCTTTTCAACCATATATAATTCACTAGGTTTTAGTGGTTTATCTTTTTCTAATCGTTGTTGCACGATAATGTGTTTAGAATAGATCCTGTCGGGACATTGTACAAAGATCGGGTGTGTGCAGCCCAAACTAATTGGTAAAAGTCTTCCAAACCTTTTCCATTGTGTATCTCTGTGAATTTTCTTTGATTTCATATATAATTTGTGGTATTCTTAGTATTTACTTCCTTCCATAGAGAACGTTTTTCGAGAGGTGCGTAAGCTAAAATTTTGAAAATGACATGTGATCTGTACTTCGTAAATTGGTAACTACTCCGTTAACCTTCATTTTACGATTTGGGACATAGGGACTTACTAGGTATATCATTCCCCTAGGTAGAAACCATAATTATTAATGTCTTAGGTTTTGGATTCATAGGTGAATGTTGTCTTGAAACTACCTTTCCAAAATTGTGTTTTCCTCAACTTTGAAGTAGTATAACTTTTTTATGTTTATATATTTTTCAATTCTAGAAATTTATATAAAATCTTGGTTATGCAGTCTACAAATCTCATGTTGGGGCCATGTGTAAAATACTTTATTTAATTGGTGCAAATAAGACTCATAGTTGACCTCATGAACATAGAATTCTGAAACAGTGGTTTTCTTCCAACTTTGAGCATGCATAATTTATGTGTAGGGATTATTTTTCAGATCCAATTGTTTGAATGAAGTCTAGAATATTTTTTTATCAACTTTGTACTGTGGCCATGTTTAGAATAATTCGTTTCACTATATCAAATGAGACCAAAGTTGGTATCATGAGCAATTTTTTGCACACTGAAATATTTCGATCAAATAAGATTATTGTAGAAAATGATCAAACTGGATACAAATCAAGCGGTCAAATGAGAATTCGAAACGAAGTCAAGGGAAGGTGATCAAGTCATGTGGATGATATCCTAGTTTCTAATCCTATATGTAGGCTCGTATCAGTACAGTTACGTAACCGATACGATATGCTCTGACCTGCATGGGCCACCAAAAAAAATGTAATGCCCCAGTTCCAAAATACGTAGGACTAGAAATATGTACATGCCAACTATGTGTATACACAGACTACTCCAGTGTATGGATACCACATATACACACATAAGCTGTAATATAAGAACTCCAGCTCATAAGTCACATGCAATATTAAATCTCATCCACAACAACAATAAAAGAAATAACTAATCAATTATATTAATTAAAAGGTAGAATGTAATATTTGTCGGGTGGAAACAAATGTAATACCAAGCGACTAAATCAAAAGTAGAATAAAATGAATAGTTACTAACAAGTCCACTATCCAAGGAATGATCATACGGTACGCAAAGGAAGAGTCTAGTCTGGATCATACTCCTCGAGATCATGTAATTCGTCTATACCTGAAGAGATCATCAGGTCATTAGGGGACATAGCAAGATACACAATAACATGCCTTTCTAACAGTAAATAACATGCATAAATAATAACCATGAAGGAAACAAAAATAACTAAGCAACAACTATACATGCATTCAAGAAAGAAAACAAAATAAATAGACTACAAACTATACAAGCATACAAGAACAAGTATGCATAAATAAACTGTTGGAGAGATACAGGTAACAAATGCCAAGTTCCTAGGTGAACACTTGGAAAAAAGTCAGACGAATAATCAAATCCTCACCCCTAGTATGGACTCTCAAGTTTGAACAATAGCCAACCCTCGTCCCTAGTGTGGACTCTAAGGTTAGCTCAAACAATCAACCCTCTCCCCTGTGTGGACTCCCAGAGAAATCGAGAATAGGTATAACAGTTCAGTTATGACACACTTGTCATTCCCACCCCATGATACGGTACAACTCATGTATGATACCGATTCTATTTGACCAAGTATATACTGTGACATTAACACAATTACTATAAAATTCAACAGGCCGCCTACTAGGCATATCATATGAGAATACACATCAATAGACAAGAAAGAAAAAAAAAACCGTTAGAGTTGACGTGTGTGACTTGATCGTATGCAAAAGAAAATGAATTTATGCATGTAAATGTACTCTAAAGAAGAAAATGTATACTTGCCTGGTGGTTGTTAGAGTTGACGTGTGTGACTTGATCGTATCGGCACATAATAGGTTCAGGTGCTACACCACACAAGATGATTTTAGATGATGGAATAGACCATTCCAGTGAGTCAGTCCAATTAGCCAGGGTCGATATGTAGAAATCCGAATTCGCAGGAGAAATAAGAAATATTTAATTAGTCATGGTTTAGAACAATCTATTCTAAGAGAATTTGATTTAAGAAAAAATATATGTTATAAACCCATTTAGAAACTTTATATACATAATTTTAAATTTATAATAGCTCTTTTAGAAAATATATATTATATAAATACAAAGCCTTTTGAAAATATTCCCGCAATATAAAGCTTATTTGAAAATACATATAGGTTATAGTAAACTCATTTATACTCTTATTTAAATATACAAACTCTATTTTTAAATATACTCAAGAATATAAGCCCAAAATAATTTATACAAGGTAATTTAGTTTGAAGTTCATAATTATATATACATATATATTAGCCCAAAATAAAACTCCATTTATTAGTTTTAAGAAAAAATTAATTACTAATATATATAGGCCCAATAAAATTAAAAAGCCCAAATTTGAAATTATGTAGGGCCAAGCCCAATACTGTATATTTTACAAACTAAAATTTTATAAATATATTTATAACCTCAAAAGCAATATATCAAAAGTCCATAATCCTTAATATATTCATGTATATATTAAACCCAAAATTATAACTAATTTAACTAAAACATTTATATTGGCCCAACCCAATCTTTGAAAATAGAAATTAAAAAAATACCCCAATAGATTAGTCCACACAAAAAGCCTAAATCAACTATAAATGCCCATTTAAGAGGCCCTATACTTTCTTAACAAAAAAATAAAACAAATAAAAATATTAAACTAAAACAGAATAATCAAAGAGAGAGAAAGAGAGAGAGAGAGAGAGAGAGAGAGAGAGAGAGAGAGAGAGAGAGCAGAGAGAAAAGATATCTAGAAAGAGGAAAGCAGAGAGAGTGAGAGGAAGATGTAATGTTCCGCTCCGCGCGAGGTATTTGGTTGGCTTGTTGGATACGATCAGAATGTTGGACCGCGACTTGTGTTAAATATATGTATATGTGTGTGTGTGTGTGTGTGTATATATATATATATATATATATATATATATATATATATATATACACACACATATACATATATTTACAAAAAATAATATTTATATATATATACATACACATATACCTATTTAATACTTATTTATATTCATACACGTACACATATTTATATACGCATACAACATATTATATTATGTATTTATATACGCATACGAATATATGCATTTATATAATATATATATAAATATACAAATACACTCATTTATAATATATTTATATATTCACTCACATATATTTATCTATACATCCACACATATATATTATACATTTATATATACACATATATCTTTTGCTAAAGAATAAAATGGTAATACTAATAATAGTAAATAATTTATATTTAATAACCACAATAATCATATTAATATTATATAACCTCAATAAAAATAATAATAATAATAATAATAATAATAATAATAATAATAATAATAATAATAACGAAATGCAATAAACCAATAATGGTGTATATACCATCATGTACAGTCTAATAGTCTCAAAATGTACAAGGACCTATTTTATACCAATGTTATTGAATATCAACTAAATAATGATAATTATAATATCTAATTTCGAATACTAGAAAATATTCGTTAAATCATTAAAATGAAATACAACACCCTCATTGTAGGCCTTTAAAAAATGACAGTCACGTTGAGTTGATCAGGACAGAGTCAAAAGTCACGCTCAGTTGATCCAGACAATATTTACAAATCACGCTGAGGAGACAGCTCATCATTTGTCAGAGAATAATTATGACTGACAGCACG
The DNA here is from genome assembly GCA_029216955.1 of Iris pallida. Lineage (NCBI taxonomy): Eukaryota > Viridiplantae > Streptophyta > Magnoliopsida > Asparagales > Iridaceae > Iris > Iris pallida. The sequence continues at coordinate 196,576 of JANAVB010029149.1, read as the reverse complement.
ATAATCGAAGAATGTCTCTTCGTATGCCACGTATGCACAGAACTCGAGAGATCACAGCCGACTATTGCATGACTTTCGAAATCTTCTTCAGCAAGACTCAGCCTTCATCAAGTTGGCGTACCAAAAGGGCTTCTTGTCATTTAATGCGACTGACAAAAGCAATCACTGTCAGAGATTTTGTGTCAGTCGAGGCACGCCGAATCAAGACAGCTAGCAGTCTTATCTCAAGTCTGCGTGTATTGTGAGATCTTCATCTCAAGTTTGCGTGGATTCTGAAGTTTTCTTCCTCAAGTTTGCGTGGATTTTGAAGCGTTTTGCCTTGAGTCTGCGTGGATCCTGAAGCTTCCTGCCCCAAGTTTGTGTGGATTTTGAAGCTTTCTACCCCGAGTCTGCGTGGATTTCGTCTTCAACAAGTCTGCGTGGATTTTATCAAATTGGAGTCACTGATCTCTCGTCTGCGTGTCCTGTAACTTGCACACGACTCATGCATGATCGCCATGTGTCCAACAGTTACAGGCCACGTCCAGAAACTTCTCACAACCTTGCGTATGTTAAATCCTGCGTGATTTTCAACTAAGTACAGGCTGTGAAGACAGTTATCCTTTCAGTTATTATTTTTGACTCTATAAATAGAGTTCTTTTTCTCATTCATTGTACAGATACATAGTTATCTACTGTCAAAATTTTGAGAGCTTTTCTTCTTCGCATAGTCCAAGGGATAAAGTGATCGTCTTCTAGATCAGATTCCTACAGTTATAATTTTCCCAGATACACAATAAATAAAGGAATTTATTTATGGAAAACAAATTGGCGACTCTGCTGGGGAAAACCATCTCCTTTTCTGAGATGGCAACAACTCAATGCGATACTTCGTCAATCGGCTCGACGAAGAAGGTGATGACGATCCAATTTGATCAACTCGCCTATGAAGAAATACAGCGGGCTAAGAGTGGTAAGCCCACTACAGCCTCCATCATCACTGCCAAGTCGAAGGGACACTCTGTCTATGTCCTAAGAATCAGTTGGCAGCCAATGGTGAAGTCTCTGCCACAGTGTCTACTCCTAACACTGGCAAGAACTCTACTGCAAGCACGCACACTCTTGTGCGCTCGAAGATGACAGCAATCAAAGGTCACGCTGACAGTACTGGCTCTTTAGCCAAATCTGTTCCAGTGTACAATCTCACATCCAAAAATTACGCTGACAGTACTGGCTCTTTAGCCAAATCTGTTCCAGTATGTGTCTCCAAAATTAAAAGTCATGCTGACAGTACTGGCTCCTTAGCCAAATCTGTTCCAGCGTACAATTTCAAATCCAAAAGTCACGCTGACAGCACTGGTTCCTTAGCCAAGTCTGTTCCACTGTGTAATTCTAAAATCAACAATCACGCTAACAGTACTGGCTCCTTAGCCAAGTCTGTTCCAGCGTGTACTTCCAAAGTTAAAAGTCACGCTAACAGCATTGGTTCTTTAACCAAGCCTGTTTCTGCGTGTATTTCATCTAAGAAGAATAGTTCTTTAGCTATCTCTTCTTCTTTGCCAAGTTCCACTAGAACTGGGGGTGGTCTTCCACACAAAGTCCCTTCGAAAAGGGATAACTCTTTAGTTGTTTCTTCTGTTCCTGTAGTTTTTACTTCATGAACAGCTTTGACTGACAATTTTGTTAGTCAAAGAAAAGAAGATGGTCTTTTGACTACTCTTCCTTCTGGACATTCTATGTCTCAAAACTTGAATAAGTCTAAGAAGAAACATTCCTTAGTGTCTTCTTCTATGACTTCTTCGAATTGGGCACAGAATCTGTCCATAAAAGAGGGTTTGTTACCAACTCCTAATCAAGGGGGTGGTTCAACTTTTCCTTCTCTGCAATAGAAGGAAAACTCAATGTTTCCAAAACCAATGTGTTACCTCCAACTGATCTAAGAACAAAACTTAACACTTTTGGTGTTAAGAAACCATACCAGTTGGAAACAAGGATAAGAGATCCAGATGCAGAGTATGCAAGAAACTATGTGGCTCATATTAATCATTCTCTATATAATCAAGAGCCATCAAAACCCAAGAACAGGAAATATACTCCTCAATCTTCACAAACAGATTTACGAGAATATCTTCAACAGAAGAGAAGGAGTGATTCTGTGTCAAAGGACCATGCTTAATGTGACTTCTATCCAAGAGTCATAATTCAATGCAGATGTCAATCAATAGCTTATGACCATGTTGATCATGAATGTGACTTCCAGCCAAGAGTCACAATATAATGCAGATGTCAAACAAAACGACAATCTGTCTTCAATCGGATTCAGTGTGAACCTATGTCTGATGAAGATGAGCCTTTGTTTGCTTCTGTCAACATGACCTCTCGGGATACTGGGGGTAGAGCTGATAGTCCAGATGGAGTATATAGAAACACCAGAGCAAGAGTCTTAGCTTCTAGTCAAAGAAATTTGATCTCTGAAGATGATTCTGAATTTCTGGGAGAATCTAACTTCCCACCTCTTCCTACTGGGGGTAGTTCTCCTATAAATGACTTTGATGCACGAAGCAGTGATTCAGAACAAATAACATCCACCAGTTCATCAATAATCCCTCGTACAGTCACGACGTATATGGTGGATGGGAATAATGAATTGAACAATGAACCTTCCTCTTCCTTGACTCCTCAAGATCAAAGAATTGCTTCTTTGGAACAGCAAATGAAGTCTATGGCTGATACTATGAAATCAATGTATGAACTCATAACAGCTCAGTTGCAAAATCGACAGACTGTACCAGATGCCATACCAACTGACGCTGATATGAGTCCAGTACAAGTTCCTCCAACAGTACAATCCAATACTCCTGGACCAGCTCAACCAAACCCTAGTCTCTCTGGAGCTGGGGGTAGTGCTTATAATGCTGTTCCTCCTCCCAACTTTTCTCTACAAGCTACAACTCCACAATCTTCCGGAGTTGTTAATGAAGAATTGAGGAATCTCAAAACTCAATTCGAAGCATTCAAACAGAAAGATGGTTTACAAAGGTTAGGCATCAAGCAACCTTATCCGATAGAATGGAAGCAAGTATCGTATCCTCCTAAATACAAGCCTCCTACTATCTCATTCTATGATGGAACCACTTCTCCAAGTCAGTTTATTAATCACTTTGAAGTGATGACTGACCAGTTGCAACCAAGCGACGCCCTCCTTACTCGGGTGTTTGTTGGATGTCTCAAGGGAACGGCTTATGAATGGTATAGAAGTCTCCCAGATGGGAGCATTACCTCATTTGCCGGTTTCAAACAGATGTTTCTTGAACGGTTCTATGAAGGGCTCAATGACATGACTATGTCTGCTCTTATTAGAATTAAGCAGAAAAATAATGAAACTACAGAGGATTACATTGAACGGTTTCGAAGAGAAGCTCTGAAGATGCCTCTTGGAACTCCTGATGCTGTCACCATCGACACATGCAAATCAAACTTGTTGCCAATTATCAGCATGTGGACAGGATCCACCCAATTCCAAGACTGGCCTTCTTTCATAGTTAGTGCCAAGGCTGCAAAAATTAGTGCTGAAACCTTCAAAGGTTTAGTAGTGCAGATGACTCCCAAAGAAACAGGTCAAGGTACTAACAATAAAAACAATGTTCGCAAGGGAAAAGAAACTCTTGAAGTTAATCTTCAGAGCAAAGATGCATCAACTGTTCAAACTTCTCCTACCTCTACAACTCAACAACCAAGAACACCTCGCCCCAAAGAAGAGTACTCTTTCGATGACGACGATGTCCTTGGTATCTTTGAATGTCTGCTGAAAGGTAATAAAATACAATTACCTGAAATCAAGAAACTTGATGAAGCTGGTAAGACAGATCATCCCAAATACTGCCCATATCACAGAATGTTGGGTCACACAATTCGTACATGTTATGTACTGAAAGGAAAGATCCAAGAAATGATTAAATCTGGAGCTATCTCCCTTACTCCAAAAGAGAAGACCGTCACCTCCAACGTCGTCTCTATGCAATTCGGAGATTTCCCTCCTCAACTCCTTGAAAGTGGGATCGTTCCTATTCCCAAGGCAACTCTTGAGATAGTGAGTATTTCTCCTCCACAATCTGAAGGATTAGTGCCAATCACTTTGGAAACTGGAGAAATCATGTGGATTCATCCTGATCTAGTGGCAGATTTTGAATCTTCTTCTCCTCAAAATACTACTTCTCGAAAGTCCAAGAAGGCTGGAAAAATTAAGTCATGTCATATGACTTCTCTTGGATCTACCTCTGACACAGAGCCAAAAGAGAAGGAAAAACCACTTGCTACTCGAACAGGAAAACCTTATCTAAAGGATTATTCCAAGAATCTTGAGGATACTCCTGATATCCCTCCAGCTGATAAAGATGCTCCTAATGTTCCTCCTGAAGAAGAATCATCTACTGCACCTGTTCCTTCAACTACACCAGTTGAACCTATTCCTCCTAAATCCACAGTTTTGGAGAAAGGCAAACAACAGGCTCGGTTTGATAAACCAATCAAGAAGTCCCCTTCTCTTGGGCTTCAGAAGCCCTACAACTTCGACATTCTAGCTCAAATTGCTAATACTCCAGCTAGAATGTCCCTCTTTGAACTTCTACGTCTTTCTAAAGAAACTCGGGAGACGTTAAGTGAAGCACTTCTTCAAGCAGACTCTTGTCTTGCACAATTGAAGAAGCCAGATGCAGAACCTGCCACTTGCTTACATTGCAACAGTGTATTGGAGATTATCCCAAATATCACCTTTACACAAGACGACATGCTATTGGAGGATAATCGACATGATCGGCCTCTCTACTACACTGGTTATATCGATACGATGAAGATAGATCGTATCCTCATTGACCCAGGGTCTGCTATAAGCATAATGCCAAAGAGTCTGTTGGATGAACTAAAAATCCCTCTTCACAAGCTCTCTAAGACGGTTACTACTATCTTGGGATTCAATCAAAGCCGAAGCGAGCCTTTGGGAAAGATTCATCTGAAGCTTCAGATAGGCGATTTTAGATCCAAAGTCACTTTCTATGTGATTGAGATCGTGGGATCCTATAATCTTCTTCTTGGGAGGCCCTTTCTTCATAAAAATAATGTGGTGCCTTCTACTCTTCATCAGTGTTTTAAGTACATTGATAGCAATAGAAGAGTACAAAAAGAAGTTGCTGATATAAATCCCTTCCATGGGGTTGAAGCTTATTTCAATGATTCCCGAATGTACAAAGAAGAGTATACAAGGGTCATACAAGCTATGGAGAAAGAGGATTCACAAAGTAAGACTTTAATAATCCCTGTTAAAGGTCGAGCTACTCAGCAACAATCTTCCAAACCCTCTGGAGAAGGTTCTTTCATCATTCCAGTGAGTGGACGGATCTCTCCGTTGCCTCAGTCGTCTGTTCAAGATACAATGATCATTCCTGTTAGTGGGCGTACTACAGTTCCTGTATCTTCACAGGATACTCTGCTAATTCCAGTTGGAGGGCGGATTACTCTTCCATCTCAAGCTTCAAGGGAGCTCACCTCTTCTGAGCCATTTGTTATCGATCTTAATCGAAACAACGCTTCTTCTCGTTCTTCTTCTCCCCCTTTAGTCATTGACTTGGCTAAAATCTCTAAGGTTCAGCCTTCTCCCAATATAAATATTGCTGCTTTTACATTTAATGAAAAGTCTCCATCTTTGCAGTACGCTGATGTGTGTAATTATGTTCATAGTTATTTACATTTGTTAGATGACTTGAGCACAATAACCATAGGAGTTGTACAGACTGTTTATACAGATGTATCCCTAGAACCTGTACAATCTTCATACTTTCTAGTTCCCAGCAGAAAGCCAGAAGACATTTCAATACTCTTTTACAAAGGGCCCCAAAGTCCTTCTGATTTAAAAGATGATGACAAAAACGATGATACTGGAAGATTACAACTACGTCGCTATAGTCAGCAATCTAAAGACATCATCAAAAATATGGGCTATGACTTCAGAACTGGCCTCAACAGTGGAAAAGGAAGAAAAATGCCTGTTCGGATTCCTCCTCTGAAATATGGAAGGACGAAATACGGATTGAGCTGTATTGCTCCTACTCCTTTTATCAATATTGTTCATGAAGTTCCCGAGTCTGACGAAGATAAGAGATCTGATTCTTCCAGTACTACCTCTTGGGATTCCGATACAAGTATCGGTGACTTCTACTGCAACCTTCTGTCTTCCAATATGGTTTCCATTGACCATTCTGAAGAAAGTGATGAAGACGAAGAAGAGTTTGAAATCTCACCTGAATCAGAACAATGGGTCCAAAGATTAGATAATCAATGGGAGTTTCGTTTTGAGCAAAAAGAACCTCCGACTGAAGATAAACTTGTTCAAATAGATGTTGGTGAAGAGGGATCTCCCAAACCAATATTCATCAGTGAAAGTCTTTCAGAAACTGATAAGCAAGACATGATCAAACTCATTCGTGACTACATCGATGTCTTCGCTTGGAGTTATGAAGATATGCCAGGACTTGATCCACAAATTGTAACTCACAAGCTCAATATCTTGCCGAATGCTAAACCGGTCAAACAACAACAGCGACGATTTTGTCCAGACATTATGGATGCAATTGAAACTGAAGTCAATAAACTCATAACCTCCGGGTTTATTAGAGAGGAACAACATCCCGATTGGGTGGCTAACATAGTTCCTGTCCTTAAAAAGACTGGCAAGATCAGAGTATGCATAGACTTTCGCGATCTCAATGCGGCATGCCCTAAGGACGAATTCCCTCTACCAATCACTGATGTCATGATCGATAATACCTGTTGATTTGAACGAATGTCATTCATGGACGGGTATTCTGGGTACAATCAGATTAAAATATTTCCAGACGACGAGAAGCACACTTCTTTCAGAACGCCGATTGGTACATACTGTTATACAGTTATGCCATTCGGTCTCAAGAATGCAGGAGCAACTTATCAACGAGCTATGAGCACTATATTCCGTGAACATTTACGGAAAATAGTCGAATGCTATGTTGATGATATTGCAGTCAAAAGTCGACAAAAGGAGGATCATATCCAAGATTTGAAGACTATATTTGATCTAATGCGTAAGCATCAATTAAAGATGAACCCTACTAAGTCCTTCTTAGGCGTCTCTAGTGATAAATTTCTCGGCTTCGTCATTACCTCTAAAGGTATACACGTGGATCCCGAAAAGATCAAAGCCATCCAAGAGATGCGTCCTCCACGCACCTTAAAAGAGCTACGAGGATTTCAAGGAAGGATCGCTTATATCAGGAGATTCATCTCTAATTTATCAGGACGCTGCAGACAATTCAACAAACTTATGAAGAAATGTGTTTCTTTTGTCTGGAATGATGAATGTCAGAAAGCATTCGATGATATAAAATAATATCTGATGAGCCCTCCAGTATTGGTACCTCCCGTTTCAGGAATTCCATTTCTCCTATATACTCGAGCAATGAGTCATTCATTAGGTGCATTACTCGCTCAAAAGAATCAAAATGGTCATGAACAAGCCATCAACTATCTCAGTCGTACTATGACCGGAGCTGAACCTCGATATTCACCGGTCGAAAAAGAATGTCTAGCCTTGATGTTCGCTGTTCAAAAGAAACGACATTATATCATTGGCCAGACTATTCATGTCATCTCCATGATCAATCCTATACGGATCATGATGAAGAAACCCAGTGTTTTGAATTCTCGATTAGCTAACTGGGGAATCCTACTTGCTCAGTATGACATGCATTATATTCCTCAGAAGTCAGTCAAAGGACAAGCTTTAGCTGATTTTCTAGCTGCTCATTCAATTCCAGAAGATTCAAAACTCTATGACGAAATTCCAGATGAAGTCCTAGATTTAAACCAAATTGCTAAAGAAGATCCTACTTGGCGTCTATTCTTTGATGTAGCTTCAAGGATAGGTCCTAATGGTGATATTGTCGCTGGAGTTGGAATCGTTCTTGTATCGCCAGAAGGTCTTGTTATCCAAAGAGCTTATTCTCTCGATCAGCCGTGTTCAAACAACGTAGCTGAGTACAATACATTACTCATTGGTCTTCAACTCGCTAAACATCTAAATATTCAACATTTGGAGGCGTACGGAGACTCTAAACTCATTGTTAATCAGATAAGGGGTACTTATGAAGTTTGCCATCAAGATCTGGTTCCTTATCATAGATCAGCTATATCTATGGCTTCTTCATTTGAAGAATTCTTCATTGAACATGTTAGGCGAGCATGTAACACAGAAGCTGATGCTCTAGCTAATCTTGCAGCGGTGTTGGCTATCCCGATTAGACGACAACAAATGATTATTGTTCGCAATCGAGAATTATTTCATCTTGAAAATAACCTGACCCTAGGACTTCCAGTTGACATTGAAGAATCAACATCTCATGACGTCAACACAACAAGAGGATTTGGATTTAGTCGTAAATCTTTATCATCTTTATCTGATTCCAGCATAGAATTCATCTTCAGTAACTCAGCCGAGAATCAAAATACGGATACGGATTGGAGACTTCCTTTCTTAGATTTCGTATTGTATGATATTCTTCCGGATGATCCGAGTGAGGCAGCATCTATCAGACGACGATCACTTCGATTCTATTATAATCATACAACAAAGACCTTATATCGTCGAGCTTATGATGGTTTACTTCTTCGATGTGTTGCTGGTGACGAGGCTCAATAAATTATTCGCGAAGCACATGATGGAATTTATGGAGCACATCAGCCTGGACCAAAACTTCAAGACCGTATTCGACGTATGGGTTATTATTGGCCCACTATGGTATCAGACGCCATCGAATATGCAAAGAAGTGTAAAGCTTGTCAAATCCATACGGATTTTATTCATCAACCTTCGAAATTTTTACATCCGACGACAGCATCATGGCCCTTCGAAGCTTGGGACATGGACATTATCGGCCCGATCAATCCGCCGTCATCTAAGGGTCATCGGTTTATTCTCGCAATAACCGATTACTTCTCCAAATGGGCCGAAGCCATTCCTTTGTCTGAAGTTAAGACGTCCAATGTCATCAGCTTTATTAAGCACCACGTCATCTACAGATTTGGTGTTCCTCGACGCATTATTCATGATAACGGACCATAGTTCGTTAGTCAGAAGTTTACTCGATTCTGTAACGATCATCGGATCAACAATGTGGCTTCTACCGCATATAATCCGGCAGCTAACGGATTAGCAGAAGCTTTCAACAAGACCATCATCAAACTCCTAAAGAAGTTTATCTCTACTAACAAACGTAATTGGAGTGAGAAGCTCGGTGAATGTTTGTGGGCTTATCGCACTACAGTTCGTAATGCTACTAAATGTACACCCTTCTCTCTGGTGTATGGTTGCGAAGCTGTTCTTCCATTAGAGATTCAAATTCCTTCTTTAAGGATAGCAATCGCTAATGAACTCACTGCAGAAAATAATGATCGTCTTTGACTTCAAGAATTAGAAGCTCTGGATGAAAAGCGATTATCTGCGCAACAGAATATTGAATTCTATCAAGCTAGAATCTCAAGAGCTTTTAATAAGAAAGTCAGAGTTCGATCGTATCAAAAAGGAGAACTTGTTCTAACAGTCAGACGTCCTATGACTATGACTCATATGAGCAAGGCAAATTTGACGCAAAGTGGGAAGGACCCTATATTGTGAGCAAAGTTTTTCAAGTGGAGCTTATCAACTCTCAGAATTGGATGGTCAAAAAGTTTTGATGCCTATTAATGGCAAATTCCTTAAGAAGTACTATGTATAAATGTAAATGCTTGTAATCATCAGACAGTTTCATGTTTAGAAATAAAATTTTTATTTTATTTTAATTATGAATGATGATACATGATATTAAGGAAGATCACTATCATCCTTTTCTACATTTGGACGTGGGCCACTGCCGTCCTTCTCGAAGACGCGATCAGCAAAAGAACTGAGAACCTCTTTGCTGGAACCCACGAGGAACTTACAAGCGGCCATTCTCATGGCTTCTTCTTCTTCAGTCTTTCCTGGTTCGAGCAGGAAGTCCAGAATATCCCTTGGTGGCTTGGGTACAGACGAACCTTCGCCTGCTACCGCCTTCTTCAATTGAATTGGATCAGCAGGGCGTTCTCCAGTGCCTTTCTGAATTCCAACTTTCTTGGATGCTTCTTCAGACGATATTTTTATGTTTGAAAGTAGAAGTGTTCATTCTTGTCAGATTTCTGCTATATTTATAGGCAGAAGTTCCTCAAATAGTGAAGCGTCACATTCATCCGACGATCCGACGATTCACATATTCATTAATGCTTGATGGTTCATCCGTTTATTTCTCACATTCATCCGACGATTCACACATTCATTAATACTTGACGGTTCATCGGTTCATTTATTACGTTCGTCCGTTCATAATCTTCTATCAATTTATTTGGGGATTCGTTATTTATCATGTTTTCATAACCTCTGAATCAATTCCGAATCTATCTACTCATTTGTCATTTTTGACCTCTGTATAGAAATCAATCTATTTTCTTTTGAGTTCATACGTATTATCACGTCCATAATACCTCTGATAATATCATATACTCTAAAACAGAAAAGAAGATTTTATTATCTATCATGTCCACAATTCATCCACAAATACAAATTATTGAGCATAGAAGAATTATCATTTCCATTCTCATTTCACCATAAAAAGTCTATTACATTTTCTTAGACTTTCTTACAAATCATAATGGAAATCTATTACAATCTTGGATTTTCATTCTACACCACAACAATAACCTAAAAGAGATCTATCTTCTTCTTTGGATCTTCTCCGTCGGACCTTCTCCGTCAGGTTCGTTGTTGGTGGCAGTTCCTGACTGTCTGAGTCCCAGTCACGACCAGATCAGCAGAAATCAAACTCTGGTCTTCTCTCTCAGATGAGAGGAGAACCACAGAGTATGGCAGCCCGAAGTCGTGGTGCTGCCAATACAATTGGTGGATTTGGGGTAACCTCTCAAGGAAGATAGGAATGTATTCCACATTGGGATACAATTCCTAGTTCTACCTTGAAAGGAACTCTACTACCCGATTTCTCGGGGTAGAGCTGACTCCACCATCCAACTCTCGTGTATAAAGGCTCTTCCTACCATCTGAGGAAGACCCTTCTATCCTATGAAGAGTTCTGAGTTGTCTGATTTGTGCGTCAAAAGCGCATGAGCTCCCTGATGTTGGTGTCAGAAGAACGCTCCCCACAGCATCCAAATCGCCAATGCCAGTTCTAAAGAAAGTTTTCAGCCGAGCTTCTGCAAAGAACAGCAAGGAAAAAGAGAATTAATCAGCAGAAATGTCATTTGGCACACACTGGCTAGTCAGGCATATCCTGTTCAGTCAGAGACAAAAATCCATAGTACGCATACTACATTGGACTTACCTTCAAGTTTGGTGCTAAGAATTGGCAAACCCATGTTTGATACAGTGCACAGAAATCGTTGCTTTCCTGTTTGAGAATGAAATCTCACAAAAATTTCATTATCAGAGAAGAAGAAGAAGAATGTGAGATGAGTATCTGTGAAACTCATCTATCTATTTAAAGGACAAAGTACAAGCCTATTCTTGGAAAAGATCCGCGTAAATAGCGCTCGTAAACCATAAAATGAGTGTCACGTGTACTTTGGAGGACAACACAACATTGGAAACAGTCAAAGAGTGCCACTTAATATTCTTCATTAATGCACGCTGTTCAAACATAAAAGTTGTACTACATTCTTTAAGACAGGCACTGACGGCCTTACAAAAGACAAAAGAAGAAGTGCAACATTTTCAAAAGAAGACAAAAGTATAAAAGACACGCTCTATTTAGCAGAGCGACTGAGCTTAGTGCCCAGTTCTTCTACGCTCTTAACCCCCATGCGGTGTAACAGAGCCTTCAACATTTCACGCTGCTCTGCAAGGCTGCGTCCGTCAGAAGAAGACGAGCCATCCAGACCAAAATAGCTCAGGAAATTCTTGGCTAAATGCATGGGATCATCTTTGAACTCGAAGACTAGGGGCTCCGGTTCCTTACCCTCAAAAGTGGGATCACCATGGGCACAAAAACCCAACTTGCGTGCTTCTTCCTCAGCTTTCTCCTTTGGTGTCATGTTGACGTAAGATGAAGATTAAAAATGAATCTTCTCCCTGTTTATATAACAGAGCTCGCCGGCGGTTCATATTCCACCATAAATTGGATGCAATCAGTCTCAGAGAACGAAGAGTCATTATGACATTTAAATAAGTTCATTTGGATGTTTTCAAAGAACTTCGAAGTCTTTTTGACTTCTGAAAATTTTGAAGTCATCTCAGCGTGACTGATTTTATTTTATCATCTTCTTTTCAAAGTATTTCGAAAATTTTGAAGTCTTTTCAATTTTCGAAAACTTTGAAGGGGGTCTTGTAGGCCTTTAAAAAATGACAGTCACGCTGAGTTGATCAGGACAGAGTCAAAAGTCACGCTCAGTTGATCTAGACAATATTTACAAATCACGCTGAGGAAACAGCTCATCATTTGTCAGAGAATAATTATGACTGACAGCACGACAATAAAAGAATGTCTCTTCGTATGCCACGTATGCACAGAACTCGAGAGATCACAGCCGACTATTGCGTGACTTTCGAAATCTTCTTCAGCAAGACTCAGCCTTCATCAAGTTGGCGTACCAAAAGAGCTTCTTGTCATTTAATGCGACTGACAAAAGCAATCACTGTCAGAGATTTTGTGTCAGTCGAGGCACGCTGAATCAAGACAGCTGGCAGTCTTATCTCAAGTCTGCGTGTATTGTGAGATCTTCATCTCAAGTTTGCGTGGATTCTGAAGTTTTCTTCCTCAAGTTTGCGTGGATTTTGAAGCGTTTTGCCTTGAGTCTGCGTGGATCCTGAAGCTTCCTGCCCCAAGTTTGCGTAGATTTTGAAGCTTTCTACCCCGAGTCTGCGTGGATTTCGTCTTCAACAAGTCTGCGTGGATTTCATCAAATTGGAGTACATGGCAGCCATGCCACTGATCTCTCGTCTGCGTGTCCTGTAACTTGCACACGACTCATGCATGATCGCCATGTGTCCAACAGTTACAGGCCACGTCCAGTAACTTCTCACAACCTTGCGTATGTTAAATCCTGCGTGATTTTCAACTAAGCACAGGCTGTGAAGACAGTTATCCTTTCAGTTATTATTTTTGACTCTATAAATAGAGCTCTTTTTCTCATTCATTGTACAGATACATAGTTATCTACTGTCAAAATTTTGAGAGCTTTTCTTCTTCGCATAGTCCAAGGGATAAAGTGATCGTCTTCTAGATCAGATTCCTACAGTTGTAATTTTTCCAGATACACAATAAATAAAGAAATTTATTTATGGAAAACACTCATACCAAATTCCCTCCATACGAACGTCCTTGGACGTGCCGCATGACTACATGGGCTTGGTCTGGTCCGGGTCCAGTCCGGACCAGTCTGGTACAACCGGATCACTTAAATGTCAAATAATAATTATAATGAATAATTAAACTATTTATAATGGTCATGTCATAACTTGGCCTGGTTTTTCTAGTTAGGATATTACTATGGCTCGGCCTTCCCCTACCATGGCTAAACTCTAGTCAAAGCACGCCACTGCACTATCCGTACAATGATTCCTAGTCGTCTTGTACTCCAACCCCTAATCATGTCTAAAATCATCTACCGTAATAATTAACTAATTAATTATTTATAAAAACCTAAAAAATACCATTCCAATAAAATAAATAATAATAAAATATTACAAATTTTTCGGGAAGGGGAGCTACATATATACTTGACCCTAGATACAATGGGTTGCATAACCAATTATCGGCCTAGTCGGTAATGACGAAGGGTTATTCAAATTGAGTTTTTACACATAAATTTGGGTATAGTTGCTTAGAATTTTTGGTTGGTTGTTGACCCTAAGAATGATAAATTAGTATGGTCCCTAGTAGCCGTCCACGCTAGGGGATTCACATGAATGATTAGGTTTAGCGTCGGTGTAGCTAGCCTTAGAGACTTGATCGAATAATAGGGTGACCGTTGGTGACCCATAGGATGACCCCTTTTTGGTATTGTGCGAGAGATGGTAATAAGTATGACCTAAGAAAGTATATGCTACAACGTGAGGCTCATAGATGTTTAACAATTGAGAAGTAATGTGCCAGCCTTAAGCGGAAACTGCAATCGTGGGGTAAGACTTGAGTTGTGGGTATCGAGAAGTGAATTATTACATAAGATGGAATTGACCGCTCGTGACAAAAATATTGGATCGGTATCAAAAGTCGATTAGCTAGAGTAGCCTCAAATGCTATGTATTAAGTTGGAAAGATGGACTATTGCTCAGAAGTTTGGTTAGTGATTTCATAGTCGGCAAGAAAATTTAAAATAAGATATTGCGGGATGGATATCATGTTGGATGGAACGTTGCATAGAATTTTGCTCTTGGCTCGAGTAATTGATAGTGAATGGCCTTCAGATTGTATCTTTGAGAAAGGATGAATTGCCTCAGTAGAAAATATGCAAGTTGGATTTGGGGAAGAGAGTTGCACCTCTGGCATATCGAATCGCACTAGCATGAATGTTGGCTGAAATACATATATTTTGGAGACGCCTAAAGTATATGTATTGATCCAAACGACGTGATATGCTGCGACCAAGGTAACACTGTAGGAAGAGCTTATCGAATTGCACTAGCATGGGCTTTGGTTGAAATGCATATATTTTGGGGACGCCTAAAGTATGTGTATGGATCCAACGAAGTGACGGGTTGCGACAAAGATAGCACTACAAGGAGAATATTGGTGAATCAATAAGAAGTAAGTATTTTGAAAAAGAGAAAGATGGATTGAATCGTTGGTAAATTAAGTGGTACAGTTGGATAACAATCTCGGGATGCTCGAGTGAGCTGAAATGGATATTGAATTGAAGCTGGATGAGGAACTTGTTGTGACTAAGTGAATTAGTAGAATGAGTTGTTATCCTAAGTTTCAAGGTCAAATTTTTTTCCTAAGTGGTATATTATGTAATGCCCTGCTCCGCGCGAGGCACTTGGTTGGCTGTTGGATGTCATCAGAATCTTGGACCGTGCCTTGTGCTGAAAATCAAAAGATTTGAGACTGATGCAGTATCTCTTAGCTGACCGGATGGAATGAGTATTGGAACGTGGCTCACTGGTGGGGCTATGTCTAATGGAAATATGTGTGATCAGAACATGAAGACCCTTTTATGCAAGTGAATGGAACTGTCCCTTTTTCCCTATTCTTTCATGCTTAATAAAATGGAGTATGGTGTTTCTTTATTATGTCACTAGTTGTCCCATGCTTTAGTTGTTTAATAATTGAGATGCTCACACTACAAGAAAAAGGTTTTCTTGATGGTTAATCCCCGTCAAGAAATGGTTATCTTGACGATTCTGGATTCGTCAAGTAGGCCGGAGTCAAGAAAAGTCTCCCGCTTTTCTTGACGGCCGCTGACAAGATTTTTCTTGACGGTTTTTAACAATCATCTTATATATTTTTCTTGACCGTTTTTAGCCGTCAAGAAATCAGTTTTGAGAAACCGTCAATGTAGTTGAAAACTTTTCTTGACTCCGACCTAAATGACGGTTATTAACCGTCAAGAAAACCGTCAATGAAAAGCTCTTTTGTAGTAGGATTGCGTTAATTATTGACGTTTTGTGACCGTCAAGAGACGCTAAATTTTATATAGCCAAAAATTCATTTATAATTATATATAATGAATCAAACACACACATAATATCAATAATTCAGAAGATATACACACATCAAATAGCTACAATATCCTAATTTTATATTAACAAACTGTATTATTCGTACACCACAAACTTCCAACACATCCAACCACAAACATCCAATACACGTCCAACCACAAACATATCCAACTAAAGTATGTATTTTTCGTACATCTTAAACATCAAAACCTATATTTATATAAGTAAAACCAGAATATCTAGCGAATTCGTTGCACGTCCCTTCCATATTCACAGCACTTTCATCTTCCACGTAGGTCCTGAGTGAACAAGAGAAATATATTTAATTATTTATATGTACATGTTTGTAAAAACTGATAATAAATGAGAAAAAAAAAGAAATGACCACAAGACCTACTAATCCTCAGAATATAAACAAGTAAAAATTAAGGAATCATAATAGATCAAAACCATTAGGCTTAGGTTTTCAAAGTTTTAGGTTTTAAGTTTAAGTCAAAGGACAAGTCATAAACTCACATATAAAGTGAAGAAAGCCAAGTTTGCAATACTGATGAGTTTAATAGACATATAAGAGCACTGTCTTTAACATACATAGGTCTGAGGGAATACTGTCAGATAGGTCTTAGGCTTCAATCCTAACAAAAACTTCCACAAAAGTGCCCATGTGCCACTTAACAGTTTGGTGTGATAAAATTGACTCAACTAATTTTCGTCCTATCATCAGAATACTCCATACATTGTCAAACGTCTAAACTAAGCAAGACCCACATACAAGTGCAAGTTCTATGGCCATCCAATATTGCTGTGAAGGATTAATATAAATCAGGATGCCCTACGAAATGCTAAAATAGAAAGAAACAAAAAAACAAACAAACTAGTGACTGTACAAACCAACTATAATTTTAGGATGTTCTCTTAATAGAAAAAATAGAAAAACAAAAATCTTCAAAGCTGTGGTGCAAATAATAACTGACCACGTTCTTCTGCCATGTCCAGGAAACACTGTAGCTCAAGGGCCTGTCTGTAGTACATCATTCCCCTTGCTGGCAAATACAGTTAGCATATATAAAGAATGTAGGAGAATTGATAGTTACGGAGAAAAGTAGAGTTTCATATATTGAATCAAGCATACCTGTTCTTGAAAGTGTCTTCCCTTTATAAGAGACCCATTGACGAACTAAATCTGTCTTTTTCCTTGAGTGAGCTCTCATCCTTGAAAAAGTCAAAGCGTTCCAAAAAGTTTTTCCATTCATCTATATAGGAGTCGAAGAGGAATACATATTAAAATTTATACTCTCTCCAAAAGGAAATGAGAAATCCCCGTGGCTTTGAAACTGTAAATACCTGAATATATTTTCTGTAGATAAAACAAAATTGATATTCCATCCTCGTTCTCTTTATTTAGTTCTTTCTCAGAATAAAGAACATCCTCTTTATATATGGAGTTAAAGCACTAAGGCCCCGTTTGGTTCACCGGGTTGGACAATGTAATGTAATCGACATTACGTCGTAATCCCAATTAAGACGTTTGGTTGGACAATTTTTCTCTAGATGTAATGTAATGGCAATTACAAACTTGATTACATTACATCTATTCCTATTCAAATCAATTACATCCTAAAACCTATGTAATCCTAATTACATTACATCCTCAAATCATAAATTACAATTTTACCCTTTAAGAATTTTTCAACACATAAAACCCCGATCGGTCCGGAGGAGAGAGAATTTTAACCTAGATCTAAAAATTCCTTCACTCCTCCTCCTCCCCCTCCACCGCCTCCACCGCCCGCCCCCTCCTCCGGCCGCCCCCTCCGGTGCCTCCTCCTCCTCCTCCTCCTCCGCTGCTTCCATCGCCTGACCCATCCGGTGCCGTCGCCTCCTCCTCCTCCTCCGTTGCCTCCACCTCCTCCTCCTCCACCACCGCCTCAGCCTCCGCCTGCCGGAGCTCGAAAATTCTAAGGTATTATTCCTTTTAATAAAATTTTGGGTTCTACTTGCTAGAAGTTTTTTTAATGAAAATTTGGGTTTAATTTATTTTAATGTTAGATGAAAATATTATGAATGATTTGGGTTCTACTTGCTCGAAAATCCCAAGTTTGTATATCGTGAACTTCCTAACAATTATAGATATATCATATAATTGATAGAGCAATAGAAATTAAGATCAATATATTAATTACTAATATTTTAAGATGATAATATTTTGATACAATTGAGTATGAACCCACACAGGCACACACATGAATTTCAATTTCCCAAGTCTCTAGTCTAGTCAATCCATCGAGAAAGAGAGATCTTTAAGAAATTGCAAATTATATCTCGAGTGTAGCTAGCCTACCTCTACAAATTTGGAATCTGATCCACCCGGTCCGCCATGTCGAGGAGAGATCTTCGTTTTGCCATCACAGTCGCGATATACAAACTGGAGACAATGTACTCTATAAGCTGAAAACCCAATAATGATTTGGGTTCTACTTGTAGAAAAATATTTGTGTGGGTTATACTTGCTCGAAAATTTATTTGAATGTTATTATCCCAAGTTATGATAATCATCCTTTGAAAATTTATTTGAATGTTAGATGAAAATATTATGAATGTTAGATGAAAATATTTCAAGTATTCTACAATATGTGACCAACATCACCATTGTTTGGGTATTAATGCAGTAATGTCTCATCTTCATTCAAGTGAGAAATACTATGAATTTATTTTCTGATTATATGGAAGTATTCATGCAGTAATGGCTCGTCTTCATTCAAGTGAAAGAAAGAAGTTGATTGCCATATGTACTCACTGGTTGCACATTTCCAATTTACTAAACTGGTTTTTTCAAGTTGTTGCTTCTACATCTATGATGTATGCTAGAAGAAAGTCTTTAGAGAGACATAAATATGCACTTAACTTCTTCAGAAATAGGGAGATAGTAAACGAGTTGGTTTATAGGAGTGAAACTCATTGTGTTGAACAATTAAGGATGAGTAGGCGTGCTTTTCATGTTCTGTGTGAAAAAGTTGAAAGAGATGGCGGTTTAAAGGCATCAAATAATCTATTGGTGGATGAGCAAGTGGCAATATTTTTGCATATCATAGGACATGATATGAAGAATCGGAATATTAAATTTCATTTTAAGAGATCGGGTCAGACAGTTAGCAAGTATTTCAACAATGTTTTGAATTCTATCATACGCCTGCAAGAAGACTTGTTGAAAAAACCAGAACCAATTCCAGAAAATTGCAATGATGAGAGATGAAAATATTTTAAGGTATGAAGTATAACCTTGTAACATAATATGTAGCATCTTCTTAGAAAAATTGTATTTAACTACGCTGATTATCTTTTCTCTAAATATATAGGGATGTTTAGGGGCACTAGATGGGACACATGTTAGTATGAGAGTTCCTTTAGAAGATCAAGCTAAGTTTCGGAATCGGAGTGGAAAAGTTACAACAAATGTTTTGGGAGTTTGTTCTCAAGATTTGCAGTTTATTTATGTCTTGGCCGGTTGAGAAGGTTCTGCTGCGGATGGTAGGGTGCTCCGTGATGCTATTAGTAGGAGAAATGGTTTAAAAGTTCCACATGGTAATTTACTTTTTAATTGTGAAGTACATTTTTTCCCCTTTTTCTAAAAAAGATTTTTAAAAATTATTATCTTATGTAGGTCACTATTACCTTGTGGATGCTGGATATACAAATTGTGAGGGATTTTTAGCTCCGTACCGAGGAACACGTTATCACCTTAATGAGTGGAGAGAAGGCCACCAACCCAATACTCCTCGAGATTTTTTCAACATGAAGCATTCAAGAGCTAGGAATGTGATCGAGAGTTGTTTTGGTGTACTTAAGAGTCGTTGGACAATTCTTAGGGGTCCTTCGTTCTACCCCGTCAAGACTTAAATTCGAATCATAATGGCATGTTGCTTATTACACAACTTTGTTAGAAGAGAGTTGCAAAATGATATGCAACTAGATTCAATAGAAACGGGTATCTTTGAAGATGTGGAACACAATATCCCTTTTGCCGGTGATTCTATAACTACCATCGAAACTTCAAATGAATGGACTACATGGAGAGCAAATTTAGCACATGAAATGTACAATGATTGGATAGCAAATAGACAACCCGCATGAAAGACTCAATTTAGAATGTCATGAGTTTTTTTTCTTTGTAATGAGATTTATTATTATCTATGTGAACTTTGAATGTCATTAGTTTTATGTTATCCTTTTGAATGGAAACTTGTAATAAGATTTATTATTTCTGTGTTGTGTGTACATAGGACTTCTCTCTGTCTTTTCCAGGTTGTAGGCTTGCTTGAAGCTTATTAGCTTGTTAAGTTGCTATCCTGCATGATTGCTATCTCACATTTGCCATCTCACATTTGCAATCTAGAGTTTCTCTTTGATACTTTGTTGATTAGTTTCTCTTTGATACTTTGTTACTTTGTTGAAGTCACTGTAATGAGCTGAAGAGTTTCTCTGGTGAAGTCACTGTAATGAGCTGAAGAGTTACTTTGATACTTCTAGATTATATTGCTCTTTCTCCATAATGGATGTTATGATTTATGATTTGATAACTTAAAATGAACCATTGTTTGTTTGCAATCATATTTCTGTACAGTTTTCCTTTTGCCTGAATAAATTCCATCTCTTGTACAGTTTTCCTTTTGTCTGAATCTGATGTTTGTTAGAACATGTAGACCATACATGTCTATATCTTATCAACACCATCTCTCTGGTTTTTTTTGTTTCAGTCTGGCAAATGTGTTCTACTAACATTCATCAGTCTGCAACAACCATCAGTCTGAGACCCTTTGTGACTACTAACGAGAAGTCAATTTTGATAATTATTTATGTTTCAGAAACATTAATATATACTTATTATTTGCAGGCAAATGAGATTAATTTGACATATCTTCCCATATGGGCTTGGAAAGAAGAAGTTGTCCATATGGAAATATTCTTTTAGGCCTTAATTAACTACAAGTATCATCGGATTAATAGCATAAACTATTTTATTAGCAAGTCTTTAAATGACCTTCTGAGCTTTTGCATTTAACTAGCCTTAGTTAAGCTTATGTCATAATTAACAGTAGTTGCTGCAGGTTACTAATCTTCGTCTTCAATTTTGTAATAACAGTTGGTCACTGTTCTTTACTTTCAATAAAATGTTAGGGATGAATCTCCAAGTAATGCTTTATATATTTTTAATTACTATATACATTCTTTAGGGGTCTATGTAGTGTTCTTCCTAATTCTGAACCTTCTCTCAGTCTGCAACAACCATCAGTCTGCAACAACCTTTATGTTGAGAATCATATTGTGATGGCAAATGTGTTCTACTAACATCCATCAGTCTGCAAATGTTCTGAGAATCATCTTCTTTAGTTCTGAGAATCATATTGTGAATCATCTTCTTTAGTTCTGAGAATCATATCAGCTTTAAATACAATGCAAGGGTATATCAATGCAAATGTTACCTGGAGCATAACCTATTTTTTCCATACTTTCTTTTTAGGAAAATGGCTAATCGGGGTCCGGGAAGAAACAAGTTCAAGTGGACTAAGGAACAAGATGTAAAACTCATTGAGACTCTTCAAGAGTTGCGCAATGAAGGAGAAATCAGGCCCGACACTTATCTCAAAGCGGGTAGCTTGACCAAAATCCATGAGAAACTTGAGCAAAAGCTACCTGGTTCGGGTATTCAAAAGAAACCACATATCGAATCCCGGATGAGGGTTTTAAGAGAGAATTTTAACATTGTCCATGCTTTATTGACGGGCCCAAATTGTAGTGGTTTTGGAAGGGACCCCGAGACAAAAATGGTGACCGCGGAGGATGCCGTTTGGGATGCATATCTGACGGTAAATAATATCTATTGTTTGATTTATTGTTATCATAATTTCATGCATTCTGTTTTTTTTCTATTTTTTCTGTTTTTCTGAATCTATTAGTAACTGTAGCTTCTCTGTTTTTAAGTAGAAGCAAAAATCTGAAAATGTCATCCAGAGGCAAGTAGATACAAGTAGCTTCTCTGTAGCTTCTTTGTTTTTCTGAATCTATTGTTATCATAATTTCATGCTCTTTTTTTTTTTAAAGTAGAAGCAAAAATCTGAAAATGTCACTAGATTATTTATCTGCATTGCTTACAGTGTCATCCAGAGGCAAGTAGATACAAGTAGAACTTTTGATTTTTTTTATACATAGTAATAATGTCTCATTTCATGCATCCTGGATGAATCCTGCATCCTGAATCATGCATCCAGTGCAACAAACCTGGATGAATCATGCAACAAACCATAGTAATAATGTCTCATTGCAGTAATCTGGTATTTCTTCTTGAGTAGCAGTAATCTGGTATTTAAACATCCATTGCAGTAATCTGGTATTTAAACTCCATTGCAGTAATCTGGTATTTAAACCTGGATGAATCCTACAACAAACCATAGTAATAATGTTGCATTTCAGTAATCTGGTATTTCTTCTTGAGTAGCAGTAATCTGGTATTTAAACATCCATTGCAGTAATAATGTCTCATTGCAACAAACCATAGTAATAATGTCTCATTCAATAAACTCCATTGCAGTAGTCTTATTGTTGATTATTTTGATGTTTTATTTTCAGAGTCATCCCGAGGCAAAAAAATTCAGAGACGCACCGGTCAAATACTATGATGAGTTGAGCATGATCTTTGGAAAAGATCGAGCCACTGGAAATCTTGCAGAGACTTCTGCGGATGTGGTTGAAGAGTTGGAGAATCAAGAGGTTGATGATACGATGGCGACTTCCCAAATTCCTGTCAACGCATCCTCAAATGATTTCCAACTCCCTCATAATTCAGTTTTTGACTTTGACGTGACCTCAAGAAGGCAAAAGAGGAAGCGTGATGATGCGAACATCTTTGTTGAAGGGATTCAGAGTGCAGCCCGTATCATTGCTAGTGAGATTCGGGAGTCCTCATGTCGTTTGAGTCGGGCTTTGGGAGAAGAGGATAATGAGAACAAAAAGATAATATATGATGAGCTGAAAAAGTTGTCTGGACTTACCATGGCATAGAGGCACAGAGCACACTTCCTTATTGGTTGTGATTCTAGCAAAGTCAGCTTATTTTTTAGTGTTCCCGATGAAGAGAGAAATTTGGGTGACAAGTCTTTTAGAGTTTGCGTAGGATTTGGTAGATTTTATTTGATTACTGGATATTTCAGTTACATGATACAATGAGATATTATTTTGATCATTTGTTATATGATACCATATGAATGTTCTGGTTTATAACTATTTGAACTTTTGTCTGAGATGGAATGAAATTTATTTTATATCATTGTTATTTTTTCTACTTTCTTACGTGATACGATGTAATGTTTTATTTTATTTGGTTACCGGATATTTTTTTTTCTGAGATGGAATGGAGTTTATTGAATGTTCTAGTTTGTATGATACTATATGAATGTTATTATTATTATTATTTTACTTTTTACATGATACGATATAATATTTTATTTTATTTGGTTATCGGATATTTTTTATTAATTATAAAGTAGTAAATTTGGCCAAAAAATATACATATAAATATTAAGGGTATATTTGTCAAAATAACACAAATAATTAATATTATTCGATTACATTACATGTTAAACCAAACACTTGAATGTAATTGGTATTACATTCCATGGTTTAATTACATGTTCCAACCAAACATAGTAATGTAATTGTAATTCCATTACATTACAAACCCAATTACATTACAAATCCAATTCCATTACGATTACATTACATCAAGAAAAAGGTTTTCTTGATGGTTAATCCCCGTCAAGAAATGGTTATCGTGACGATTCTGGATTCGTCAAGTAGGCCGGAGTCAAGAAAGTCTTCCGCTTTTCTTGACAGCCGCTGACAAGATTTTTCTTGACGGTTTTAACCATCATCTTATATATTTTTCTTGACCGTTTTTAGCCGTCAAGAAATCAGTTTTGAGAAACCGTCAATGTAGTTGAAAACTTTTCTCGACTCCGACCTAGATGACGGTTATTAACCGTCAAGAAAACCGTCAATGAAAAGCCCTTTTGTAGTAGGATTGCGTTAATTATTGACGTTTTGTAACCGTCAAGAGGCTAAATTTTATATAGCCAAAAATTCATTTATAATTATATATAATGAATCAAACACACACATAATATCAATAATTCAGAAGATATACACACATCAAATAGCTACAATATCCTAATTTTATATTAACAAACTGTATTGTTCGTACACCACAAACTTCCAACACATCCAACCACAAACATCCAATACACGTCCAACCACAAACATATCCAACTAAAGTATGTATTTTTCGTACATCTTAAACATCAAAACCTATATTTATATAAGTAAAACCAGAATATGTAGCGAATTCGTTGCACGTCCCTTCCATATTCACAGCACTTTCATCTTCCACGTAGGTCCTGAGTGAACAAGAGAAATATATTTAATTATTTATATGTACATGTTTGTAAAAACTGATAATAAATGAGAAAAAAAAAAGAAATGACCACAAGACCTACTAATCCTCAGAATATAAACAAGTAAAAATTAAGGAATCATAATAGATCAAAACCATTAGGCTTAGGTTTTCAAAGTTTTAGGTTTTAAGTTTAAGTCAAAGGACAAGTCATAAACTCACATATAAAGTGAAGAAAGCCAAGTTTGCAATACTGATGAGTTTAATAGACATATAAGAGCACTGTCTTTAACATACATAGGTCTGAGGGAATACTGTCAGATAGGTCTTAGGCTTCAATCCTAACAAAAACTTCCACAAAAGTGCCCATGTGCCACTTAACAGTTTGGTGTGATAAAATTGACTCAACTAATTTTCGTCCTATCATCAGAATACTCCATACATTGTCAAACGTCTAAACTAAGCAAGACCCACATACAAGTGCAAGTTCTATGGCCATCCAATATTGCTGTGAAGGATTAATATAAATCAGGATGCCCTACGAAATGCTAAAATAGAAAGAAACAAAAAAACAAACAAACTAGTGACTGTACAAACCAACTATAATTTTAGGATGTTCTCTTAATAGAAAAAATAGAAAAACAAAAATCTTCAAAGCTGTGGTGCAAATAATAACTGACCACGTTCTTCTGCCATGTCCAGGAAACACTGTAGCTCAAGGGCCTGTCTGTAGTACATCATTCCCCTTGCTGGCAAATACAGTTAGCATATATAAAGAATGTAGGAGAATTGATAGTTACGGAGAAAAGTAGAGTTTCATATATTGAATCAAGCATACCTGTTCTTGAAAGTGTCTTCCCTTTATAAGAGACCCATTGACGAACTAAATCTGTCTTTTTCCTTGAGTGAGCTCTCATCCTTGAAAAAGTCAAAGCGTTCCAAAAAGTTTTTCCATTCATCTATATAGGAGTCGAAGAGGAATACATATTAAAATTTATACTCTCTCCAAAAGGAAATGAGAAATCCCCGTGGCTTTGAAACTGTAAATACCTGAATATATTTTCTGTAGATAAAACAAAATTGATATTCCATCCTCGTTCTCTTTATTTAGTTCTTCCTCAGAATAAAGAACATCCTCTTTATATATGGAGTTAAAAATTATGTAAAATAAATAAAAGTAGATGTTAGAAATGCAACTAACGAAGCAAACACAAAAGGTAGAATATGAAATATCTGTTCACGAAGGAAAACAAAGGAAAGGATATTAAATATATGTCAGATGTGGAGACTTTTCTTATTGGCATGCCAATTCAATCATATTGCTTTTGTTGATTTCATTTTGTGGGTAAAAAGGCAGAATATAGGCAGAATATAGGCCAACTAAATTCTGTGGGATCTCAGGTTAACGATGCAATAAATCTATAAATACTACAATTTAGCCACCTGCACAAATTATCATTCCTATCTTGATGCTATGCTTAACTCGGAAGGAAGGAAACTTTGGAGAGAGCAGCCACTGCATTTATCTCCAAGGAGGATTTATTACACCAATATCCAAGCTGATATATATTTGTTTGGCAGAACAGAACTGTTCTGAAGTCCATAATTTCCAAATATTGGACTACTGACCATGTTTGTTGTTGACGAATCACACATGGAAAAAATATTATGGAATTCTGTTGTACTTTTTGTACACGAGCTAGACACATAGATAAAAGAAAGTAATAATGCTAGTAATCGAGTGACAGTGAAATTCTGTATATACATGTAGAAGGATATGAAGCAAGAAAATAATGTATACTTGGTGTACTTGTACTTATCCTAGTAAGATCAACTTGATTACATCTGTAGTGGCATTTTTGTGGTTTTACAAGTATATTAGGGTTTTCACTATTGATTGTAATTTGATATTTTATGTTATAGTTTTCCAACTAAATGTGCTAAACAATATGATAGTGCTTTCGAAAACTCTTCCATGATAGAGCTTTTGAAGCTTGAAATTATTCTGCCACAGGTTTCTCAAGCAATATAGATATGGTATGCTGCAAAATTTTAGTAGCATTTACATATAGTTTCCATCACACCAACATACATGGCTTATGAGTTCTCAATAATTCTTTCAGGGTTTGCAAGTATTTCTTACTATCAGCCCTGAACTAGGCTAGCTAACTCGAACTTTAGGGGACATGACTTCCTTGAGGAAAGCCTTTGCCCCAACAAGTTTCAAGTAGATAAAAGAAGTTCGGTTATCAGTTATTGGCCTTTGTGAAAGCTTATCCTCAATATGGCCTCCATTGTATGGGTGGGGTGTTTGTGGGAACATGATTACCAGGAATTCCTAATATATTTATATGACAAAGGTGCATAGTTATTTGACGAGTATTTACTTTGATGACTCAATGTAAACCTAGAGTCAGAGACAACAAGTATCAGAGCATGGGCAGTTGGAGTAGTTAGTTAAGGTTCAACAAACATATACTACATTGGCAATTCCAACTATTCCTAGTTTACAACAATTCAAAATCTAAATATCAAATAACTGCAATATGAAACTTGAATGAGTGCCACCAGGTAACAAAAACTAAATAGGTTACACTAAAGAAAGTTAACTTAAGAAATATTCGATGCAAAGAGTGTCTCAACAACATCCTGAGCAATTGGCAGAAATATAGATTCCACATTAGGTCGTACTAGGTTTACACAATTTATGGTAGAAAGTTATGACAACATAAAAGTTCTCATTGATAAGCTTTGTCATGTTGTTCAGAACAATAGTTGATGAACAAGACATGAATGAATCTACTATAATTTAAGTCTGACATGCTATAGTTGCTAATGTCGCACATAAGATTCCTTTTCAAAGAAATGAACATAAGGAAAACAAATGTCCAGGTAAACACAAAGGTATGTGTTGTCATACCATGACTGTTCAGGAGCTTTCACACTCTTCTGGGTAATTTTTGCCCAAAGCATTTACATTACCTAAAAAAGGAGAAAATATATCACAACTCTAAATTAATCTAAGATGGCATGGTATCAAGAAAGGAGCAATATTTTTGTTAAAAGAATTTAACATTTAATAGAATTTTCAATAAAACTGAACTCCATAGGCACCCTCAGGGCAGTCTATATAGTTGATAACATTGCCCATACGATTTCTTTTCATAAAACTGAACATAAGAAAAAAGTCCAGGTAAACATAACAAATGTGTTTACGTACCACAACTGTTCAGGAGTTTTCACACAATATTGTGAGCAATTTTGGGCCCAAAGCATTTACATCACCTAAAAAAAGAAAAATGTGTCACAACTCTAAAGTCATCTAAGATGCATGGTATCAACAAAGAAGTAATTTTTGTTATAAAAAACATTTAATAGCATTTTACATCACCTGGACCAAGTATTAGGACAACATGCTCTTGATTCCTGGAGGAAATCTTGAGCACCAACTTATCGACCACATCCTAAGAAATAGCATACTTTCTTTAGTAGGAGTAGACTGCAGTGGCCTATGGAGATCAAAGATATTCAGACAAGAAGTTGAATTGGCTTCAACTAGAGTAATTCAAAATGAATCTATTCATAGATTCTAGACCAGATCATGTATTTAATAAAAATAATATTGCGTACCATTTGTGGAATATATTCAGACGATGGTCCACTAATCGAAGATGCTAGCTCTTTACCATTACAGTTCCAATT
This sequence comes from Iris pallida, assembly GCA_029216955.1. NCBI lineage: Eukaryota > Viridiplantae > Streptophyta > Magnoliopsida > Asparagales > Iridaceae > Iris > Iris pallida. Next base: position 168,686 of record JANAVB010029149.1, on the reverse strand, counting down.
GTCATTAGTTTCTCTGGGCGCAAAGACCTAGAGCAATTGTCGAAATCTTTTACAAAATCATGACATAGCTTGCTTCAAAAAACGAAGTTAAAAAAATTATAATTACCTCAGTTACTATCACATGGTCTGCATCAGTAAAAGCAGTGACAAAATCTTTCATCAGTGCTGCTAGACGGCTACAAAGCACATTAGGATTGCATCTTTAATCAACATAAAATAAGAACTTATTAAATTACACAATATATGTATAATGTGCTTAGAGCCACAAACATGAATTAATTCCCTCATCCACCCCTCATCTATAGTTGTTCTTAGCCTAGGGGATAGACCTCCTAGAGTAGTGTCCCTCACTTATCCCCAATATGCTGGACAAGCTATAACTTAAAGAACATGAAAGGGTCAGAATAATGAGAATACTCTGTCAGTTCAAACGATGAATCGATGGCAGCCTGGAGCTTCTCTTTGTCAAATTTCAAGTCACCTTGTTGTTGAGTCTCATTGGTGTCGGTGCCCAGTCCCTTCATCTTCCCCAGGTTCACCTCTGCCACCTCCCACCTCCGCGCTGCCGACAGATCCCATCCCATCTCCTCCCCCTCTACCTCTTCCCTCAACTTCTTCACCTATAAAAGAATAAAAAATAAAAAATGGCCAAAAAAACCCTAAAAAAATCTTCGCTCACCAAATCGATGAGCTCCATCCGCACCACCGCGAGCCGGACCCTAATCGACTCCTCCGTGCTCCTGATCTGATCTTTTGGTCAGAGGAAGAAGTTTTGGCTAGGGTTTCCCGAGGCGAGAAGTGAAAGTAAAATTTTTAGAAGACTAGGGTTTTAGTGGAGAGTTTGGGGAGGAGGGAGATGAGGTGGTGGAGGAGAGATGATGGAATCTTATGGAGGAAGATCTCGAGGAGTGCGAAGAAATGGAGGAGAGGATGAGAGATTATAGGCACGGAAAAAAATGGAGAGGCTCCAAGATTAACAATGCGGTTCCTAAATTGCAACCGTCAACATAGGTCCGACTATTGACACCCCATGTATTTCTAAGGACATTCCATGTAACTTAAGTGAAAAAATAGATTAATGTGTAAAGACGTAAATACCCCCCCTTCTATTATAGCACATCCCATCAGCCTCATTCATATGCTTCATTATATTTTGGTCTTCTTAGTATACCCCACTTTCTCTCCCAAACCCAAAAATTCTCCACTTTCTCTCCCCAAGCAAAAAACCCTAAATTCTTCTTACTTTGAAGGAAGTTAAAGGAAGTTGAAAAAAATCATAATGGAGGGACAAAATGCACATGAATCTTCCAAGGTACGTTCCTCTTTTGTTGAATTTTTTCGTTTGTAATCGTGTGATTCGGTTTTTTTTGAAATTTTTTTTTTTCAGAATTCGTGATCTGTTCGACCTGTACAAGTCGAACAGAGCAACAGATGCTCGACCTGTAAGAGTCGAACATATAATGTTTGCACGACCTGCTCTGGTCGAACAGTATGGGTTTGTTCGACTCTAACATGCCGAACAGTTTAAGTTTGCACGACCTACTGTGGTCGAACAATATTAGTTCTTTTTTTCACCTTATTCAGTTGTTAAATTTTTTCACTGTAGGAAAACACTTCAAATGATAATAAAATTAACACTGAAATGAGCATTATCAGGCATCCAATGTTTGAAGAACAACTTAATTTCTTAGACGAATTTCATACGGATACGTCATTTGAGAATCGTGAATCTTTGGTGAATTGGGTATGTACGGTAGGAAACCGTCATAATATGGTTATTTTGGTTAAACGATCGGATAGCGGAGATGGAAGGCGAGCTCGAGTAATTTTGGGTTGTGAGCGCGGTGGTAAATATCGGCAGAAGAAGCCAAAAGTCGATGAAAAAAATTCGACTAACATTGCCAAGAAGCCGAGACGTGAAAGGCTTACGGGCACGAAGAAATGTGATTGTCCATTTCAGTTGAAGGGAGTGCAAGCCAATGACGTAGGACAATGGTCATTGAGGGTTATATGCGGGTCACATAATCACCCACTGGGACGAAATTTGGTTGGACACTCATATGCCGGTCGACTGACCCCTGCAGAAGATCAACTTGTTAAAGACCTGACGAAGAACAATACAAGGCCAAAAGATATACTGAGCACGTTGAAAGATAGTTTTAGTGGGAATGAGTCAACATTGAAGACTATTTACAATGCTCGACATAAGCATAGAGTTGTCGAGCATGGAGGACTTTTTCAGATGCAATATTTGTTGGAAAAATTGGAGTCGGAAAAGTACTACTATCTGACTAGGAGATGTGAGCAAACCGATCGAATGAAGGATCTTTTTTATGCTCATCCGACTAGTGTGGACTTGTTGCGTGCAATTCCATATATTATATTGATGGATTGTACATACAAGACTAACAGATATAAGATGCCACTTTTGGAAGTGGTAGGCGTTACGTCCACAAATATTACATTTTCAGTGGCATGTGTTTATATGGAGGCAGAGCGGGAAGACAATTATATATGGGCACTTAGTACGCTTAAAGGATTAGTAGATCAATCATTCTTACCCAAGGTGATTGTGACTGATCGTGAGTTAGCACTAATGAATGCCATAAGCGTTACTTTTCCCAGCTCCACTCACTTGCTTTGTCGGTGGCATATTAGCAAAAATATTTTGGCCAATTGCAAAAAGATGTTTCGTACCAAGGAGAAGTGGGATAGTTTCAATAATTCATGGAATTCGTTGGTTCTTGCTGAAGACCAACCTAGATTCAATGAGTTGTTTAGAAGATTGAAGCAAGATTTCTCCGATTATCCGAAAGCAATTGAGTATGCCATCAATAATTGGATAGAGCCCTATAAAGAAAGATTTGTTTCGTGTTGGACAAACAATGTCATGCATTTTGAGAACACGACAAGTAGCAGGTACGTGACTTGAAATAATACTTTGCATGTGTAAATGTTAATTATCTTACAAAGTATGAATCTTACTCTATAATTTTCATATTCACAGGGCGGAGAGTGCACATTCAAAATTGAAAAAACAATTGGGCACGAGTCAATCAACTTTTGAGATCTCATGGACAAGGATACACGACTTGCTGACAACGTCACACAACCAAATAAAAGCCTCATTTGAGATGTGTCTTAACGTCACACAACCAAAGAAAGTCACGTCGTCGCGAGGAAAACTGTTCCTCATTCCGTGGTAGGGTGTCCAATTCACCTACATCATAAATTGAAACAATTAGTTATGGGTAGAACATAAGTTATGAGTAAATGGATAAATTAACACTCATATTGTGGACTTGAAGATTGTCCAATACCTCTCTGATGGATGAGACCATGTTGGTACCTGGTCCAGCATGGGGTCTATTGGCCCACCTCATAGCAAGTGGGTCCCCCATCTTATAGTTGACGTTATGTGTAGGCCTCGTGAAGGAAAAATACTCGAATATCCAGGCCTACAATACGAAAATATGAAGCATATTGGTCGTTGTATAACATTAAAAAAATGCATATCACGGGCTGAGATATAGATACCTCCAATAAAGTCAAGTATCCACATATTTGGCGGACCCCACTCCGAGATGCTACTCCAAGCTGTCGGTATAAGAAAGCTAAAGCAGCAGCTCCCCAGGCATAGTCATTGACGTTGTTGATATTCTCTAAAATGTTGAGAACTTTTGTATCAACACGTGTCCCACTTTTGTCAGAAAATATTGTGCATCCAAGTACGAACCATAAATATGCACGGACAGCACGCCTTCTTTTCGCATTATCCGTGCTACTGACGTCTGACTCAAATTCAGACCGGAGCCACTCCATCTGGACCGAGCTACCTCTCTGGCCCAGAAGCTCAGTATGTGCATCCCTTTCTGACACCCCCAACAACCTATTAATCATCTTCTTTGGCTCCTTCCGTCCCCTTGCTGACAATGGTTCAACCACTGGTAGCCCACTGACCGGGAGTCCGATGAGACAAAAAATATCATCCAACGTAATTGTCATCTCACCGAATGGCATGTGGAATGTGTTAGTCTCTGGTTGCCAACGCTCGAGAAACGCACAAATTAGATTCTTATTTGGCGTCTTGTACGAAACCGACCTTAATTTCGCAACTCGATAGTTCCGAAGCAACTCGCTTATATTGCCTTCTAAATTCCATGTATCCATCTTGGTTGTGTGGCACCAACACCTCAATACGGGCCTCTCAATTCCGTTCCAAATCTCGTATGCCACATGAGTTTTGAAACTTGGAATAAGCCGGGGATCCTCAGGTCCACCGGGACAAGGGCCCGTCAAAATATCAGCGTCTTCTTCCTCTTCTTCATCTGTGCGCCGCTCTTCGTCTGCGTGGCCTTCTTCTTCGTCTAATTGGCCGGTCGTTTGAGTCGGAGCAACGACCGTAGCTTCTTCAAGACGTGCACGTTCTTGTTCTTCGGCATGACGTCTCCTAGCAGAAGCATGAGTGGCTTCCCTCCGCCTAGTGTTTCCTGCAAATTTAATCAACAACCATAAATTAAGGAGAAAAAATATGTTTTGCCTTCAAAATGTACTGTTCGACCAATACTTGTCGGAAAAACCCATACTGTTCGACCAGAGCAGGTCGAACAAAAGTAAACTGTTCGACCGATGTTGGTCGAACAGTTGTTGTATGTCCGACCGACCAGGGTTGAACAGGGTCGCGAATTCCAAAAAAAATTTCGAACGATTGTTTCGTTTTTGTCACAATCGATCGGTTTTGAAACATATACAGAGATCCTAAACGAAGATAGATACTAATTTCGAACAAGATTACTCATCTACAGGTCGATTTGCGGAAATTTACCTTCCGATTGAACTTGTTTTCCTCTATCCATTGCGAAGCCGAACAAGGGAGAACTCTTCGACGAAGGGGAGGCGACCGGGCAGCGACTGGAGGGACCGAAGTTGGCTTCGGAGTGAGGAGAGTGGAGTGTTAGGGTTTTGTGAGGGAGGAGAGTGGAATGTTAGGGTTTTGTGAGGGAGGAGAGTGGAGTGGAGTGTTAGAATTTTAGTGGGGTGTACTTAGAAAGCTTTGAGATGGGGGTGTAGAATAGGTAAGGGTATTTTTGTCAAATATTAGGGTATACTTAGTATTTTTATAAGCTTAATCAACTACATGTGGGGTATACTTAGAAATTGGGGTGTCCTTAGAAATACATGGGGTGTCAATAGTCGGATCCCAACATATATTCTACAACAAAAAAGTTTATAAAATAATTACTAAAATGGCAACTGAAATATGCGCGACAATTTTTTTCGCACATGTATTACTTGACAGTTATCAAAAAATAGTCAAGTAAATTAATGGATTTTATTGACGATTCCTCTACCGTTAAGTATTATGGTAAAATTTTGAATTTTTTTGATGTATGTCTAAAACCGTCAAGATAATCCCACTTCTTGACGATTTTTCACGATCGTCAACAAATAAACCGTCGAAGAAGGCTATTTTTTTTGTAGTGTCATTTAAATACTGCTGAATGAATAACACATTAACATTGAACTGCTGCTGTGAATTATAAACTAAAAATGAAATGATAATGTTCCTTATGTTTAAATGCTACTCATGTTAAATGCTACTGAACTGAATAAAACACTAGAATCATGTACACCATGTGTAACTGTTGTAAGGATATGAGATGCTGTAACGACCATGGTTCATATTACGTATTCTGGTATACGTATACGTATATTGCATGTCTCATTGCATGGTTTATCTTGGCATTCCCTTGCTTGGTTCGGTTTGGATTGGTTTTTCATGTGAACCAACCCCACCTACCACTCCTCTCTTCCTTTATTAGCCGCATACCCTTCTCTCTCCTCATTTACTTTTTATTAACTCTTCTTCTTCCTCACCATTACTCTCCACCTACCAGTGAGAGAGGTCTAGGCAAGTGCAACTTGCTTCATGGAGGAACTCAAGTTTTATTGTTCCAATTTTCTATCCACAAGATTCTAAGTCACTTTAGTACTTAGCATTTTTGAATTCCATGGCTAATTTCATGTAGATCTAAGTTTTCAATACTTTGATCCTCTTGGTTTTGATCTTCTGAACTGGCGTGTTTTCGAAAACTAAGAGTTCCATGTAGTAGGCCTCCTAATTTTATGCAAGTTTGGTGTTGAGATGGCCGGACTTCACCAAGTCATGGCCGAGATGGAGTTCCTCGAGTTCCTGAGCTTTTACGCATGCTTGTTTTGGCCATAGGGAGAAGACAGAGTTTTACGCACACGTTCTAACGTGTTGGCGTAGTGATTAGCCCTTTTACGCCCACGTATTGCGTGCCAGCGTATTATTCAGCCTTTTTACGCTCACGTCTTAACGTGCCTGCGTAGTGCCCCTTTTACGCACATGCAATTGCGTGCTAGTGTATTCGAACTCTACGCCGGGACCCTCCCGCTCGCGTAGAGTCGTACTCGCGTAGACTTTGGCTCGAGTATACTCTCGTATGCGTAGAGTTTCGCTCGGGTGTTTGCGCGCGTAGAATTCTACTCGCGTAAAATTCTTACGCGCGTGTAATTTCACTTGCATATAACCCGGCTAGCGTAGAACCCCACCCATGTGCATCTTCACTCGCGTAGAGCTATCTCTCCCTGGCACTTGCTATCGTAGAGCCGCTTTACGCTTGAGGCCCTCGGCCTAGCGTAAAGGCTCACTCGCTAGAGCCTTGAGTCCTTGTGTACCCGATTATCTTTTATACCTTGTACTATTCATGAATTGACAAGCACGGACTTAGTGACATGATCGGACTTGTTTGGTTTAAGGATTGTGACCTGGCTACTTGAATGGTTTTCTCGTACTCAATTCACTGTTGTTGTCCCTATTATTATCAGTTTCTTTTATAATTACCTTTAATATTCATTTATTATATGTTGGTTTTAGTTCCTAAGTGAAGCCTCCTTTGTGGCACTTGCTCTTTCTGGGGTCTGATCCAGCTGGTTTTGTATGTACAGATATCGGAGCAGCGCCAGAGGATCTACCTACCTTCTAGCCAGATGGTGACCACCAGGCGTAACCTTGGCAACGAGTGGGTTTCTTTTGTTCTCCCACTTTATTGTAAAAATATTCTTTTGAGACATTTAGCCGACGAGCACGTGTTTAGCTCGATTGCACCTTTAATTACTGTCTGCTTATGGGCTGTAACATGATTGACGAATCCTAGGGTTGATCATGTATGACTGAAACTCTTGCTAGTCTTGACATTTTGTACGACTAGCTTCATGATCATCCAAATATGTAATATATGGGATGCCTTACTATTGTATATTTTGGTGCTCTGACATTTTGTAACTGTTATTACTTGCTTGAGATTGAGACAATAGGCTTGTTCATGACCATAGGAGACTGATGGCTTGTAGTTAAACCCCCATGTATCTAGACAGCTGTGACTGTATAGCGAGGTGGATTGCACTTCAATATACGTAGCTGGCTATGTAAGCCCCCGCTCTCCAGTATTCTGGTTATGGGGCGTTACATGGTTTAAGTGGTGGCCCATGCAGGTCTTGTAAATCAAGATATGTGAGGGTTTATCGAATAGATGTCTCAATCGGTACTCGTCCTTGATCTCTGCTCGTATCCTCTAAATCTCTGGATTCTTGACCTGATCACATGCTTGTATCTTTGATCTGTCCTGGTCCTTTCTTATTGTTCCCTATGTCGTCTTCTTCAGCGGCATTATTCCTGGTTCTACCAATCGGCAAGGCGGAGCACCTCCCATGGACCAGCAGCAACCTGGAGATCATGCCTAGCATTCAGGAGTAGCCTCTAGAGTCATGCCTACTGGGGGTCAAGAGCTATTAGTTCAGCCCGTCCAGCCTGCAGAGCCTGATGATGGCACCTTGGTGGGTCTCATCAAGACATTGTTAGCTTCTCAAGATCGTCGAGGCGATGCCTTACACCAGGTAGTGGCAGATGCTCTGACTAGAGGAGGTCATCAGGGTAACAGTGCAGCCAATAGCTTCAAGCGCATGAACCCTCCATTCTTCGATGGTAGCGAAGATGCTATTGCCGCAGATGCGTGGCTTCAGGACACAGAGGTGATTCTAGAAGCAGACAGGACTCCAGAAGGCGAGAAGGTGGCCGTGGTGCGCCTGCAGTTATTGGATCTTGTCCACAGCTGGTGGGCGGCACAGGCCGTTGGATTAGTGGCACCTATTGCTTGGGCAGTATTTCGTGAGAGATTCCAGACCAAGTACTTCGACGCTGTAGCTCGGTATGATCTACAGACGAGGTTCACCAATCTGAAGCAGATGGACATGACGGTCGACGGATATGCGGTCGAGTTTTCGAGACTTAGTCGGTTTGCTCCCACCTTGGTAGCGACCGAGTTCGATAGAGCCCAGCGGTTCCAGCAGGAGCTCCATCTAGAGATTTTATTGGCAGTGGAGCAGTTGGAGCACCAGACTTTTGATGCAGTGTTAAGATCAGCCAGGAGGCATGAGTATACCTCCCAGAGGATCGTCGATAGGACTGGGGGTCGGAAGCGATCCCATGGCCAGATGAATCAGTCATCAGCACCAGCCCCGGCAGCTAGGGCTTTGACCATTGGAGCTTTGAGACGGACGACCTCAGTGACATCGGTTCAGCATTCAATCCCGACGTACCCTCAGCAGCAGAAGTAGAAGCATTCTTCCGTAGTAGGATGTTCACACTGCGGGAAGCCAGGACATGTGGTATCAGAGTATCGCAGAGCACAGGGATTGTGCTTGGTTTGTGGTGCCCCGGACCACAGGGTTGGGAACTGCCCGAACAGGGGGAGTTCCTCTTTATCAGCCTTCTTTAGTCCTTTAGTTAGGGGGCCAGCCCCAGTACCAGTCCAGCAGCAGCAGCAGTACCCATTCCCGAGGCCATTGCCGCCGCAGGCCCAGGTATTCCAACAGCAGAGACCGCAACAGTATGCCCAAGCCGAAGCCCTTATCCAGAGCAGACAGAGAAGTTTTTAGCAGATGGGACCCGCACCCAGAGGACATGGTCAAGTGCTGGCCTTGACCATCGGAGAAGAAGGATTGGCACCAGGTGAGGTGGTGGCAGGTACTATTCTCGTCAACACCTTTCCGGCTTCAGTATTATTTGATTTTGGTGCATTTGCATTCATATATGTCTGCACGATTCGTGACACCCGAGTCATTATCAGTAAGGCTCAATATACTTACTGGTAATGGACTTGTGGGAGTAGATAGAGTATTTTTCTCATGTCGGATCGTAGTTAGCGGTAGAGAATTCCCCGTTAGATTGTTAGAGTTCCCGATGGCCGATTATGATACGGTCTTAGGGATGGATTGGTTAAGAGACCGGTATGCTAGGATAGACAGCCATATTGGCAAGGTTGTTTTTAGCATTCCCAGTGAGCCAGAGTTTTCCTTATTCTGAGGCAAAGTTGAACCTTCTCCTCCAGTGTTGCGGATAGCAGTAGCAGCAGTACAGTTACCCCGGATAGTCGAGGAGTTCCCAGATGTTTTCCCAGAAGAGCTTCCAGGGATGCCGCCAAAGCGAGAGATCGAGTTCACCATAGACTTGATCCCAGGGACATCTCCAGTGTCGGAGAGAGTCTACAGGATGGCGCCGTCAGAGTTAGAGATATTGTACAAGATGATTGAAAAACTTAGAACCAAAGGATTCATTCGTGCTAGTGGATCGCCTTGGGAAGCCCCGATGCTTCTAGTAAAAAAGAAGGATGGTACGTCCAGGTTATGTGTAGATTATCGTACCTTGAACTCAGTGACAATAAAAAACAGATACCCTCTCCCGAGGATAGATGACTTGTTTGATCAACTCAAGGGGGCAGCAGTATTCTCGAAGATCGACTTGCGGTCAGGATACCATCAGATCAGAGTCAGAGAGCAAGACATCCTAAAGACAGCTTTCAGATCTAGATATGGGCATTGGGAGTTCCTTGTTATGCCATTTGGAGCAACCAATGCGCCGGTTGTATTCATGGACCTCATGAATCGTGTCTTCATGCCTTATTTGGATCAGTTCATGATTGTGTTCATAGACGACATCCTGGTCTACAGCAAGAGCGAGGCAGAGCATGAGCAGCATCTCCGTGTGGTTCTTCAGATTCTCAGGGAGCACCAGTTGTATGCCAAGTTCAGTAAATACGAGTTCTGGCTCGATCGTATTTCGTACTTGGGACATATCATCACCAGAGGAGGAGTTGAAGTGGATCCCCAGAAGATCGTGGCTATTAAAACATAGCCAGTACCCAGCACAGTTGCAGAAGTTCGGAGTTTTTTTGGCTTGGCCGGCTACTACCGGCGATTTGTTTCAGACTTTGCTCGGATTTCAGCGCCATTGACCCAGTTGACCCGTAAGGATGTGCAGTTTGCTTGGGCAGCGGAATGTCATGATTCTTTTGAGAAGTTGAAGTGAGGCTTGATGATGGCACCCATTCTCACGCTTCCAGATAGAACTGGAGGATTCTCAGTATATTGTGATGCTTCAGGCAGAGGTTTGGGATGTGTTTTGATGCAGCATGGGAAGGTAATAGCTTATGCGTCATGCCAACTTCATGATCATAAGAGGAATTACCCAACCCATGACCTGGAGCTGGCAGCAGTAGTGTTTGCACTTAAGTTGTGGAGGCACAACTTATACGGAGATAGGGTGGAGATTTTCACCGACCACAAGAGCCTGAAGTATGTGTTCACTCAGAAGGTCCTTAACATGCGTCAGAGGAGGTGGCTAGAGCTACTTGTGGATTATGATGTCAACCTGCAGTATCATCATAGGAAGGCCAACGTTGTTGCAGATGCATTGAGCAGAAGAGTCTGGGTTTATTTCCTCATAGCGCAACCAGAGCTGTTAGCAGATCTTCAGAATATAGGTATAGAAGTTGTCCTTCCTACCAGTGTGGCATTGATGGCCAACATGCAAGTTTAGTCCAGTATAGTCGAGAGGATCCGGATGGCGCAGTCAGCAGATTCTAAGCTTCAGCGGCTCAGAGCAGAGTGTGAGGCAGGACGAAGACCAGAGCTATGTATCCATGAGGATGGTACACTTCGACATGGGAGACGTCTTTGTGTACCCAGTGGTAATATCAGACAGGAGATCTTGGCATAGGCTCACAGTTCTCAGTATTCCATTCATCCCGTTGGTACAAAGATGTACCGTGATATCCATCAGCACTTTTGGTGGAATGGCAAGAAGAGGGAGTTGGCCCGGTTTGTCTCTCGATGTTTGGTTTACCAACAAGTTAAAGCTGAGCATCAGAGACCGGCTGGACTTCTTCAGCCCTTGCCGATTCCAGAATAGAAGTGGGAGCATATAACCATGGATTTCGTGACTGGATTACCTAGGTCCCCGGCCGGTAGAGATGCTATTTAGGTTATTATAGACAGGCTCACGAAGGTGGCTCAATTTCTCCCATTCAGAGTTGGTCAGTCGACGGCTCAGCTAGCAGAGATGTATCTCAAGCATATAGTCAGGTTGCACGATATACCATTCAGTATCACCTCGGACAGAGACTCAAGGTTTATGTCGTACTTTGGGCACAGCCTACAAGAGAGTTTGGGAACTCACCTCTAGTTCAGCTCAGCTTATCATCCGCAGACAGATGGTCAGTCAGAGCGTACCATACGAACCTTGAAAGATATGTTGAGATCTTGTACACTCGACTTAAGTGGTTCGTGGGAAATCACCTGCACCTGGTGTAGTTCTCATACAATAACAGTTTCCAGGCCAGTATCCAGATGGCACCGTTCGAGGCACTATATGGTAGGGAGTACCGATTCTCGCTAGTATGGGACGATGTTGGAGAGAGGCAGATGCTCGGTCCGGAAATAATTGCTCAGATAGTTGAAGTGGTCAGACGAGTTAGAGATCATCTTCGAGTTGCCCAAGATCGTCAGTGTCATTGGGCCGATTCTCATCGACGTCCCCTTGAATTCTCGATCGACGACCATGTATTCCTGAGGATTTTGCCTAACCTTGGCATCATTCATTTTGGCGTACGGAAAAAGCTTAGTCCTAGGTATATAGGGCCGTTTGATATTCTGGAGCGGGTAGGAGATGTGTCCTATCGTCTCGCTCTTCCGCCGTCGCTACGTGAGGTGCATGACGTTTTTCATGTATCCCAACTACGACGGTATATCCCGGACCCGAGCCACATCCTGGACCATTCAGAATTGGTTGTTGGTACCAACCTTTCGCATAAGGAGAGGCCCGTGTCTATATTGGACCGGAGAGAGAAGATACTCAAGAACAAGACTATTAGTTTAGTCTGTGTTGCTTGGGGTCATCACTCTTTGGGTGAGTCAAAATGGGAGCGTGAGGATGATATCCGATCGCGATATCCCAACCTGTTTGACTCGTAAGGTATAATATCTTTCTTATGCCTTATACTTTCAATTCCTTGCTTGAATGAATGATTGCACGATAGACTGCTTGGTATAGCTTGCTGTGATTAGTATAACCTGTCCTTGCCACTCTAGCCTCTTAATTAAAATTTCGAGGATGAAATTCTTTTAAGGTGGGTAGAGTTGTAACGACCATGGTTCGTATTACGTATTCTGGTATACGTGTACGTATATTGCATGTCTTATTGTATGGTTTATCTTGGCATTCCCTTGCTTGGTTCGGTTTGGATTGGTTTTTTATGTGAACCAACCCCACCTACCACTCCTCTCTTCCTTTATTAGCCGCATACCCTTCTCTCTCCTCATTTACTTTTCATTAACTCTTCTTCTTCCTCACCATTACTCTCCACCTACCAGAGAGAGCGGTCTAGACAAGTGCAACTTGCTTCATGGAGGAACTCAAGTTTTATTGTTCCAATTTTCTATCCACAAGATTCTAAGTCACTTTAGTACTTAGCATTTTCGAATTCCATAGCTCATTTCATGTAGATCTAAGTTTTTAGTATTTTGATCCTCTTGGTTTTGATCTTCTGAACTGGCGTGTTTTCGAAAACTAAGAGTTCCATGTAGTAGGCCTCCTGATTTTGCGCAAGTTTAGTGTTGAGATGGCCGGACTTCACAAAGTCTTGGCCGAGATGGAGTTTCTCGAGTTCCTGAGATTTTACGCATGCTTATTTTGGCCATAGGGAGAAGACATAGTTTTACGCCCACGTTCTAATGTGTTGGCGTAGTGATTAGCCCTTTTACGCCCATACATTGCGTGCCAGCGTATTATTCAGCCTTTTTACGCTCACGTCTTAATGTGCCTGCGTAGTGCCCCTTTTACGCACACACAATTGCGTGCTAGCGTATGCGAACTCTACGTCGGGACCCTTCCGCTCGCGTAGAGTCGTACTCGCATAGACTTTGGCTCGAGTAGACTCTCGCATGCGTAGAGTTTCGCTCGGGTGTTTGCGCGCGTAGAATTCTACTCGCGTAAAATTCTTACGCGCGTGTAATTTCACTTGCGCATAACCCGGCTAGCGTAGAACCCCACCTACGTGCATCTTCACTCGCGTAGAGCTATCTCTCCCTGGCTCTTGCTAGCGTAGAGCCGCTTTACGCTTGAGGCCCTCGGCCTAGCATAAAGGCTCACTCGCGTAGAGCCTTGAGTCCTTGTGTACCCGATTGTCTTTTATGCCTTGCACTATTCATGAATTGACAAACACGGACTGAGTGATATGATCGGACTAATAATGGTGCACGACATGACATGGCATGACATGGCATGACATAACAAGATGTGACAGGTATGCACCCTGGTAACTATTGAAGGCTATTGCGACGGCTTGCATGACATGACTATAATAAATGGCTTGGACACCGTGGACGATTGTGTTTGTACAAATAAACCAGTATTGTCTTGCATCATGTCTAGGACGAGGACCCCTGAGTACCACAGTCAGGGGTACCTACTGAAATTAACTAAGGCTAATAACTAGAAAATCCAGTAGTCATGGAGAGATTTTCTAGCTACAGGCAATCCCGTTATCTGGGTACCCCATCATGGGATTTATAGCCTACCGTCGAGTAGGACACATTTCCAGCACACTGTCATGTGTTGCAACCACCGAATTACTTAAGGGTACATGCGTTTCTTGGATGATGTACCCACATGAATTCAATCCCCTAATTGCGTCTGGATAACCTGGATGGTCTGCAGGGCTTGTGGCTGTTGGAATAATCTCATTGCATTTGCTAGTAACTAAGCCTGTGATAACCCTAGTTAGTTAAAGTATCAAGCTGTACTTATTGTTTGGCCATGATTGATTGGGTGGAGTCTAGCCTAGCTTAGCCTAGTCCTGATCCTGTACAAGATTGTAACATGACATGATTTCTTGTGCCTTACTTATCGATAAATGATGAGATACCAAGTTCTGTTCAGGTGAAGGGTTACAACCCCGGTCCTTGTTTGGTTTAAGGGTTGTAATATGGATATCTGAATAGTCCCATGGTTATCTTACCATATATCGTCCTGATTATTTATGTTTGCCTTAACGATAAGGATCAAGGGACCAGTTCTGTTCAGGCGAAGGATTACAACCTCGGTCCTTGTTTGGTTTAAGGGTTGTAACCTGGCTCCCGGAGCAGTTTTTTATCCTCTCTTCGTTTATTATCTTATTTTACCCTATGTCAAGCTCATCATGTTTTACCTTCACCAACAGCATTTGAGATGAGTTTCTATTTAGGTGAATGGTTACAACCCCGGTCCTTGTTAAGGGTTGTGACCTGGCTACTTGAATAGATTCCTCGTACTCAATTCACTGTTGTTGTCCCTGTTATTATCAGTTTATTTTATAATTACCTTTAATATTCATTTATTATATGCTGGTTTTAGTTCCTAAGTGAAGCCCCCTTTGTGCCACTTACTCTTTCTGGGGTCTGACCCAGCTGGTTTTGTATGGCCAGATATCGGAGCAGCGCCAGAGGATCTACCTACCTTCCAGCCAGATGGTGACCACCAGGCATAACCCTGGCAACGAGTGGGTTTTTTTGTTCTCCCACTTTATTGTAAAAATATTCTTTTTAGGCGTTTAGCCGACGAGCACGTGTTTAGCTCGATTGCACCTTTAATTACTGTCTACTTATGGGCTGTAACATGATTGAGGAATCCTAGGGTTGATCATGTATGACTGAAACTCTTGCTAGTCTTGACATTTTGTATGACTAGCTTCATGATCATCAAAATATGTAATGTATGGGACGCCTTACTATTGTATATTTTGGTGCTCTGACATCTTGTAACTGTTATTACTTGCTTGAGATTGAGACAATAGGCTTGTTCATGACCATAGGAGACTGATGGCTTGTAGTTAAACCATCATGTATCTAGACAACCGTGATCGTATAGCGAGGTGGGTTGCACTTCAATATACGTAGCTGGCTATGTAAGCCCCCGCTCTCCAGTATTCTGGTTCTGGAGCGTTACAAATGTTGTCTGTTTTCTTATAAAAAATAAAATAAATGATGAATGTCCCTTGTAAAATGAATAAAATTCTATTTATTCCTTGTTGAAAGGAATGATACGAGAAATGTTGCAATGAATCGATGCAATATGAAATGATGAAGCTTGGGATTGATGAGATCACCAAGCGAAAATGATAATAATGATGGAAATGATAAGTCATTGAATATGACTTGGATGAGATGAGATGATATACTGTTGCTTTTACTTACTTTCGATATTTTACCATGTGATTATATGTACGATCGAGTCAGACAAACATTTGCATGGTCATGGATAAATTTTACATAAGGTTTAATATTAGTTTCCTCGTACGGTATGCCTGACGTGCTGGGGCCAAACCGACATGGAAGGAAACATTGGCATGCTTTGGTAGCACGGGTCTTACGAGGCATCCTTAGAGGCTAGCTACCTACTCTTGAGTCATCACATTACCATAGAAGTCCTATATGGCAATAGTCCATATGGTATAATAACGGCAGTGACCATGTAGTCAGGATGCATGCTAATGAATATTTTGTACATGCATAGTAAGTATATCATCTAACCTGTATGTGATACAGGTACGAGGGAGTCGGCTATCGGTAAAAAATCACTTAAATGTGATATGTTGATCAGACATGTTAGTTCAACATGGCTGCGTAACATGTTAAACACAGTATGCTAAAATGATGCTTTTTCATGATTATTACTATAACATGCTTAACTTATTAAATACAATGTTGATACAATACTGCTTCAATGATGCATATCCATGAACATTGCTATAATCTCTATATGCTTCACTATGATACTGTTCATTGACTGCAAACTCATGCTAGGTCCGAAATAGAAAGATCACTCTTAATAATGTTTGCTTACATGATTACTTAGTGTTGGTTTAGGCGAGTGGGCTAGTTCTGCTCGCAATTACACGATGGTGTACTGACCCACGTTGTGGATATCTTTTTAGTGCTCGTGCTTGGGAAGTTCAGTACCCTAAGATTGGCTTGATCAGTCCCACGGCATTGAATATTTGTTGGACATGCATAAGCTCTCCTTGCAAAAGATGATGTCTTCTGTTTATAAATGGCATAATATATGAAACATTGTATATCTGTTGTACCAGTGAGTTGTAAACTAAGTTGACATATCTTGTTGTAAGTTCATATACCAAAATGTAAGCCTATTGGCAGGCACTTCAGTTGGCTATCAATGTAATGTGAGTTGTGTTGTAAAATCTGTACTCTAGTGCAAGCCTTGTACTTCACTTTAATTATTAATAAAGAGATTATATTTCTGTATGCCTTATTATGAATTCAAGTTATCTACTTTTTTCTGCTGCTATGAATCAATAAGGTTTTCTTTTCAATAAAGAGATGTGTCTGAATTATCTTTAATTTGTCTGCTTGTGCCGCTTCGATGTGTTCATATTTGAAGATTATCAATTTTGTACCGTCTTTATCTTGTATAAGTACAAATCAGACTTGTACAACACAACGTCCAAGCGAGTACGATCGATTTTCAGAAATTTATACGAGGACGAATGATTTTGCGAAATCGGGACATGACAAAAGAGAGATTCAAGAGACTGAGGAAGAAGAAGCTGAGGGAGGTGCTCATCATGAGACTACGAAGAACCGGTGCTGGAGGTGCGGTCCAGCGTTGGACATCGGAGGAAGCGTGGGGTAGGCACGGCTATCGGCGACAGATCGACGGTGAAACGACATCACGGATGAGGCTGAGCCGATGCGGGTTTGTGAGCGCCGGTGTTAGAAAGGTACGACGGACAGTGGTACTGGGACGATGTGGCTGGTAGTGGTGTGGGTTGGTGGTAGTGATGCATGGCGACAGTGGTGGATTCGTGTGTAGGGGTTGACCTTTTGGTGGTGTGGTGGAGCGGCTGTGCGCGGCTGACGAGGGCGGTGGTCGTGGAAAGTCGGGAAGAAGATGGTGGCAGTGGCGAATGCCGGTGATGGCGAGGCGGCTCTGGGTTAGGGTTAGATTCAAGAATTTAGGTTTGATGGTAGAATCAGTTGTAGCCGTGTCCTGTGCGACACATGGATGGAAGGATTAAGATCTTGTCCAGTGTGTTGGACATGGCAATGGGTGTAAATGTAAATGTAATAGAAAGTGGAAGGAAAATTGTAGACACGAACACGATAGATGACACAATAGTGCGATGGACGATGGTTGATGGTGTTTGGTTGTAGCTATTAGGATGGGTTTCATTTGGAAAAATGTTCGGAAGAGGTTCTCCTTAAATATATGATGAAATCCTAATTAGATAAGGAGTAAAACTTCTAATAGATAAATCTTTCCATATATTTAAATCAAATAAAAATTTAAAACTAGATTAATCCAATCTTAATCCCATAATGGATCACATTTATAATTTAAAATAATACTCAATATTATCAAAAATAATTTAAACAATATTTGATAGTTATCAGAAAAATTTAAATCAAATAAAATTTTAAAACTAGATAAATCTAATCTCCATCCATTAATTATCATACTAATAATTCAAAATAATATTGAATGATCACACTAATAATTTAAAATAATTTTTGATATCATCAAAAATAATTTAAATAAATGTTATCCAAATAAATCAAAGCATATTTACATAAATCCAAATTTTATTTAAAATATTTGACAAACCTTTTTACTATAAAAAAAAAAACTTAGGACTCACTACCAGAATAAGTCATTTTAGTGACGCCTAAAGACGTCGCTAAAATGCCAAAAGATGTCGCTAAACCAGTTTAGCGACGTATTTAGCGACGTCTTCCTCTTGTCGCGGAAACCTTAGTCGGTGTTTGGGAAGACGTCGCTGATCATCGCCAACGCCGACGTCTACCGACGCAAGGATACGTCGGTAATATACCGACGTTTACCGTCGTTTCGTCGATGAAATAGCGACGTTTATGATGTCGCTATACGTCGCTATTCCCTGGGAAAATTATCGACATTTTTGATGTCGCTATGCGTCGGTATATAGTACCGACGTTTTGTGATGTCGCTATACGTCGGTATATCCTAGGAAAATGAGGTAAAATCCTGGGATATTTACCGACGTATAGCGACGTTTACTGACGCATACCGACGAAACAGACGTCACTATATGTCGCTAGCCTGGCAATATATGCCAGTTTAGCGATGTCTACCGACGCAATATTCCATCGGAAAGCGTCGGTAAACGTCGGTAGACGTCGCTAAATTTGAAAAAAATATATATAAAAAAATTGCAGTATGCAGTTTTCTCCACAGAATTATTTTCTCCCTGCAGTTTAATTTGAAACACAATACACAAGCACATTTTATCCTTGGGTTCGCCGACCCCTTCGGTGGAACAACAACTGTCACGCCCTAGAACCAGAATACTGGAGAGCGGGGGCATACATAGCCAGCTACGTATATTGAAGTGCAACCTACCTCGCTACACGGTCACGGCTGTCTAGATACATGAGGGCTTAACTACAAGCCATCAGTCTCCTATGGTCAAGAACAAGCCTATTATCTTAATCACAAGCAAGTAAGTAAATGTTGCAAGATGTAAGACCACCAAATATACAATAGTGAGGCATCCCAAACATTACATATTTAGCTGATCATGAAGCTAGTCGTTACAAAATGTCAGGACTAGCAAGAGTTCAGTCATACATGATCAGCTAGTCGTTACAAATAGTGAGACGTCCACTCCTCCCCTGGTGATGATATGACCCAAGTACGAAATGCGATCGAGCCAGAACTCGCATTTATTGAACTTAGCATACAACTGGTGCTCTCTGAGAATCTGGAGGACAACTCGTGTTAGCCCAATGATTATATCATATTTTTGAATATGGCTAATCAATTAAGTTTAACATATCGATGTCACTAATATTCATGTAATCACTATTATATTGCTACTTAATCTTAGCATTGTCCTAATGTTAGTATTGTCCTAAATGTTCTATATCATATTGCTATGCTTGTATCATATTGTTCTGTTTGTCTAACATGTTCTTATAGACATGCAGTAAGCATGATCAAACTTTGTCAAACCAGGACATATGTAATAGAGAATTATTGATGGGCCAAAGACGGTATTGGCGAAGCCCCCGAAAGGTATTCAGATTTCCAGATCTGTTTATCTTTAGACGACCGCCGTCAAGTGAAAAAGACATCTTCAAGTCTGCTCAAATATTTGAAGAAATGCGTCATCAAAGGGCTCTTGGTTTTTCTATTTCGTCAATGTATTTTTCATATTTATTGAGTCTAGGAATACGATGTACACTGCATCTTACTGGCAAATAGGCTACCCAAGAAACGTTTTCAAAATACCCTTTTATTTTGAAAACAAGCCCACTTACAAAAGCCCAAACTACTTCCTAACTGTTTGACTTTTCAAAAAGCCCAAAACCAATTTGCAAAAACCTGACAGAACTCCAACAGAACTCCAGGAGAATTCGGCCAGAGTTCGGCCCAAATTCGGCCAGAGTTCGGCCCGAATTCGGCTAGAGTTCGGCCAGAGTTCGGTTAGTGAACGTTGCTTTTTGAACTTGGTCTTCCTGCAGTTACGGATCCCACCGAGATTTTTTCAAAGAGTTCTGTCCGAATTCTGCCCGAATTCTGCTAGAAGTCTGCCTTTGGAACTCCTATAAATAGAGAAGGATTTCGATCATTTCAAATCACTCGTTCACTTTCATATCTCTTCTCTATAAGCCTACTACTTCTTCCAAAGTATTCTGAGCTATTCATTTTCAAATCCCAAGCCAGTTACAATCCTCTAGTCGATTTACCAGTGCGGTACGATCTAGAAGTTTCAGAGTGGTTGTAATCAGAGGCTTGATTGAAGTTACACACTTCACAATTGAAGTTGGTCGAGTACTTCGGATCAAAGCTTGCATTGTAGAAGTTGCAAGATCTTTGGATAAAAACTTGTGGTGATTTTCCATAGTGGATTCAACTGGAAGCTAGAGTTCTTCCGACTGGACTAGTCCTCAACAGAGGGAAACCAGTATACATCCTTGTGTTTGCGTTTGCTCTCTACTCTCTACTTTTTTATTTACATATCTGTGATATATTATCTGTGATCTTGTTACTAACGTTTTTAAATAGTTAATTTCCGCTGCCTACTCTATTCACCCCCCTCTAGAGTATTGTGCTTTACAACTCGTTCCTACAATCGGTCCTACAATTGGTATCAGAGCCAGTGCTGTATCAAGAGGTATTATATTCTGATCCCAATTGTTCCTACAATTGGTATCAGAGCGGGTTATACAGGTAAAGCGAGGTAACACTGCTATTATATTCTTATTGTTGTTACATAGATCACAGTATCACATATGTCAAGTATGTACTTCACAACTGAAGAGCAATCCTCAAATAGACTCCCACTATTTGATGGAACAAACTATAGCTATTGGAAGACATGGATGAGCTTCTACTTGAAGTCTCTAGATTTTAACTTATGGTCAATTGTTGTCACCGGCTACAAAAAGCCTACTATCACATCTATTCTTACATCCTCTATAATCAATAAGCCTTATTATAGTTACACGGATGAAGAGAAGAAGTTAGCTAGCCTTGATGCAAAAGCTATGCATATGTTTTATTGTGCTGTAGACACAAATGTATTCAATCTTATTTCTACTTGCACAACATCTCATCAAATTTGGAAAGTTCTTGAAGCTACTTATGAGTGCAGGTATGAAAGCAAAGCTAGCAACTCCAGAGAGAAGGATAGTCTTCATAATGATGTAAATATGTACATGACAAAATTGGGATTTAATGTACAACATAATCCCTTATACGAAGAAGAGCTTGTATGTGACAATTACAAGAAGATAGACCACATCCAAGAAGATTGTACTACTAGAAGAAAGGAGAGTCACTACGAACAATCAAATGAAGGAAGATCATCGGGCATATGGTGTGAAAGCGAAGCAAGAGAGTCTGAAGAAGAAGAAGAAGAAGAAGAAGAAGAAGAAGAAGAAGAAGAAGAAGAAGAAAAATCTCATCAAGCTGCAAATTTATGCACAATGGCATTATCTAACGAGGTACAAAATAATTCTTTTTCTGAAGAGAGTGAATTTTCTTATGATAATTTATCTGATGCTTTCAGTGATCTGTTAGAAGAACACAAGAAAGTATTAGATAAATATAAGCAAGCTAGAAAGGATATTCTATCCTATAAGCGTGAGATTAAAAAGCTTACTTGCTTATTGAATGATGCTAGAGATACTTCCACTTCTGATAATTCTATTGAGATATCCACACTTGAGTTTAGATTGCATGAGACGCTTGAATGCATTGAGAAAAGCACTCAAGAAAATGCTAAACTTAAGGAGGAATTAGAATCAGAAAAGAAGTATTCTATTGCTTCATGTAGAATTGATGCTCTCTCTGCTAAGTATGATGAGATCTGTGCTAACTCTAAAAAGTTAGAGATTAGACTGGAAAAGCAGGTAGTACAACCTACGACTCAGTCTAACATAAGACACTTAGCACATCACAAAGTCACACACGTTAGATATTTTACTAAGGAAGCAAGGAAAGCTAAAGCTTCACATAACCATGCTTTCTATTACAAATATCCACGCATATCATATCACACTACTGCACATTCTCATACTACTACACATAGTACTAATATTAATTCTTTCTGTCATTATTGTGGTATGAATGGACATATTTCTAATCATTGTCAGATTAGAAAACTAGTTGATATGAACTTGTGCAAATGGGTTCCCAAAGCTAACAAATGTGGATCCAAGTATTAGATACCAAAGTCTTCACCTAATATTGCAGGTGAAGCTTCTCATATCAAATAGAACCATGGAACATGTTGGTGATTGCAAAGCTACAAAGGTCATCTTCCATGCAATTGCACCAACAGAAGTGTGGTCACTAGAACCACTTCGGTAACATGCTTACTAAATAGTTTCTAATATTTAGCATGTTCTTATTGATTTCTTTCTATTAGATTTCATTGATGTCTTTTAAATTGTTTATTGTTTGAATCAATATGAGATATAACCCTAGCTTGACTAGTTGTTTAGCTTAAATGATCAGCTCACACTATATAGTTTTTTTTTATTTTCCATTAGTGTGACACATTTATCTATATATGCTATTTACTGTTAATATTTATTCTTGAAGCATGCATAGGAGCTTAATTTTGTTTTGGATAATATTTTTTTGACTCTTCGTCTTTAATATTTTTAATGGTCACTTCTTATTGATTTGTATTTAACATGTATTATTTACTTTGATCGATATTTTGTGAGTATGTATGTTTAACACAAGTCTTCTATTTACTTGAAAAATATATACATATACTTTTATGTTAACTTTGTGCTTGCATAATATACTTCACTATTGATTCTCAAATTTTATTGTGATTAACTTCTTATGAATCAATTACATCTTTGTCTGATAAAGTTTATTTATGCATGTTTTTGATACTTGTTAATGATACATGAATAATTTATTTTCATTTATATATTGCTCATGTTTCTTATATTGTATAAATATCTTTATGGGGATATATGAGTTAAGTTCAAGTTCTATATTATATTAAAAAGTAGTTTCAAACTTGTGCTTATCTCATACATCAGCTATTGATTACTTTGGACAAATTCATGTACTTCTTTATCAGCTTCTTCCTCAAAGCCTCTTTTAATGATGTTTTTTTAGCTTTTTGGTTGACATTTTTGATACATGATATTTTTAATATCTAGATCTTGATAAACCATTCCTTGGGTATTTACTTTTAAAAATTCTGGATTTTGATGTTGTTCGATGATACTGCATATATTCTTTTGAATCTAAGTTCTTAAGAGTAGAAATCATTTTGGGAACAAGCCGAAAGGGTCCTTCTGTCATACAGGTGTAAATAGCCTGAAGCAACACGGTGCACTAGTCTTCGGACTACCGCTAGCTGGGAACCGGCCCCTACAGCTAACCCAAAGCGATCAATACTTTATAGACTTAAGATTTATTAAGGTGTACTTGCAACTATCGTCTAGTTCTGGATCCAAGGTACTAAACCTAGTCCCCTAGGTTCCAGAATATATCAACGTATCTAGGTCTTACATTTTGATATAATAATGTTTTATATTTTATTGTTACCCAATGATTTAGTAGCACATATGGATAAATGTAATTCATACATCTTATACCATATGCTACATTTTTCTAAGATTTTTAAGTCCTTAGAATATAATTGATTTCATATTGCACTAATTCTTCTTAAATTCTCGGTTATTAAAAAAGAGATTTATTTTGGGTACAAGCCTACAAAAGGTCTGTCTGTCACCACGACTACGGTCGAAGCGAAGCGGTACTTAAGTGTTTCCCGGTGAACCTCCGTTAGCTGGGACAATACCTCTACAGCTAACCCAAGATTGATCAACGCTTTATAAACTAAAGATTTATTGAGATCTAGTTGCAATTATTATCTAATGAATTTTGAATTTTAGATTTGATGAATAATATTCTCTCTTTATATTTTCACAAAAGGTAGCATATGTTGATCTATCTTGTCGATTGTGAGATTCTATAGCATAGATCAATTTATGTCATCTTTTGACTTATACGATTATTCATCATGCTAATTTAAAATATCCTTTGATTGTTTTATTTTTAAATGTTCATTTAATGGATATTTCTTCTTTTGTCTAAAGATGATTGTTTTTCGTATTCATGACTACTCAGTGAATATTATGGTCTTGTGATTTCATCTTTAGCTTGTGTAATATTCATGATTTTGAGCTTTATATTATTATCTTCTTATTCAAGTTACTAACTGCCTATAGCAGTAATTCTTTGCAGGGGAGAAGTCATGCTTATTGAATCTCTCTCTCAAAGCATTTCTTTTCTTTAACCCTACGGTTGTCAGTGAACACCGTGCTAAGGCTTTAAAAGGGAAGAAATGAACTTTGATAAGAAGACCTAATATTTTTAAATTAATTTTCTACTTATGAAAATGTGTCTCTGAATTTTATTTTAAAAATTTTGTCAATATTATTATTTTGGGATATAGCCATGTAAAGGTGGAGCAGTTAATTATTTCAAATCAATTATCCCCTTGACATGCCATATATCTAGAATACATTTTTCTTTGAACATCTATCTAGTTATGTTTATTTGTTCAAATGGATTTATTTATGGTTTATGGATTCTATTATGGAAATTGTTTTCGTGATTTGAATCGCCATCTTTCAGTCTGAGGACTAAATGGACGCATTCGAACATTTATTAAGACACTTTTTCGTAATAAATTTTATATATTTTTTTGAAAAATCTTTTTGATTTTTGATTTATTGAATCTGTCCGGTACTTAAATTTTATTATTAAAGACAGTTTTCAAAATCTTTTAATGTCTAAAAATATTTTTATATATATATATATTGGAGATATATTTTGTTTGTTCATCTTTAAGTATTTATTGGATTTCTTTTCTTGCCTAAAAATGATATTTGTTTTGAGTTTGAAATTTTGGAATGCTTTTGATCAAAGGAAAAAAAGATCCATATCTTGGATATTCCTTAGATCTTGTGATTATTTATTTTATCTATTTTATGCATATAAATTATTTTTGAACTATATACGCATATTTTAAGGGGGAGCAAATTAATTGTTTCAATTCTTTTATGCCCTTAATATGTGGTATACCTAGTTCATCATGGACATATATTCTTTTACTTAAAATATCTTCCTGAGTTGTTCATGATATTTGGATTTGTATTAGATGAGAGAATATACGATTATTATTATTTATTTTTAATTCTCTCATTCAAGTTTCTAAAAGTTATCTTGCCAAAAATATATTTAATTATTCTTATTTTATTGAGTTTAAACTGATTTGGCATTTCTTATTGAGATTTTATCTTAAAGTTCATGATTATCTATATTTAGACTGATCATACTTTGCGGGGGAGCATTCAAGTCGACTGGATTTCTCCTTCTCAAGTATTTTGTCTTCATTACCTTCATGTTTATCTGATGGATATATTTCATGCTAAGGTAATTGAATTCAAATGCATGAACTTTGGTATAGATTTTGTGTAGATTCTAGTATACGTATTTTGATTTTTTTTCGATGATTATACCTTTATGGAATTGATTCACTAATTTGTATGGGCAAATTATGAATCATATTTTTTTTGATCATTGTTAAAAGTCTCATTTTTTTTTATTTGGTATATACTAGATCTGTGAATTTCTATTCCGCATGATCTATTTATGACCAATGATTGATTCTTACTATATTGATAGATTTTTTTTGGTTAAATGACATTCAAAACATTTTTATTTTTGGATTTCTAGTTGGTATACTATGTATTGATTGATTTCAATGTTTTTCAGTTCAACCAACTATGTTGTGTTTTGACAAGTTTTTATTCTTTAGTTATGCATTTTATGTATTTTTTCTACAAACTTGTTGTTACACTGTTCTTCTAATCCTTGATCATGATTATTTTTGATTTCCTCCTTTACTTATGCTTGAGTTCATTTTAGCTTTAATTACGGGAGATCTTATTTTTGATCCTGTCAAAGGGAAAGAAATAAGTTTAAGTGAGAAATAAGTTTAAGTTAGCACACAATATTCTAGTATTATGTGTTTATTAGTGATACATGTATCTATTGTATATATATTAAACTTAAAGGATTTGCCATAATCAAAAAGAGGAAGATTGTTAGCCCAATGATTATATCATATTTTTGAATATGGCTAATCAATTAAGTTTAACATAACGACGTCACTAATATTCATGTAATCACTATTATGTTGCTACTTAATCTTAGCATTGTCCTAATGTTAGCATTGTCCTAAATGTTTTATATCATATTGCTATATGCTTGTATCATATTGTTCTGTTTGTCTAACATGTTCTTATAGACATGCAGTAAGCATGATCAAACTTTGTCAAACCAGGACATATGCAATAGAGAATTATTGATGGGCCAAAGACGGTGTTGGCGAAGCCCCCGAAAGGTATTCAGATTTCCAGATCTGTTTATCTTTAGACGACCGCCGTCAAGTGAAAAAGACATCTTCAAGTCTGCTCAAATATTTGAAGAAAGGCGTCATCAAAGGGCTCTTGGTTTTTCTATTTCGTCAATGTATTTTTCATATTTATTGAGTCTAGGAATACGATGTACACTGCATCGTACTGGCAAATAGGCTACCCAAGAAACGTTTTTAAAATACCCTTTCATTTTAAAAACAAGTCCACTTACAAAATCCCAAACTACTTCCTAACTGTTTGACTTTTCAAAAAGCCCAAAACCAATTTGCAAAAACCTGACAGAACTCCAACAGAACTCGGCCAGAGTTCGGCCCGAATTCGGCCAGAGTTCGGCCAGAGTTCGGTTAGTGAACGTTGCTTTTTGAACTTGGTCTTCCTGCAGTTACGGATCCCACCGAGATTTTCTCAAAGAGTTCTGGCCGAATTCTGCCCGAATTTTGTCAAAAGTCTGCCTTTGGAACTCCTATAAATAGATAAGGATTTCGATCATTTCAAATCACTCATTCACTTTCATATCTCTTCTCTATAAGCCTACTACTTCTTCCAAAGTATTCTGAGCTATTCATTTTCAAATCCCAAGCCAGTTACAATCCTCTAGTCGATTTGCCAGTACGGTACGGTCTAGAAGTTTCAGAGTGGTTGTAATCAGAGGCTTGATTAAAGTTACACACTTCACAATTGAAGTTGGTCGAGTACTTCGGATCAAAGCTCGCGTTGTAGAAGTTGCAAGATCTTCGGATGAAAACTTGTGGTGATTTTCCATAGTGGATTCAACTGGAAGTTAGAGTTCTTCCGACTGGACTAGTCCTCAACAGAGGGAAACCAGTATACATCCTTGTGTTTGCGTTTCCTCTCTACTCTTTACTTTTTTATTTACATATCTGTGATATATTATCTGTGATCATGTTACTAACATTTTTAAATAGTTAATTTCCGCTGCCTACTCTATTCACCCCCCCTCTAGAGTATTGTGCTTTACAACTCGTTCCTACAATCGGTCCTATAACTCGAAGATGCTGCTCATGCTCCACCTCACTTTTGCTGTAGACCAGGATGTCGTCTAGGAACACAATCACGAACCGATCCAAATAAGGCATGAAGATATGATTCATGAGGTCCATGAATACAGACGGCGCATTGGTTGCTCCAAATAGCATCACAAGGAACTCCCAATGCCCATACCTAGATCTGAAAGCTGTCTTCGGGATGTCCTGCTCTCTGACTCTGATCTGGTGGTATCTTGACTGCCAGTCAATCTTCGAAAATACTGACACCCCCTTGAGTTGATCAAACAAGTCATCTATCCTCGGGAGAGGGTATCTGTTCTTGATTGTCACTGAGTTCAAGGTACGATAATCTACAAATAATCTGGACGTACCATCCTTCTTTTTCACAAGAAGCATCGGGGCTCCCCAAGGCGATCCACTTGCACGAATGAATCCCTTGGTTCTAAGTTCTTCAGTCATCTTGTACAATATCTCTAATTCTGACGGTGCCATCCTGTAGACTCTCTCTGACACTGGGGCTGTTTCGGGAATCAAGTCGATGGTGAACTCGATCTCCCGCTCTGGCGGCATCCCTGGAAGCTCTTCGGGGAAAATATCTGGAAACTCTTCAACTATCCGGGGTAACTGCATTGCTGCCACTGCCATCCGTAACACTGGAGGAGAAGGTTCAACTTCGCCTCGAAAGAAGGAAAACTCTGGCTCGCCTGGAATGCTAAAATTAACCCTACCGATATGGCAGTCTATCCTTGCATACTGGTCCCTCAACCAATCTATTCCTAAGACCACATCATAATCGACCATCGGGAACTCTATCAATCTAGCGGGGAACTCTCTACAGCTAACTACGATCCGACATGAGGAAAACACTCTATCTACTCCCATAAGTCCGTTACCAGTAAGTATATTGAGCCTTACTGATAATGAGTCGGGCTCCAATCCTATCTGTGTCGTGAATCGTGCAGACATAAATGAATGCGAGGCACCTGAATCAAATAATACTGAAGCTGGAAAGGTATTGACGAGAATAGTACCTGCCACTACCTCACCTGGTGCTATTCCTTCTTCTTCCATGGTCAAAGCCAGCACTTGACCATGTCCTCTGGGTGCGGGTCCCCTCTGTTGAAAATTCCTCTGCCTGCTCTGGATCAGGACTTGGGCTTGGGCATACTGCTGCGGTCTCTGCTGTTGGAATGCCTGGGCCTGTGCCGGCAATGGTCTCGGGAACGTATGCTGCAGCTGCTGCTGGTCCTCTAACTGAAGGACTAGAGAAGGCCGATGAACTCCCCCTGTTCGGGCAGTTCCCAACCCTGTGGTCCGGGGCACCACAAACAAAGCACAAACACTGTACTCTGCGACATTCTGATACCACATGCCCTGGCTTCCTGCAGTGTGAACATCCCACAGTGGAAGACTGCTTCTGCTTCTGCTGCTGAGGGTGCGTCTGGGTTGAATGCTGAACCGACGTTACTGAGGCCGCCCGCCTCGGAGCTCCAATGGTCAAAGCCCTAGCTGCCGGGGATGGTGCTGATGACTGATTCATTTGGCCGTGAGATCGCTTCCGACCTCCGGTCCTATCCACGATCCTCTGGGATGTATACTCATGCCTCCTAGCTGCTCTCAATACTGTATCAAAAGTCTCATGTTCAAACTGTTCCACTGTCAACAAGATCTCTAAATGGAGCCCCTGCTAGAACCGCTGGGCTCTATCGAACTCGGTTGCTACCAAGGTGGGAGCAAACCGACTAAGCCTTGAAAACTCGACCGTATATCCATCGACCGTCCTGCCCATCTGCTTCAGATTGGTGAACCTCGTCTGTAGGTCGTATCGAGCTACAACATCAAAATACTTGGTCTGGAATCTCTTTTTGAATACTGCCCAAGCAATAGGGGCCACTAATCCAACGGCCTGTGTCGCCCACCAGCTGCGGGCAAGATCCAATAGCTGTAGGCGCAGCACGGCCACCTTCTCGTTCTCTAGAGTCCTGATTGATTCTAGAATCACCTATGTGTCCTAAAGCCAAGCATCTGCAGCAATCGCATCTTCACTACCGTCGAAGAAGGGAGGGTTCAAGCGCTTGAAGCTGTTGGCCGCGTTATTACCCTGATGACCTCCTCTGGTCAAAGCATCTGCCACCGCCTGGTGTAAGGCATCTCCACGACGATCCTGGAAAGCTAATAGGGACCTTATGCGACTCACCAAAGTCATATCATCAGGCTCTGTAGGTTGGACGGGCTGAACTGGTGGCTCTAATCCAGTAGGCATGACTCTGGAGGCTACTCCTAAATGCTGGGCTTGATCTCCAGGTTGCTGCTGGTCCGCGGGAGGTGCTCCGCCTTGCTGATCGGCAGGTCCAGGAACAATGCCGCGGAAGAAGACGACATAGGGAACAATAAGGAAGGACCAGGATAGATCAATGATATAAGCATGTGATCATGTCAAGAATTCAGGGATTCAGAGGATACGAGCAGAGATCAAGGGCGAGTACTGATTGAGACATCTATTCGGTTAACCTTCACATATCTTAATTTACAAGACCTGTATGGGCCACCACTTAAACCATGTCACGCCCCAGAACCAGAATACTGGAGAGCGGGGACAGACATAGCCAGCTACGTATATTGAAGTGCAACCCACCTCGCTATATGGTCACGGCTGTCTAAATACATAAGGGTTTAACTACAAGCTATCAGTCTCCTATGGTCAAGAACAAGGCTATTGTCTCAATCATAAGCAAGTAAGTAAATGTTGCAAGATGTAAGACCACCAAATATACAATAGTGAGGCGTCCCAAACATTACATATTTAGCTGATCATGAAGCTAGTCTTTACAAAATATCAAGACTAGCAAGAGTTCAGTCATACATGATCAACCCTAGGATCTGTCAATCATTTTACAGCCCGTAGGCAGACAGTAAATAAAGGTACAACCAAGCTAACAAATGCTCGTCGGCTAAACGCCTCAAAAGAATAATTTTACAATAAAGTGGGGGAACAAAAGAAACCCACTCGTTGCCAGGCTTACGCCTGGTGGTCACCATCTGGCTGGAAGACAGGTAGATCCTCTGGTGCTACTCCGATATCTGGCCATACAAAACCAGCAGGGTTAGACCCCAGAAAGAGCAAGTGCCACAAATGAGGCTTCACTTAGGAACTAAAACCAGCATATCACAAATAAATAGTAAAGGTAATTAAAAGATACTGATAATAATTGAGATAACAATAATATATTGAGCACGAAGAAACCATTCAAGTAGCCAGACTGCAACCCTCAAACCAAACAAGGACCGGGGTTGCAATCCTTCGCCTGAATAGAAACCCGCCTCAATTACTATTGGTACAGTAAAGACAATAAACGAAGAGAGGACACAGAACTGCTCCGGGAGCCAAGTTACAACCCTTAAACCAAACAAGGACCGGGGTTGTAACCCTTCGCCTGAACTGAACTGGACCCCTGATCTTTATTGTTAAGGCCATTATAAATAATCATGGCACTGAAATAAGTAAAACATGACGAGCATGGCCTGGTATTACAATAAGACAATAACCGAAGAGAGGACACAGAACTGCTGCGGGAGCCAGGTTATGTCACGACCCGCACCCAGTGTGAGGGCACGAGAAGTAACGAACGCCCAGCCTACGCCGCAGTATCGGTGGTAGAACGCTGTCCTGAGTCACCATATCTAACACAATCTAAATAACTATGAATAGAGAGTAAAATAATACGTAACTCAATCACAATACTAAGATGGAATAGAAGAAGGACCTCAAGAGAGTCACAATAAAGTCTAGGTGTAAACCACCAGAAATATCTCAAGTAAAACTCATAAAAGTCTCAAATAGAAAATACAAATAAAGTACTAAGTCTCAGCTAGACTATGGGCAAGTCCTCAGCGACTGTGGGATCCTCCTGTGGGTCTATGTCGCCAGTGTCATTTAAGCCAATGCCATAATAAGTAGGACAGTACTCCTCAATATCACCTGTAAAATTTTCAACATGCCCAGTCAGGACGGAACGAGCACATATCTCTCACAACAGTTCATAACAGGAATGGATATATAAAGCAAGCTATAGAAAACTATACATGAATCGCTGTAAGAGAAATCAACAGGAGAGAAGATATAACTGAGATATAAATATGATAAATAAAGAATATAACCTTCTACGTGGAACAGAGCATGAATTGGTTATGTAAACAGCTTGGGTTGCAAATGGATACAACAACGGAATGAACATGGATAACAACTACTGGAGATAATGATCACATAACCAACTACACTCTCCCTGCCCCCAACCAATACACAAGGATCGAAGCATGTTATGTTATTGCACATGGATAACAACTACTGTATACATGGAGATCATATGGTCATGAGTGTACATGAATAACATATGAGTGCACATGGATAAAAAGGAATACATGGAGTACATGATGAACATGATAAAGTACATGAAACATGACATACTCGATGTATCCGAGGGGATAACATCGCATGAAAAGATACATAGGGTACCGATCCGTGTGAACGTCGTGTCAGCATCAAGTATACTAGTCTATAACAAGAGTACATATCCAAAGAAGCATGAAAAGATCAGAGAATGTACTCGCCTGGTAATCCGAACTGCTGATGATGAAAAGTGACTGGACTGGAGTAATATGATCCTATTTAAAACAACCACATGTCATAATACAGTATAAAATATCATAAAGAAAGTCTTCCATGCAAATTCTACATGATTTGGGGCAATCTAAGTCAAAGTCAACCTTGGGTCAACTTTGGTCAACCAAACTAGTCAAACTAGGTCAAGGTTGGTCAACTAGTCTATAAGTCCACTTTTAGGTCAATACTAGTCTTAGAGTTGATTTTGGGTTTGTGTTGGTGTTATCTTAGGTCCAAGAAACCTAATCCTAACATCCAATGTAATTCGCAATACTTAACTCATAATACCCTAATCTAATATCTATACTTTAGACTAGCATATCCAAGACTCTAGTCTTGGTATTTCTTAGGAAAATTTCTTAGGAAAATTCTAGTGTAGAAAATAGGGTAAATCTCAGTGCTAGGTCTTCACTACTCAACTCAAGGTACCCTCACATTGGACACATGCACATAGGCATGCCTACTGCTACTTGAATTTCATCCCAAACACATATACATATAAAAATCTAAAAAACCAATTTCCTATTTTAACTACAACACTAATCCTAAACTAATCACAATACATGTAAATCTCTACTTTAACTATCAACCAATGTAAACTAACTAACTAAACTAACAACCGACTAACTGATCGTGGCATCTAATTCCTAACTAACCACTAACTGGTCTTGGCATTACCCATTCTCAGCAAATCCTGTAACCTGAACCCAGCATTAAAACAAGCCTAATTCAACAACCAATGTCAGTTATAGGCAAACACTTATCTCTTGGTATCCTATTTTGGTACAACCCAAATACCTATGGCTACCCAAACTTGAACACACCTTTCCCATGATGCTACTAACTTGTATCACATAGATAGGGTCATGTAGGACCTGTGGGTTGGTTTAATACAGGAATTCAAGTTGGAAACTGAAACTGGACAGAACAAAGTAGACTTAACAGTAAAGGAACCTTGAAACTGGAAAATTCTGAACTTAACTACCCGATTCTTACACAGCCCTATCCTATTAGCAAACCAACATATAATCTTCTAGATGTGGTCACATAGGGTCTGTAGGTTGCGTTTTGTACAGCAATTGTAGAAATCGAAAACTGGACAGGACAACAGTAAAGAAAACTGAGACTGGGATTTGAACTCAACTCAATCTATCCTATGGCTAACCCGATTTCGGATACAGCCTAATCATGATGCATACTAACATGTATCACCTAGAGGGGGTCAAATATAGTCTACAGGTTTGGGTTTACACAGCAATTAACTTTCAAAACTGATGAAACTAGTTCCAATTTACCAAACAGAAAAATAAAGAACTCAGGAATAGGAAATCAGATACTCTATGGCTATCCAATAACTGTCATAGCCTTATCTCTTTGTAACTAGTAAGTAATCTCCTACATAGGTTTTATAGGACCTGAATGGTGGGTTTTGTACAGGAGTTAATATCAAGGGTTTAAGAAATCTGAACAAAAAGAACTGAACAGAAAAAAAGAAAACTGGGAATAGTAAACCTGGAATCTAACCCAAACCAAAACCCAATTTCAAAACAACCTATCCCAGGATGCAATCTAACATGTAACACAAAGGTGAGGTAATGTAGGATTTATAGGCATGGTTAAGACAGGAATCAAATGGAAAAAACTGATGGGAATCAAAAGTTCAAGTTCTTGAAACATCAAAACTGGATTTATGGAAAACCCGATACTATAGCCAACCCAAATCCGATTGCAACCCCTTTCCTATGATGCAAAAGTAAGTAATCTCTTATATAGGTCTAAAAGGATCTGTGGATTTTTTAATACAGGAATATAAATTGAAAATCAGATCAAAAAGAAAAAAAGAAGAACTGAAACAGTTAACATTTTTTCAAGAACCCAATACTTAAAACACAAACCTATTCATAACCTAAAACATTCGAAACCTACATAATAATCAAACCCAAAGGTTGGTAATGTGTCATGGGTCTAAACATGAACTACAAGTGCAATCGTGTCCAAGAAAATAGGACACGAAGTGTCCTGGACACTAAAGAACCAAAACTTGAACTAGTTCTCGTGCACGCGTGTCACACGATCTAGGTCTCGACACAGCGCAAGGTAGGACACATGGTTGCTCGTACACGTAGCCCAACTATAGGGCAACACATCCACGTGCCTGCAATGGACCCTTTCTACGTGTCCGAGTCGCACGAAGTGCGTATCGGACGCGCGTTCTCACGCGCGCGCGACAGGCCGCGATCGATGCCGTCTCGATTTCTCTCTCTATGCTCCACGAAATCCTATAAAATTTGATGAGCATGCTGTCAGTCGTGGTGCCTCCCTACTGACCAAAAATCCCGAGTTGAATCGCCGTGTCCAAAGAGAACGGACACAGCAGTAGCAGGACACGCGCGCGGTCCTCGTGCTACGCGTGCGTGTCCTGTTTCGGACATGAAAACGTGTCGATTCAACCAAGAACCTAGGGTTTAGGAATCCTGACCTATAGGGCTATAAATTCGTGAAATTAGACTACAAAATAAACATGATCGAAATCTAAAAGGAATTTTATCGAACACTTCTAAACCTAATCCGATACGTGTCCGATACCCTATCAAACGGACACGAAACTTAACCAAACTTCATGGGTGGGTCTAGGGTACCTAGATGCATGCTACTATGAAGAAAAATCAGAAGAAACTATAGAGTTTAGGGGTTTACCTATTGCAAGTTGAAAAATTAAGAAACTGACTCCTCGATCGATGAGACGACCAGTTTCCACCGAGCAAACG
Source organism: Iris pallida (assembly GCA_029216955.1). NCBI lineage: Eukaryota > Viridiplantae > Streptophyta > Magnoliopsida > Asparagales > Iridaceae > Iris > Iris pallida. The sequence goes on along the minus strand of JANAVB010029149.1, from coordinate 133,869 downwards.
CCTCCAACTCCTTGGTAACAATGCTCCAGCAAATTCTCCTCCTTCCCACGATCACAACGCACTTCGTTTGGGGTAAAACGGAGGTCGGATGAAAAAGTTAGGGTTTTGGAGAGCTGGAAACTAGGGTTTTGTAAAGGGGGTGTCTATTCCAATGCAATGCTTATATAGGAGATAGAGGTTTCCCGTTTTGGCCGGCCATAGGAGTCCTAATAGGGTTAAGGTTGGTTCATGGGTCCCACTCCTCTATTTAAGTTGAGTTTAAGCTCAATTAACAAAAGGCTATAAAGGCCAATTAATTAAATAGCCTAAAAATAGCCAAATGGCTTCTAAATTAAACCAAAGCCTAAAAATAAAATCTAATTAGCTAGATACTCATCATAGGTCATGGTTAGTCTCTAATGTGGGTTTTCTAAAGTTAGACCAAAGGCTAAATCAATCACAAGTCAATAATATCTAGAAAATCATAAAATGACTAAAATGACTAAAATACCCTTATTTCAAAAAGTGGGTGTTACAAGTCTACCCTCCTTAAAAATAATTTCGTCCTCAAAATTAAGATGATCCTACTCTTTCTAGGCCAATCCCCAACAATCATGGTCTTAAGAAAACTCATCTAAATCATGCAGTTGAAAAGAAATCATACAGGGTTATGTCGTCTAGCTACTAAAGTCATACTAGATCAAAAGTAGTCATAAGGTATCAAGCATACAAACATTATGGTAGGGTACAGTAATCATCAAGATAGGATAAGGTATGGGTCAAGAACTCACCTCTACTAGGTCTGGTAGCTGGAACTCTCTCTCCTGGAGGTGGGCCTTGTCTAGGGGCAAGTGTAGTAGGACAGTCTCGTATCTTGTGTGCAGCTGACCCACAAAATAGGCACAATCCTAGTCTCTTCCTACAGTCCTTCCATTCGTGCCCAAGCTTCTTACAGAAGGCACAGGTAGGCACTCGCTCAGCTGGTCTTTGCTGGACAGGAATCTGAACTGGATAGGCTGGTCTAGGCTGAAAGCCTGGGTACTCTTGAGGCTCTGGGTATAAACTGCTCCTCGCTCTCTTGGGACTAGGCTCCTCCCTCGTATGCATGTAATCCCACAATAGTTGGATACTGAGACTCTGCTCTCTCATAAACTCAGTCTGAAGTCTCTATACCTCCCACAAATCCTGAAAAAATCTGTGAATATGAGCTCCAACAGGAATGGCATGGGGTACCGCTCCAGGAGGCAAAGGAAGGCCCTCAGTCTCCGGCTGAACTGCAGTCCCCTCCTGAAGGACAGGAGATGGAGGGAAATTCTCCGGTGAGGCTGCTAACACCTCCTGAGCAATAGAAGGGGCAAGTACAATCTCGGTCTCATCCGGAATTGCAGCTGTGCACTAGGGACAAACTCTGGTCATGGGTGCCATTCTGGAAAAGATAAGGATAAATAATAAATCATTGGGCTGTAAGGCAGTATATTATCCTATACAAATACTGGTGATTATAAAAACAACTAAAATTAACCATAAAGCGTTAATATCCTAAAGATAAAAAAAAATCGAAAGTTTAAAGCACGACTGTCAATAACACTGAAATCCAAGCACACTATATATATATATATATATATATATATATATATATATATATATATATATATAGATATTTTAGTCTCGATATGATCTAAGTTGATCAAATCCAGGATGAATCGAGGTTTGGTCAAGATGGAGAACGAGGTCATTGAAGTCTGGGCACGAGTATCCAAGATTTGAAATCCCTGTCACAATTGAATTAATTCAATTGAATAAGGTTCCAAACATTGTATGATAAGGAGAATGACCAAGTCGATTGGTCGCGATCGTGGGTTTAGAATTCAATACTATTGAAATCCTAAAGGATACTGTAAGGATATAGAATTAAGCCACTATCCTCCTTTGATAAGGAAGCTAAACGTGATACTCTGGGTTGACCTATTAAGCACAGTGCCTTGCCTTTCTAAAATATGTGAAAGACAAAAGCAAAAGAGTTCAAAGACGATACTATTGAGTACAATACGTGGTTCATAGACGACGAAAATAGTTCAAGGAGAATTGCTGAACTGTCGTGGATGAGACAGATGCTCTAGAGTCTCATCCACGTAGAGTAATATATGAAAGCGAACCAAGTGCACTAGGTTGATCAGACCATCATGCACCGGTTCTGATTAGACAATATGTTAGTGGGTCGACCCAATAAAATATGTCATGATCAAGCTCAAAAAGAGATAAGCTTGCAAAACTAAGGCTAAATTAGCAACATAAGGTAGTCAAGTATAAGTAAAGGAGGTAATGATGAAGAAGAAAAGAAATAGTCCAAGATCCTTAACTAAGCTGGTCAAGCAATCAAGATAAGGTACAACGTTAAGCATTTAAAGAATAAGAAGAACTCTATCCCATGTCGGATCGAAAGAATTGAGTCATGGTTGAATCTCAAATTTAAGTCAGAAAGTATTTTAGTATCATGGTAAGGGTTCAAGAGGTGACAACTAATACAAGAATAGAGAAAATCAAGTTGAAGCATGAAATAAATTTAATTAAGAATCCAGTGAAATAATCTAGGGACACAGTACTAAAGGCGAATACTGTTAAGGAATGATCAAATACAAATGGTTAGAAGTCACAATAAAAGATCTAGATTTGAGGAAAGGTTGAGTAGGTCAAGATTTGAGATACAGTCCTATAGTTTGGCAGACGGCTAACAACACTAGAGTATATACTACTATCATAGTCATGAGTGATATGGCAATTCGTGTCGAACACTTCTATCTCATTAAGGTTTCCTTGGTGGCCTACCATTACATTCCTTTAAAAGAAATTTCCAAAATAACTACCGCAAGTTTTATTCACTCTAAGCCATCCAATCTAATCACGACTAACATTTAAATCCTTTTCATAAATCTCATAATAACTTTTATCTCGTTACTACTAACATTTCCAAATTTAACATTTCAATCCAACTTTAAACTTCAGAGTTAATGAATCATGAATCCATAAAATTCTATATCACTTCATAAATTTAAAAACTCCCAATTTGTCTCAAATAATACTCAAGATAGACACTCAGCTTATCACGGCAATCTAGCAGTTACAGCTCAGTATTTTAATACGCTTATCAACCATAATTTCTCCTTCTAAGTCATTGAAACATAATCACTTCTTCTTAAACGAAAATCCAAATAGATTTTTAAATCTTCAATCAATTGACACGATTCCAAATTTGAGATTTTTGTTTTTCTTCCAAAATAATTGTTTTTATATCTTCCCAATCTTTTTTTTTAAACCAAAAATTTTAATATCATTGCTTCCACTTAAATTGAAATCCATAAACATATACATCGCAACTTGTACGACTCCATTTAATAGTTCATACTGCCACCCTTTTTTTTAAACCAATCTATATACGTTCAAAGATGTATAATCATAATCCAATAATTCATGAATCACATCAATTCCTGAAATCAATTTATTTAGATTCTAACTAATTTCCTCCAGTATCAAAATATAATTTTATAATTCTCTGGTGATTACTACTTAGAATCCTCAAGATAAATTTCCTTGGTAATAACCCAACTTACAAACTACTAATCATTAAATCATCCATTTAGAAAAATGCCCTTATAACTTAATCAAAGTCTCCGTGTATTCCAATTCCTCAATGTAATCTTCTAGCCATGCGTTTGACCAATGAGTATATAGCAGTGTAGCCATCTTTCTAACCATTATTAAACACAAGAAAGTAAGGGTATTGGTGAAAAAGAGTTCAAACAAGATGCAAGAATCAAGTGAGGAAGGTGGATTAAAATAAGGGAAAAGGAATTTAAATCGAAACTCAAAATGAGATTCTCAAGGGTCGTCCCAGGAATCTCTCATAAATTCCTAATAGTGATTGAGTACCTTAACTTATATCTTATATCCTACTGCAGGTTGTAGTGATACTCTAGTTCGAGTACCACTACGAATCACACTAGTTGTGATCGAGGACCTGCATGGGCCACCACTAAAAACGTGTCACGACCCGCACCCAGTGTGAGGGCACGAGAAGTAACGAACGCCCAGCCTACGCCGCAGTGTCGGCGGTAGAACGCTGTCCTGAGTCACCATATCTAACACAATCTAAATAACTATGAATAGAGAGTAAAATAATACGTAACTCAATCACAATACTAAGATGGAATAGAAGAAGGACCTCAAGAGAGTCACAATAAAGTCTAGGTGTAAACCACCAGAAATTTCTTAAGTAAAACTCATAAAAGTCTCAAATAGAAAATACAAATAAAGTACTAAGTCTCAGCTAGACTATGGGTAAGTCCTCAGCTACTGTGGGATCCTCCTGTGGGTCCACGTCGCCAGTGTCATTTAAGCCAATGCCATAATAAGTAGGACAGTACTCCTCATCATTACTTGTAAAATTTTCAACATGCCCAGTCAGGACGGAACGAGCACATATCTCTCACAACAGTTCATAACAGAAATGGACATATAAAGCAAGCTATAGAAAACTATACATGAATCGCTGTAAGAGAAATCAACAGGAGAGAAGAAATAACTGAGATATAAATATGATAAATAAAGAATATAACCTTCTACGTAAAACATAGCATGAATTAGTTATGTAAACAGCTTGGGTTGCACATGGATACAACTACGGAATGAACATGGATAACAACTACTGGGGATAATGATCACATAACCAACTACACTCTCCCTGCCCCCAACAAATACACAAGGATCGAAGCATGTTATGTTATTGCACATGGATAACAACTACTGTATACATGGAGCTCATATGGTCATGAGTGTACATAAATAACATATGAGTGCACTTGGATAAAAGAAAATACATGGAGTACATGATGAACATGATAAAGTACATGAAACATGACATACTCGATGTATCCGAGGGGATAACATCGCATAAAAAGATCCATAGGGTACCGATCCGTGTGAACGTCGTGTCAGCATCAAGTATACTAGTCTATAACAAGAGTACATATCCAAAGAAGCATGAAAAGATCAGAGAATGTACTCGCCTGGCAATCCGAACTGCTGATGATGAAAAGTGACTGAACTGGAGTAATATGATCCTATTTAAAACAACAACATGTCATAATACAGTCTAAAATATCATAAAGAAAGTCTTCCATGCAAATTCTACATGATTTGGGGCAATCTAAGTCAAAGTCAACCTTGGGTCAACTTTGGTCAACCAAACTAGTCAAACTAGGTCAAGGTTGGTCAACTAGTCTATAAGTCCACTTTTAGGTCAATACTAGTCTTAGGGTTGATTTTGGGTGTGTGTTGGTGTTATCTTAGGTCCAAGAAGCCTAATCCTAACATCCAATGTAATTCGCAATACTTAACTCATAATACCCTAATCTAATATCTATACTTTAGACTAGCATATCCAAGACTCTAGTCTTGGTATTTCTTAGGAAAATTTCTTAAAAAAATTCTAGTGTAGAAAATAGGGTAAATCTCAGTGCTAGGTCTTCACTACTCAACTCAAGGTACCCTCACATTGGACACATGCACATAGGCATGCCTGCTGCTACCTGAATTTCATCCCAAACACATATACATATAAACATCTAAAAAACCAATTTCCTATTTTAACTACAACACTAATCCTAAACTAATCACAATACATGTAAATCTCTACTTTAACTATCAACCAATGTAAACTAACTAACTAAACTAACAACCGACTAACTGATCTTGGCATCTAATTCCTAACTAACCACTAACTGGTCTTGGCATTACCCATTCTCAGCAAATCCTGTAACCTGAACCCAGCATTAAAACAAGCCTAATTCAACAACCAATGTCAGTTATAGGCAAACACTTATCTCTTGGTATCCTATTTTGGTACAACCCAAATACCTATGGCTACCCAAACTTGAACACACCTTTCCCATGATGCTACTAACTTGTATCACATAGATAGGGTCATGTAGGACCTGTGGGTTGGTTTAATACAGGAATTCAAGTTGGAAACTGAAACTGGACAGAACAAAGTAGACTTAACAGTAAAGGAACCTTGAAACTGGAAAATTCTGAACTTAACTACCCGATTCTTACACAGCCCTATCCTATTAGCAAACCAACATGTAATCTTCTAGATGTGGTCACATAAGGTCTGTGGGTTGCATTTTGTACAGCAATTGCAGAAATCAAAAACTGGATACGACAACAGTAAAGAAAACTGAGACTGGGATTTGAACTCAACTCAATCTATCCTATGGCTAACCCGATTTCGGATACAGCCTAATCATGATGCATACTAACATGTATCACCTAGAGGGGGTCAAATATGGTCTGCAGGTTTGGGTTTACACATCAATTAACATTCAAAACTGATGAAACCAGTTCCAATTTACCAAACAGAAAAATAAAGAACTCAGGAATAGGAAATCAGATACTCTATGGCTATCCAATAACTGTCATAGCCTTATCTCTTTGTAACTAGTAAGTAATCTCCTACATAGGTTTTATAGGACCTGAATGGTGGGTTTTGTACAGGAGTTAATATCAAGGGTTTAAGAAATCTGAACAAAAAGAACTGAATAGAAAAAAAGAAAACTGGGAATAGTAAACCTGGAATCTAACCCAAACCAAACCCAATTTCATAACAACCTATCCCAGGATGCAATCTAACATGTAACACAAAGGTGAGGTAATGTAGGATTTACAGGCTTGGTTAAGACAGGAATCAAATGGAAAAAACTGATGGGAATCAAAAGTTCAAGTTCTTGAAACATCAAAACTGGATTTAAGGAAAACCCGATACTATAGCCAACCCAAATCCGATTACAACCCCTTTCCTATGATGCAAAAGTAAGTAATCTCTTATATAGGTCTAAAAGGATCTGTAGATTTGTTTAATACAGGAATATAAATTGAAAATCAGATCAAAAAGAAAAAAAGAAGAACTGAAACAGTTAACAGTTTTTCAAGAACCCGATACTTAAAACACAAACCTATTCATAACCTAAAACATTCGAAACCTACATAATAATCAAACCCAAAGGTTGGTAATGTGTCATGGGTCTAAACATGAACTACAAGTGCAATCGTGTCCAAGAAAATAGGACACGAAGTGTCCTGGACACTAAAGAACCAAAACTTGAACTAGTTCTCGTGCACGCGTGTCACACGATCTAGGTCTCGACATAGCACAAGATAGGACACGTGGTTGCTCGTACACGTAGCCCAACTATAGGGCTACACATCCACGTGCCTACAATGGACCCTTTCCATGTGTCTGAGTCGCACGAAGTGCGTATCGGACGCACGTTCTCACGCGCGTGCGACAGGCCGCGATCGATGCCGTCTTGATTTCTCTCTCTATGCTCCATTAAATCCCACAAAATTTGATGAGCATGCTGTCAGTCGTGGTGCCTCCCTACTGACCAAAAATCCCAAGTTGAATTGCCGTGTCCAAAGAGAACGGACACAGCAGTAGCAGGACACGCGCGCGGTCCTCGTGCTGCGCGTGCGTGTCCTGTTTCGGACACAAAAACGTGTCGATTCAACCAAGAACCTAGGGTTTAGGAATCCTGACCTATAGGGCTATAAATTCGTGAAATTAGATTACAAAATAAACATGATCGAAATCTAATAGGAATTTCATCGAACACTTCTAAACCTAATCCGATACGTGTCCGATACCCTATCAAACGGACACGAAACTTAACCAAACTTCATGGGTGGGTCTAGGGTACCTAGATGCATGCTACTATGAAAAAAAATCAGAAGAAACTATAGAGTTTAGGGGTTTACCTATTGCGAGTTGAAAAATCAAGAAACTGACTCCTCGATCCATGAGACGACCAGTTTCTACCGAGCAAACGCCTCCAACTCCTTGATAACAATGCTCCAGCAAATTCTCCTCCTTCCCACGATCACAACACACTTCGTTTGGGGTGAAACAGAGGTCGGATGAAAAAGTTAGGGTTTTGGAGAGCTGGAAACTAGGGTTTTGTAAAGGGGGTGTCTATTCCAATGCAATGCTTATATAGGAGATGGGGGTTTCCTGTTTTGGCCGGCCATAGGAGTCCTAATAGGGTTAAGGTTGGTTCATGGGTCCCACTCCTCTATTTAAGTTGATTTTAAGCTCAATTAACAAAAGGCTACAAAGGCCAATTAATTAAATAGCCTAAAAATAGCCAAATGGCTTCTAAATTAAACCAAAGCCTAAAAATAAAATCTAATTAGCTAGATACTCATCATAGGTTAGGTTAGTCTCTAATGTGGGTTTTCTAAAGTTAGACCAAAGGCTAAATCAATCACAAGTCAATAATATCTAGAAAATCACAAAATGACTAAAATGACTTAAATGACTAAAATACCCTTATTTCAAAAAGTGGGTGTTACAGGTTACAACCCTTAAACCAAACAAGGACCGGGGTTGTAACCCTTCGTCTGAACAGAACTGTACCCCCGATCGTTATTGTTAAGGCAAGCATCAATAATCATGTCATGTCAAAATCTTGCACAGGATCATGATAAGACTAAGCTGGAATAAACTCCATCCAATCAATCATGGCCAATCAAGAGTACAGCTTGATACTTTTAACTAACTAGGGTTATCACAGGCCTAGTTACTAGCAAGATGCAATAAGATTATCCCAACAGCCACAAGCCCTGCAGACCATCCAGGTTATCCAAGTCGAATGTCCGTTTATGAAGGATGCAACATGTGATAGTGTGCTGGAAATGTGCCCTACTCGTCGGTAGGCTATAAGTCCACTTAATGCGCCCAGATAACGGGATTGCCTGTAGCTGGGAAAATCTCTTCATGACTGCTGAATCATTCTTGTTAATTAGCCTTAGTCAATTTCAGTAGGTACCCCTGACCGCGGTACTCAGGGATCCCCATCCTAGACATGATGCAAGACAGTACCAGTTTATTTGTACAAACACAATCGTCCACGGTATCCAGGTCTTTCATACATGTCATGTCAGACTAGCTGTCGTAACAGCATGTCATGATATATCATGTCAGTTTGCTTGCCAAGAGTGCGCCACAACGGGCCATTATCGTGTTCTATTCTTACCTTATCATGAAGGAGAGAAACTTACATAAAATAACTAGTGACATATTCTTGAAGCTAAGGAAAAGATTTACAACTTTTATGTTTTGAGTTTTTTCAAGATTCTAGCTACATAACAACTTCAACAGGCAAAAACAGTAAAATAGAGCAATTCCGCCGCATGGGATTCCTGTACAAAACGGCGCGTGGAATTCCTGCACAATCAGCCCGTGGGATTCCTGCACCAATCGGCGCGTGGGATTCCTGCACAATCGGTGCATAGGATTCCTGCATAATCGGCGCGTGGGATTCCTGCACCAATCAGCGTGTGGGATTTCTGCACCAATCGACGCGTGAGTGGGATTCCTGCACCAATCGGCGCATTGGATTCCTGTATCAATCGGCGCGTGTGATTCCTGCATCATTCGGCGTGTGGGATTCCTGCACAATCGACGGGTGGGATTTCTGCACAATCGGCGCGTGGGAATACTCACGTTGCGTCTTCAGTACATGCACGTAGGGAACCTACGCGCATGACACGCTCGGAGTTAAGGGATGCATTTCCGGGACTTCATAGCGCATGGCCTCCCAGGCGCATGGGGGTCATCGTCCCCAAACAGCAAGTTCAGCCATGAAAGTTCCGAAAACTTGTAATGGCCATAACTTACTCATCCGAAGTCGAAATCAAGCGAAACAAAAGCCAAAACTGCATGAAATTGAATTTTCTACAACATAGAACCATTAGTTTTCAAAAATAACTAAGTTTTAGAGATCAAAACCTAGAAAACCAAAAAATTACAAACTTAGATCTACAAGAATCCTTCCATCAAATCCAAATATGCCAAGTTCTAAAGAGGTTTAGAATCAAGTAAGGAAAAGAATGGAACAATAGAACTTGAGATCCATCATGAAGCAAGTTTGTACTTGCCGAAACTCTCTTTTTCTTCCTCCTGGTGGTTGAAGAAGTAATAGTGGAGAAGAAGAAGTAAATGAAGAGAGAGAATGAGGGAAAGGGGTTAAATAATGGTGATGGTGGTGGTAGGTAGGGGTTCTTCCCTTGGTTCATGATGAACCAAGGTAACCCAAGCCTAGCCGAACCAACCCAAAATAGACCAAGCCATGTAATGCCAAGATAAGCCAAATAAGGAATCATGCAATGCAAGATAAAATACGTACACGTATTTCAAAATACGTAATACGAACTATAGGCATTACAACTCTACCCACCTTAAAAGAATTTCTTCCTCGAAATTTAATTAAGAGGCTAGAGGGACAAGAACAAGCTATACTATTCAAAGATAAGCTATACTAATCAAGCAATCAAGTAATTATTCATGCAAGTAAGGAATCGAAGGCATGAGACATAAGAAAGATATTATACCTTACGAGTCAAACATGTCGGAATATCGCGATCGGATATCATCCTCACGCTTCCACGTTGACTCACCCAAAGAGTGATGACCCCAAGCAACTCGGACTAACTTGATAGTCTTGTTCTTGAGTATCTTCTCTCTTCGATCCAATATAGACACGGGCCTCTCCTCATACGAAAGGTTGATACCAACAACCAATTCCGAATGATCTAGGATATGGCTCGGGTCTGGGATATACCGTCGCAGTTGGGATACATGGAACATGTCATGCACCTCACGTAGCGACGGTGGAAGAGTGAGATGATAGAATACATCTCCTACTCGCTCCAGAATATCGAACGGCCCTATATACCTAGGACTAAGCTTTCCCCGCACGCCGAAACGAATGACGCCACGGTTAGGCAAAATCCTCAGGAATACATGGTCACCGACCAAGAATTCAAGGGGTTGCCGATGAGAATGGGCCCAATGACGCTGGCGATCTTGGGCAACTCGAAGATGATCTCTGACTCTCCTGACCACTTCAATGGTCTGAGCATTCATTTTTGGACCGAGCATCTGTCTCTCTCCGACATTGTCCCATGCTAGCGGAGATCGGCACTTCCTACCATACAGTGCCTCGAACGGTGCCATCTGGATACTGGCTTGGAAACTGTTGTTGTACGAGAACTCCACCAGGTGCAGGTGATCTTCCCACGATCCACCGAAGTCGAGCATACAAGATCTCAACATATCTTCGAGAGTCTGGATCGTGCGTTCTGACTGGCCATCTGTCTGCAGGTGATAAGCTGAGCTGAACTGGAGGCGAGTCCCCAAACTTTTTTGCAAGCTATGCCAAAAGTGCGACATAAATCTTGAATCTCGGTCCGAGGTGATACTGACTGGTACACCGTGAAGTCAGACGATCTGCCTGGGGTACATCTCTGCTAGCTGAGCCGTCGACTGACCAACTCTGAACGGGAGAAAATGAGCCACCTTCGTGAGCCTGTCTATAATAACCCAAATAGCATCTCTGCTAGCCGGGGATCTAGGTAATCCAGTCACAAAATCCATGGTTATATGCTCTCACTTCCATTCTGGGATTGGCAAGGGCTGAAGTAGTCCAGCTGGTCTCTGATGTTCAGCTTTAACTTGTTGGCAAACCAAACATCTAGAGACAAACCGGGCTATCTTCCTCTTCATGCCATTCCACCAAAAGTGCTGACGGATATTACGGTACATCTTCGTACCGCCGGGATGAGCAAAATACTGCGAACTGTGAGCCTCTGTCATGATCTTCTGTCTGATATCTCTACTGGGTACACAAAGATGCTTTCCATGTCGAAGTGTACCGTCTTCATGGATACATAACTCTGGTCTTCGTCCTGCCTCACACTCTGCTCTTAGTCGCTGAAGCTTGGAATCTGCTGACTGCGCCATCCGGATCCTCTCAATTATAGTAGACTGAACTTGCATGCTGGCCATCAATGCCACACTGGAAGGGAGGACAACTTCTATACCTATCTTCTGAAGATCGGCTAACAGCTCTGGTTGTACTGTTAGGAAATAAACTCCGGCTCTCCTGCTCAATGCATCTGCAACAACGTTGGCCTTTCCTGGGTGATACTGCAGGTTGACATCATAATCTACAAGTAGCTCCAGCCACCTCCTCTGACGCATGTTAAGATCCTTCTGGGTGAAAACATACTTCAGGCTCTTATGGTCAGTGAAAATCTCCACCCTATCTCCGTACAAGTAGTGCCTCCACAACTTAAGTGCAAACACTACTGCTGCCAACTCCAAGTCATAGGTTGGGTAATTCCTCTCATGATCACGAAGTTGCCGTGACGCATAAGCTATTACCTTTCCATGCTGCATCAGAACACATCATAAACCTCTGTCTGAAGCATCGTAATATACTGAGAATCCTCCAGTTCCATCTGGAAGCGTGAGAATGGGTGCAGTCATCAAGCCTCACTTCAACTTCTCAAAAGAATTCTGGCATTCTGCTGTCCAAGCAAACTGTACATCCTTGCGGGTCAACTGGGTCAATGGTGCTGAGATCCGAGCAAAGTCTGAAACAAATCGCCGGTAGTAGCCAGCCAATCTAAGAAAACTGCAAACTTCTACAACCGTACTGGGCACTGGCCATGTCTCAATGGCCACGATCTTCTGGGGATCCACTTTCACTCCTCCCGTGGTGATGATATGACCCAAGTACGAAATACGATCGAGCCAGAAGTCGCATTCACTGAACTTAGCATACAACTGGTGCTCTCTGAGAATCTTGAGGACAACTCGGAGATACTGCTCATGCTCTGCCTCACTTTTGCTGTAGACCAGGATGTCGTCTAGGAACACAATCACGAACTGATCCAAAAAAGGCATGAAGATATGATTCATGAGGTCCATGAATATAGCCGGCGCATTGGTTGCTCCAAATGCCATCACAAGGAACTCCCAATGCCCATACCTAGTGTAGAAGTATGGAAAATATCAGAATGATGGTCTATGCGGCTCGGAACAGGAGAACCCCATGCGGCTCATACAGGAGCAGTCCCATGCGGTTCAGAGAGACTCTTAGTCTCATGCGGCTCGGGGCAGAAAAGTCCATGCGGCTTACATAGGGACAGTCCTATGCGGTTCAAAGAGCCCCCCAGCCGCATGCGGTTCAGAAGTACATGCGGCTCACATACGACCAACAGAGATATGCGGCTCGATCAACACCACGTGTCCCTATGGGACCCCTTCACACAGCTGGCCATCGAGTAATGGCCTTATTCAAAGCTCTGCCATGATTTGACAGCTGACGGCTCTGACATGAAGTGTCATAATGGTCCTGTCATAATGACAGACTCTTCGGGAACAGAAGAAAAGCTCTGACACGATCCGAGATTGCCACGTGGCTACTGCCATGTGGCTCAATTGAAGAACAGCTTCATGCGGCTGGCAAGAATCATCTTCCTGCGGCTCACCAAGAAGCCATCCCATGCGGCTCGCAAATACTATACCTATACGGCTCACCGAGAAACTATCCCATGCGGCTCGCAAGTACTATACCTATGCGGCTCACTGAGACGCTGTCTCATGCGGTTCATGGATATCATGCGGTTCTGACAGGGTCCACCATTAAGACACGTGGCAGAGATTCAATGGCCCCCACGACTTGACAACTGGTAGCAAGGATGATTATGGGATGCAGATCAATCAGAGATTTACCAGATCCCAATGACCATATTTAACGTTATCCTCATAATTAATGAGATCAGGTTATATCATTCATGATCAAGCCAATGGGACACGTGGTGAGAGATCCAAGCTTGACACAATCAATCATGAAGATTTAAAGCAATCTGCATTAATCATTCACAGGATTCAATACTATCTCCATTTATGGCCCAGATCCTTCACGCCTTCAACTAATGGTCCAGATTGATTATACATCAGGCCGCCGCCACTTTGAGAATGGGTAATCATCCAAATCCTAATGATGCCCCCACTATTATAAATAACAAGGTGCCATTCCCTTGTAAAAGATACATTATCAGAGAGAGATACGCATATACAGAGAGACTTCCCCAATAATCAGAGAGAAAATACACAGAGAGAGAGAGAGAAGCCAGAAGAATAATAGAGGGGGAGCAAGAAGAGCATTTCTTCATCAACGCCAACCATCTCGTCACAGGAGCCAAGGCTGCATACCGATCGTCCAAGGAGTAAGGCAGGGCTGCCGTCGCCTTCCCGAGCCTCTATCGTCACTTCCCAGAATCAAAAATAAATAATTATACTTAGATTGCTGTACCTAGGTTTTCGTCCCTAGGCTTTCTTTGTACAAGCGAGTTTGTAACGTGAAGTAAAAGTCCGGTCCTTCGATAATTGTTCTGTTCTTTTATATTTTATGGCAAACACGATGGCGACTCTGTTGGGGACTAACTTCTCCACGACTGAGGAGTTGGTGATGCAATCGGATGCAGCCAAGCTTGGCTCCACGCAACAAAAGATGGTCGCCCGGTTCGACCAACAGGCGTTCGAAGAAATGCTTCCCGACAAGAGCGCTGGCCCGGTCCAGAAGCGAACCCGCACAAAGAAGGCCCGCAAGGAGTGGAGACCCCGATCCTTCGTTCCTACTGAAGCTCTTGCAGAGATACCCTCTGTTGTTCAAGACGGCGAGCAAGACTCTCCTGCGGCCCCACTTCAGACCGTAGATAACTCTGCTGTCCCCAAGTCCGGCAGAAGAAAACACTATGATGCTGGACTTGCAGGGACAAAGAGGAACTCTATGCGATCAAGGCCGCATAAGGGTATTAGCCGTAGGGAGAAAGCGCATGCGGCTACATCCGTCAGCCGCATGAAGAAAACTCATGCGGCCATTTCTGTTAGCCGCATAGCTTATGCGGCTACAGTTGCCAACCACATGGATGAAACTCATGCGGCTATGGAAGTCAATCGCTTACAGAAAACCCATGCGGCCACAATTGCCAACCGCATGCGGCCAGCCTGCACGGTCGTGACTCCTAGTCGCACAAAAACAAGTCATTAGACAGCAGAAGACAACCGTATGCAGACAGTCTGCACGGTACTCAATTCTAGCCGCATAGCGTCCGTTCCACGCTCCTCTCGATCAGTCTTCGACCGCCTCTCATACGGTCCTGACCCTGATAGTTCTTTGGATGATAAGCCAGACTCTGTGGTATTCAACTTAGACTCTTCTTATTACGCACCCGCAAGTGCTAAAAAAAGAAGTCTAGGACAGCGCGGGCATATCAAGCCCAGTCAGCTGTCCCAACCTCTGACTATCGGGGCATCCCGTTGACTATCACACGGGCCTCTGATGGGAAGTTGTATAGAACCGCTCGAGTCCAGCCCCCGGTGGCGAACGGACAGAGTGGTTCCTCTGACATGCGTGAGGCGATCCTCCACAAGCGCAAGGAAAGAGAAGGAGCCTCAGTGTGCAAAGAGTCCTCGCTTGGACGTCACTGCACCCAAATCATCGTCAACTGCTGTTGCAACAACGCGGCAGTAACGGAAGACCGGCCGTCAGTCTTCCAAAGACTACAACATCCGAGCTCAGAGGACGAGGCACCTCCTGTTGTCTCCTGTAATTCCACTCAGAAAGTCCCCGCCGAGGGGAGGAGAAAGAAGACAAGCATCTCCAGCCCCAAGATATCAACCACTACAGCTAAGAAACTGTCGTCTAAACAGTTGTCCTCCACCGGAGTATTCCAACACACCCGTTCAAAGACGAAATCTGCCGCAATGGAAAATTCATCATCCATATCGCTGGAGGTCATGAGAACTGGGGGTAGCACTCCTCCGAACATCCACAACAATCCGATGTTTCAAGGAGCCGAGCCCGAACAAATAACTCTCCCATCAGGTACAACAGACGCTGATGTCCCCGAGGACATCCATGACTCTGAAGACGAAGCAAGCTCTGAGGCTGGGGATACCGTTCCCTCCGAGTCCGAGCCCGAAGAGAACATTCCCATCTGCCTCGATGACTTCTCGGTGCATGGGTACGACTCGGAGGGTACATCCTCCACCGTTCCTTCCATCACTCCTCATGTAAGGACAGTGTTCATGACGGACAACAATCAAGGTGGTTCCAGTGATCGCCAGCGCATCGACAATCTCGAAGCCATATTACTTGCTTTGGTCAAGTCTGTAGACGAGATTAAAGCGGCCCTTCCAACTCTGCAAGGAGGAACGCCTGGCCAAACAAGCACGGGTCCCGCGGTCAATGTGGACTCAAACTCAGCGGCACCGAACCCGGGCAATAATCCTTCCGAAATAACAGCCCCTACCGCGATAGATGAGGCCCGAGAAGTAAGAAGAGAGGTTCAGGAGCTCCGAGCCATGTTCCATGCCCGAGAAAACGCTCAAGACCTCAGAATGCGACAACCATACCCTGCTGAATGGAGGGATGTTCCATTCCCACCAAGATATAAGCCGTTCAATATCAACCCGTATGATGGCAAGACCTCAGTAAGTCGGTACATCACGTACTTCGAGGTCACCACCGACCATCTGCCCCATGATGATGCCATCCTCACGCAATTATTTATTGGGACATTGGAAGGAGTCGCTTTCGACTGGTATCGCAATCTGCCGGACAATTGTATCCACTCTTTCGCCGGCTTCAAGCGCATGTTCTTGGAGAGATTCTATGAGGTAGGGCAGGACGTCACCATGTCCACCCTCATGGACGTCATCCAAGGGGAGAAGGAGCTGACGAGAAACTACATTGAGTGATTCCGCCAGACCGCCATGAAGCTGCCCTCCGGAAATCCAGATTCCTCTTTAATTGAAATTTGCCAAAAGAGACTACTTCCAACGATCAGTCTCTGGATGGACGAAAGTCAATTCAAAGATTAGAAGACGTTCATTATCAGCACCACAAGCGCCGAAGAACGACTGAAGAAGGCTCGCCAACTGGGATTGCACATCTCGGAAGGAGAAAACAAGGGCAAGCGTCCCAACAATGTTAATGGGGGTAGTCCCTCCAACAATCGGGACAGCAAGGGAAAGTAGGCTATGGTGGCCGATACAGCACAAAAACCTGAGCCAAAGCCAACAGACAAACAATGGCCGCAAATCACTTACTCCTTCGAAGACGGTCACGTTAAGTCCATCTTGGACATGCTCATACAAGGGGACATAATTCAGCTTCCTCCACCAAGACGGGAACCGCGGCCGGCAGAGATGAAGAATCCAAAGTACTGCCATAATCATCGCTATGTTCATCATGCTACACACGATTGCTACCAGCTGAAACGGTATATCCAAAACCTCATCGATTCAAACGCTCTGGCCATTAATTTCGAAGAGGTAACCGTGGCGGCCAATATGGTGTCCGTACAATTCGGCAGCTTCCCTCCGACGGAGACTCAAGACGGGGTGGTCCCCGTCCCTCTAGCGACAATGGAGATTACCAATCTTCCACCTCCCCGAGATCAGGCTGCCGGTCTAGTACCCCTCACTACATCATGAGGGGAGGTCATGTGGATCCATCCAGACTTGGTGTCAGAAGTGACTCGGCCCACACCATCTTCCACCGGCAAAAAGAAAAGTGGAAAAGTCAGGACCTGCCACACAATCTCGACAGACAACGAGGAAGCTACAGCCATCGTCACGCGGTCCGGAGCGCAATTCCAACCTGTGGTTGACAATCTAGCTGAAAATCATCAACCCACTACAACTGATGCTCCGGGACCGGCTCAGCCTTCGACGACCGACAAACCTAGGCCGAGGGAGACTCGCTTCGACAAATCTCTCCGAAAAGATGCAGCCCAAGGGCTAGAGAGGCCCTACAACTTTGACATCTTAGCGCAATTGGCTAACACACCGGCCAAGTTGTCACTGTACGAACTCCTAAGGCTCTCCAAGGATGTTCGTATTGTATTGAGCGAAGCACTCCAAAATGCCGATGCCTATCTGGCTCAATCCAACCTCACCGGGGAGGACTCACCCGTGGATCTCCAAGACAGCGCCTGTACGGGAGCAATGCCCAACATCGTCTTCACTCTGTAGGACATGCTCATCAAAACCAACCTACATGATCGCCCGCTATACTACACGGGATACATCGATGACGTGAAGGTGGATCGGATGTACATTGATCCTGGCTCTTCCATAAGCATCATCCCGAAGGGTCTGCTACATTATCTCTGCATCCCAATGCATCGCCTGACACCTACAAGCACCGCCATCAACGGTTTCAATTAGGGCAGGAGCTACCCTGTTGGGAAGATTCGTCTGAAGTATCAGATTGGCGATCTCCAATCCGAAGTCACCTGCTACGTCATAGATGCAGACACTTCTTACAATATCCTCTTGGGGCATCCATGGATACACGATTATATGATCGTGCCTTCCACGCTACATTAGTGCTTCAAATATGTCAACAAATACGGCTTTGTGAGGACGAAATTTGCTGATATCGATCCCTTCAAAGGGGTCGAATCTTACTACTCAGACTTCTGCCTGTACGAAAAGTCGAAGAGGCACCTTGATGAAGGAAATGAATAAGCTGGTACCGAAACGGCCACGGGATCAGAAGGACCTCTGACGATCCACCTCAAAGCTCGTAAACCGGGCAAGTCCGCACCCCTTACCGCCACTCTGCGGAAGGATGCGATCAGCCTCTCAACGCATGAGGAGCAGATGATAATCTGGCTGCCAAGGTCCGGCCAAGTGCCGAGACCCACAACGGGGCCATTGACAATCAGACTACCGAGAGTCGGTCAACCCAAAACGGAGAAGCTCAATCCCTCCGATAGGCCACTGACGATACGCCTTCCCAAGAAGGGTCGTCACCCCGATGCGAGGTCTGACACTTCTAGCGAATCGGCCACTCCTCGCTCCACATCGAGTACCAAACTGGGGGTCGCTAGTCTGCCAACGACTCCACGCTCTGCCCCATCAACTGAACCGCTGATGATCAAGCTCCCCAGGTCGTCCTCTCAGTCTTCATTTACACAGGGGGTAGCCGAAGAGGAACGGAGCTAGCCAAGTATGTGGCTGCCCACACTAATGTTCCCTCCGCTGATGATGTAATCCCCCTAGAAAAGATACCTTACTTCATCAATAAAGGGTCATTTTTGAACTATACCGAGCTCAATAAGCTATATACAATGTATGCTATGGAACACGGTATAGGTACTCACCTACACACAGGTGACAAATGTGTACACCGCAATCCAGCTTACTCCAGCAGAAGATGCTTACCGAATAATCGAGGGAGGGGACCATCCAATCATCTTCGGCCGGAAGGACGACTCGCATCCCTTCACCATAGAGGAAGCCGACCTCGGGTCAGATGCCGAAAGATTGCCTCTGTATCTTTATAGCCCCCAATCCAAATATCTCATGCAGAAACAAGGGTATGATCTTGAGATGACACCAGGTTTGAACTACGGCACTGGGCGACGATTACCTTTGAAGCCACCAGTCCCGGCAGGCAAACCACGAGACTACTATAGCAAAACTCGATGCGGGTTAGGGTATGTAACGCCTACTACAACCCCTGAGAGTTCAGATGAAGAATGCGACTGGCAGTCACATTCAACCGGATCTCCAACTTCTGACTCGAATACTAGCATCGGACACGTGTTCAGACAAGTCTTGTCAGTCAACATGGCATTCGCCGACGCTTACGAAGAAGACGAAGACATCCCCGAAATCCTCGAGCTAGAGCCGTGGGCCCAGCAATTGGATGCACAATGGGAAAAGCGGTTCGAACAGAGAGAACCTCCTACTGAAGATGAGGTCATACAAGTGGATCTCGGCAGCGAATCTTCTCCAAAACCAATTTTCGTCAGTAAAAGCCTAGCAGACGAAGAACGAGAGTCACTGCTAGAACTTGTCAGAGAATACATTGATGTGTTCGCCTGGAGCTACAAAGACATGCCAGGGTTAAATCCCGACATTGCTTTTCACAAACTCAACATTCGGCCAGATGCGAAGCCAGTCAAGCAACAACAGCGACGCTTCCGCCCAGGCATCATGGACGCCATCGAAGCCGAAGTCAACAAACTGATAGCCAGCGGCTTCATTCTTGAGGAGCAACATCCCGATTGGGTCGCCAATATAGTACCCGTCCTCAAGAAGAATGGAAAGATTCGAATCTGCATCGACTTCCACAATCTGAATGAGGCATGCCCGAAAGACGAATTCCCCTTCCCTATCACAGATATCATGATCGACAACACATGCGACTTCGAACGTATGTCGTTCATGGATGGATTCTCGGGGTACAACCAAATCAAGATGTCTTCTGACGATAAAAAGCACACATCATTCCGAACACCGATTGGCACATACTGTTACACAGTCATGCCTTTTGATTTAAAGAATACTGGCACCACGTATCAACGAGCCATGAGTATCATCTTCAGAGAACACCTGCGCAAGACGGTGGAATGCTATGTCAATGATATCGCCGTCAAGAGTCGTTGTAAGGGAGATTATCTGCAGGACCTGAGGACGGTATTCGACCTGATGCGAGCCCACAATCTGAAAATGAACCCTATAAAATCTTTCTTGGGCGTATCCAGCAGAAAATTCTTGGGATTCATCAGCACCTCTCAGGGCATTCATGTAGACCCTGAGAAAACAAAGGCAATTATGGAGAGGGGTCCCCCAAGAAATCTCTGCGAACTCAGAGGCCTCCAAGGGAGGCTAGCTTACATCAGGAGGTTCATTTCTAACCTCTTCGGAAGATGCCGACCGTTCACGCACCTCATGAAGAAAGGAGTCTCATTCGTATGGGACGAGGAATGTCAGCGTGCCTTCGACAACATCAAAGAATATTTGTCAAATCCTCCAGTCTTGGTGGCCCCGGTTGCCGGAAAACCGTTTCTGCTATACGTACGAGCAATGGAACACTCCTTTGGTGCTCTGTTGGCACAAAACAACGATGCAGGCCACGAACAAGCCATATACTACCTCAGCCGAATGATGGTTGGACCGGAGCACCGATACACCGCGGTAGAGAAGGAATGCCTCGCCCTGGTGTTCGCCATTCAGAAAATGCGACACTATGTCACCGGACAAACGATACATGTGATCTCACGAGTCAACCCTCTCAGGGTCCTCATGACTAAACCAGGGGCACTCAGCTCTCGACTCGCTACATGGGCAATATTGATGTCCCCTTATCATATGATCTTCGTCCCATAAAAGGCAGTCAAAGGTCAAGCCCTGGCAGACTTCTTAGCAGCCCACCCAGGTTCGGAGTCCTCCAGAATATATGAAGAGATCCCAGATGAGGTCGTCGACTCGCATGCAACCTCTCACGATGATATATGGCAAATATTCTTCGACGGTGCTTCAAGGACCGGACCTAAAGGCAACATCGTCGTCGGAGTCGGGGTAGTGCTGGTCTCCCCTTCCGGATTGGTGATTAACCGTGCTTATTCCCTCACCGAGCCCTGCTCTAACAATGTGGTCGAGTACAACGCTCTGGTCATTGGCCTCCAACTCGTAAGAGAGCTGGGGGTAGAATACCTTGAAGCATACGGCGATTCCCAACTAATCGTCAATCAGATACGGGGCTCATATGAGGTCCGCCATGAAGACATGATCCCTTATCACCAAATAGCGATTGACATCATCTCGTCGTTCGAGGGGTTCTTTATCGAACATGTCCCCAGACTCCGAAATATCGAAGCTGATGCCCTAGGTGGTCTTGCCGCTTCCCTAGCAGTTCTGAACTATGATCGCTAATCAGTGGATGTGATAGGCCATGAACTGGTCTGTCCCAAGAACAATGTGCAATTCGTGGCAAGTTATTCCGCCCAGACGATCGATGATGCCCCAGACTGGAGACAACCATTCATCGACTTCGTCGTCTACGACATCCTCCCAGAGAATCTAAAGGAAGTCACTTCCATCAGACGGCGTTGTCTCAGATTCTTCTACGATACAGAGACGAAAATGCTGTATCGTCGCTCCTATGACGGATTACTGCTTCGGTGTCTGTCAAATGCAAAAGCCAAAGAAGCTGTACGAGAAGCTTATGACGGTGTCTGCGGGGCCCACCAGCCCGGCCCAAAACTGTAAGACCGCCTTCGCCGAATGGGCTACTATTGGCCCACAATGGTGGCAGATGCGATAGATTATACTAGAAAGTACAAAGCCTGCCAAGTCCACGCGGACTTCATTCACCAACCATCTGAGTTTCTACATCCGACAGTAGCGTCCTAGCCATTCGAAGCATGGGGAGTGGATATCATAGGTCCAATCGCCCCACCTTCCTCCCGAGGACATCGTTTCATACTTGCGATCACTGATTACTTCTCCAAATGGGCAGAAGCTGTCCCACTCGCAGAAGTTAAGACTTCAAACGTGATCAGCTTCCTTAAGCATCACGTCATCTACCGCTTTGGACTGCCTCGAAGGATCATCTATGATAATGGTTCGCAGTTTGTAAGCCACGCATTCTATCGGTTTTACGATAAGCACCGCATTCAGAATGTCGCTTCGACACCGTACAACCCGGCAGTGAACGGGTTGGCAGGGGCATTCAACAAAACAATTATCAAACTCCTCAAGAAGTTTGTCTCCTCCAACAAACGCGACTGGAACGAGAAGCTCGGCGAATGCTTATGGGCTTATCGCACCATAGTTCGAACAGCCACCGGGAATACACCATTCTTCCTGGTGTACGGGAGTGAGGCAGTCCTCCCATTGGAGACTCAGATCCCCTCACTACGCGTCGCCCTCACACATTAATTGACGACAGACGAAAACCACCATCGCCGGCTACAGGAATTGGAGGCACTAGATGAAAAGTGCCTCTTGGCTCAGCAACGAATTGAGTTATACCAAGCACGCATCTCTGGAGCCTTCAACAAGAAGGTCAAAATCAGAATATTCCAGGTGGGCGATCTCGTTCTGGCAGTCCGGAGGCCGATGGTCATGACTCACAAGACCGCCGGCAAATTTCAGCCAAAGTGGGAAGGCCCATTTATCATTGAGGCAGTATTCTCCAACGGTGCTTACCGCCTCGCCAAACAAAACGGAGACTTGCTCATGTTGCCCGTCAACGGCAAGTTCCTGAAGAAATATTATGTCTAAACGATATTCTCTCCAGATCATCGAGTCATGTACCCTCTGGTACCGCTGAACTCACATCCACAATATTTCAGATTATCGAGTCATGTACCCTCTGGTACCGCTGAACTCACATCCACAACATTTCAGATTATCAAGTCATGTACCCTCTGGTACCTCTGAACTCACATCCACAACATTTCAGATTATCGAGTCATGTACCGGCTGGTACCGCTGAACTCACCTCCATATTCCCTTCAGATTATCGAGTCATGTACCCGCTGGTGCCGCTGAACTCACACTTTCTCAATATTCTAAATTACCGAGTTATGTACCTGCTGGTGCCTTTGAACTCACATTTCAGTTACTCTTTCAGATAGTAAGTCACGTATGATTATACCTCTGAACTTTCTTCCTGGAAGAGATCCTCCCTCATGATCCACTACCCGCACTCCCAGTGCACAAAAAGGGTAATCGATCCACAAATTTCCGAAACGGCCATGTCCTCATTACCTCTGAGTCGTTTTCACTTCCACAAAAAACAAACCTCCC
Organism: Iris pallida; assembly: GCA_029216955.1. Lineage (NCBI taxonomy): Eukaryota > Viridiplantae > Streptophyta > Magnoliopsida > Asparagales > Iridaceae > Iris > Iris pallida. Next base: position 110,366 of record JANAVB010029149.1, on the reverse strand, counting down.
CCTCGCATAGAACTTCCATGTTCTCCTACCTCCGAGTCATTCTATGTACCCCCTCTTTACTGAGCCCACTCCCGCCATGTCCCCATTACCTCTGAGTGGGAAGGCTCCGTCGAAGAAACCTTCATGCTTGCGATGTCCTTAGCACCTCTGAGTAAGTATGTTCGTTTCCTTTAACTTGTTGCCCGTATCCAAAACCAGGGTACGTTAGGGGCAATGGGTCCATGCAAAATGTCCCAGTAGAATAATCATTACACAGCAAAAGAGTGAAGCAAATATATTTTATTCATTCAGAAATCGGTTACATCTACGCGGTTACAGGAAAGTTCTTCATGCAGACAAGAAGAAAGGCAAAAAAGAGGCAAAGACTACATATAGTCATTTACGAGAAACCTTAAAAAACCCTAGCCGCAGAAGTGCGTATACAACTCCTTCAACCACCTTACTTATGAAGGACGCAATTGAGGAAGATCCTCGTCCAGAATAGGGGAGTCAGAATTCCCAGCGCTGCCACCTTCAATAGTCTCGATAGTGGGGAGGACGTCGTCCCTCTCAGGCGCTGATTCTCCTTTCATCACCTCCTCCTTAACAGAGGGAGGCCCCTGATTGATGCCAGGGAGCGGCGGCTCCTCTACCACTGCAATCTCAGCGTTCAGTGGAGACACTACAAGAACCAAAAGACGAAAAAAAAGTGATGATGAATGATAAAAACAGCCAGAGGATATTTAGAAGGGTTCATGCGGCCCGTTGAAAGACAATTTTTCTGCGGTTCGGACATGGAATATATTCTATGCGGCTCATGGGACGTATATACGGACCACAAAATTTGAAAAGCTCGCATCAAATGATTATGCACGAAGTAATACAGCAGAACAGCATCTGTTAGGGTTTCAAGGCACCCAATCTTCCACACAGTCCTTACCTTCGACGACAACATGAACGTCAAGACGAACGGGGGTACGACAGTTGTAGACGAAGCCGACTTTCTACTCTTCACCACAGACTTCTTCACTGCCTTAGAAGCCCTAGGTGCCATCGTTGTCTGTCGGTCAGAAGAAGAAAGCAAGACAAAAATCTTAAATCAAGAAGAGTCCAAGAGAGAAATCCCTCCAAAAACCCTTCCATTTATAGAGGACCAAGACCGACGCCTCGTACAAAGTAGTCGACTCTTCGACTATCGATACAGACCAGCTAATTAAAGATCAGAAACTCTTGGGATCCTGCCCCAAAAGGGTTTGCATGCATGACATAATGACGTGGCAAGGAACTATGCGGTTGAGATATCCCTGTAGTTTAAAAGTCCCCTGCGGCTAAGCCATCCATGCGGCTTAAAAGTCTCTGCGGCTGAACGAATCTATGCGGTCAAGATATCCATGCGATCAGAGTGTCATATGCGGCCAGAAGAATATGCATCCATGCTTCTTATTCAAAGTATTTTAATTTTGCAAATTAAAAACTTTGAAAGGGGTCTTGTAGAAGCATAGAAAATATCAGAATGATGGTCTATATGGCTCGGAATAGGAGAACCCCATGCGGCTCATACAGGAGCAGTCCTATGCGGTTCAGAGAGACTCTTAGTCTCATGCGGCTCGGGGCAGGAAAGTCCATGTGGCTTACATAGGGACAGTCCCATGCGGTTCAAAGAGCCCCCCAGCCGCATGCGGTTCAGAAGTACATGCGGCTCACATACGACCAACAGAGATATGCGGCTCGATCAACACCACGTGTCCCCATGGGACCCCTTCACACAGCTGGCCATCGAGTAATGGCCCTATTCAATGCTCTGCCATGATTTGACAGCTGACGGCTCTGACTTAAAGTGTCATAATGGTCCTGTCATAATGACAGACTCTTCGGGAACAGGAGAAAATCTCTGACACGATCCGAGATTGTCACATGGCTACTCCCATGCGGCTTAATTGAAGAACAACTTCATACGGCTGGCAAGAATCATCTTCCTGCGGCTCACCAAGAAGCCATCCCATGCGGCTCGTAAATACTATACCTATGCGGCTCACCGAAAAACTATCCCATGCGGCTCGCAAGTACTATACCTATGCGGCTCACTGAGACGCTGTCTCATGCGGTTCATGGATATCATGCGGTTCTGACAGGGTCCACCATTAAGACTCGTGGCAGAGATTCAATGGCCTCCACCACTTGACAACTGGTAGCAAGGATGATTATGGGATGCAGATCAATCAGAGATTTACCAGATCCCAATGACCATATTTAACATTATCCTCATAATTAATAAGATCAGGTCATATCATTCATGATCAAGCCAATGGGACACGTGGTGAGAGATCCAAGCTTGACACAACCAATCATGAAGATTTAAAGCAATCAGCATTAATCATTCACAGGATTCAATACTATCCCCATTTATGGCCCAGATCCTTCACGCCTTAAACTAATGGTCCAGATTGATTATACATCAGGCCGCCGCCACTTTGAGAAAGGGTATTCATCCAAACCCTAATGATGCCCCCACTATTATAAATAGCAAGGTGCCATTCCCTTGTAAAAGATACACTATCAGAGAGAGATACGCATATACAGAGAGACTCCCCCAATAATCAGAGAGAAAATACACAAAGAGAGAGAAGCCAGAAGAATAACAGAGGGAGAGCAAAAAGAGCATTTCTTCATCAACGCCAACCATCTCGTCACAGGAGCCAAGGCTGCATACCGATCGTCCAAGGAGTAAGGCAGGGCCGCCGTCGCCTTCCCGAGCCTCTACCGTCACCTTCCAGAATCAAAAATAAACAATTGTACTTAGATTGCTGTACCTAGGTTTTCGTCCCTAGGCTTTCTTTGTACAAGCGAGTTTGTAACGTAAAGTAAAAGTCCGGTCCTCCGATAATTGTTCTGTTCTTTTATATTTCAGGGCAAACACCTAGATTTGAAAGCTGTCTTCGGGATATCCTGCTATCTGATTCTGATCTGGTGGTATCCTGACCGCAAGTCAATCTTCGAAAATACTGACGCCCCCTTGAGTTGATCAAACAAGTCATCTATCCTCGGGAGAGGGTATATGTTCTTGATTGTCACTGAGTTCAAGGTACGATAATTTATACATAATCTGGACGTACCATCCTTCTTTTTCACAAGAAGCATTGGGGCTCCCCAAGGCGATCTACTTGCACGAATGAATCCCTTGGTTCTAAGTTCTTCAATTATCGTGTACAATTTCTCTAATTCTGACGGCGCCATCCTGTAGACTCTCTCTGACACTGGGGCTATTCCGGGAATCAAGTCGATGGTGAACTCGATCTCCCGCTCTGGCGGCATCCCTGGAAGCTCTTCGGGAAAAACATCTGGAAACTCTTCAACTATCCGAGGTAACTGCACTGCTGCCACTGCCATCCGTAACACTGGAGGAGAAGGTTCAACTTCACCTCGAGAGAAGAAAAACTCTGGCTCGCCTGGAATGCTAAAACCAACCCTGCTGATATGGCAGTCTATCCTTGCATACTGGTCCCTCAACCAATCCATTCCTAAGACCACATCGTAATCGGCCATCGGAAACTCTATCAATCTAGCGGGGAACTCTCTACCGCTAACTACGATCCGACACGAGGAAAACACTCTATCTACTCCCACAAGTTCGTTACCAGTAAGTATATTGAGCCTTACTGATAATGACTCGGACTCCAATCCTATCAGTATCGCGAATCGTACAGACATAAATGAATGCGAGGCACCAAAATCAAATAATACTGAAGCTGGAAAGGTGTTGACGAGAATAGTACCTGCCACTACCTTACCTGGTGCTATTTCTTCTTCTCCCATGGTCAAAGCCAGTACTTGACCATGTCCTCTGGGTGCGGGTCCCCTCTGCTAAAAATTCCTCTACCTACTCTGGATTAGGGCTTGGGCATACTGCTGCAGTCTCTGCTACTGGAATGCCTGGGCCTGCGTCGGCAACGGTCTCGGGAACGGGTACTGCAGCTGCTGCTGCTGCTAGACTGGTGCTGGTCCTCTAACTGAAGGACTAGAGAAGGCCGATGAACTCCCCTTGTTCGGGCAGTTCCCAACCCTGTGGTCCGGGGTACCACAAACCAAACACAAATCCTGTGCTCTACGATATTCTGATACCACATGCCATGGCTTCCTGCAGTATGAATGTCCCACTGCGGAAGACTGCTTCTGCTTTTGCTGCTGAGGGTGCGTCGGGGTTGAATGCTGAACCGACGTTACTGAGGCCGCCCGCCTCGGAGCTCCAATGGTCAAAGCCCTAGCTGCCGAGGCTGGTGCTGATGACTGATTCATCTGGCCGTGAGATCGCTTCCGACCTCCGGTCCTATCCACGATCCTCTGGGATGTATACTCATGCCTCCTAGCTGCTCTCAATACTGCATCAAAAGTCTAATGCTCAAACTGTTCCACTGTCAACAAGATCTCTAAATGGAGCCCCTGCTGGAACCGTTGGACTCTATCGAACTCGGTTGCTACCAAGGTAGGAGAAAACCGACTAAGCCTTGAAAACTCGGCCGTATATCCATCGACCGTCCTGCCCATCTGCTTCAGATTGGTGAACCTCGTCTGTAGGTCGTATCGAGCTACATCATCGAAATACTTGGTCTGGAATCTCTTTTTGAATACTGCCCAAGCAATAGGGGCCACTAATCTAACGGCCTGCGCTGTCCACCAGCTGCAGGCAAGATCCAATAGCTGTAGGCACACCACGACCACCTTCTCGTTCTCTGGAGTCCTGGTTGATTCTAGAATCACCTATGTGTCCTGAAGCCAAGCATCTGCAGCAATCGCATCTTCACTACCGTCGAAGAAGGGAGGGTTTAAGCGCTTGAAGCTGTTGGACGCGCTATTATCCTGATGACCTTCCCTGGTCAAAGCATCTGCCACCGCCTGGTGTAAGGCATCTCTGCGACGATCCTAGAAAGCTAATAGGGACCTGATAAGACCTATCAAAGTCATATCATCAGGCTCTGTAGGTTGGACGGGCTGAACTGGTGGCTCTAATCCAGTAGGCATGACTCTGGAGGCTACTTCTAAATGCTGGGCTTGATCTCCAGGTTGCTGCTGGTCTGCGGGAGGTGCTCCGCCTTACTGATCGGCAGGTCCAGGAACAATGCCGCTGAAGAAGACGACATAGGGAACAATAGGAAAGGACCAGGACAGATCAACGATACAAGCATGTGATCATGTCAAGAATTCAGGGATTCAGAGGAAACGAGCAGAGATCAAGGGCGAGTACTGATTGAGACATCTATTCGGTAAACCTTCACATATTTTAATTTACAAGACCTGCATGGGCCACCACTTAAACCATGTCACGCCCCAGAACCAGAATACTGGAGAGCGGGGACAGACATAGCCAGCTACGTATATTGAAGTACAACCCACCTCGCTATACGGTCACGGCTGTCTAGATACATGATGGTTTAACTACAAGCCATCAGTCTCCTATGGTCAAGAACAAGCCTATTGTCTCAATCACAAGCAAGTAAGTAAATGTTGCAAGATGTAAGACCACTAAATATACAATAGTGAGGCGTCCCAAACATTACACATTTAGCTGATCATGAAGTTAGTCGTTACAAAATGTCAGGACTAGCAAGAGTTCAGTCATACATAATCAACCCTAGGATCTGTCAATCATGTTACAGCCCGTAGACAGACAGTAAATAAAGGTACAATCGAGCTAACAAATGCTCGTCGGCTAAACGCCTCAAAAGAATAATTTTATAATAAAGTGGGAGAACAAAAGAAACCCATTCGTTGTCAGGGTTACACTTGGTGGTCACCATCTGGCTGGAAGACAGGTAGATCCTCTGGTACTGCTCCGATATCTGGCCATATAAAACCAGCTGGGTCAGACCCCAGAAAGAGCAAGTGCCACAAAGGAGGCTTCACATAGGAACTAAAACTAGTATATCACAAATAAATAGTAAAGGTAATTAAAAGATACTGATAATAATTGAGATAACAATAATATATTGAGCACGAAGAAGCCATTCAAGTAGCCAGACTGCAACCCTTAAACCAAACAAGGACCGGAATTGCAATCCTTCACCTGAATAGAAACCCGCCTCAATTACTATTGGTACAGTGAAGATAATAAACGAAGAGAGGACACAGAACTGCTCTGGGAGCCAAGTTACAACCCTTAAACCAAACAAGGACCGGGATTGTAATACTTTGTCTGAATAGAACTGGACCCCTGATCTTTATTGTTAAGGCCATTATAAATAATTATGGCGCTGAAATAAGTAAAACATGACGAGCATGGCCTGGGGTTACAATAAGACAATAAACGAAGGGAGGACCCAGAACAGATCCGGGAGCAGGTTACAACCCTTAAACCAAACAAGGACCGGGATTGTAACCCTTCGCCTGAACAGAACTGGACCACCGATCGTTATTGTTAAGGCAAGCATCAATAATCATATCATGTCAAAATCTTACACAGGATCAGGATAAGACTAAGCTGGAATAAACTCTATCCAATCAATCACGGCCAATCAAGAGTACGGCTTGATACTTTTAACTAACTAGGGTTATCACAGACCTAGTTACTAGCAAGATACAATAAGATTATCCCAACAGCCACAAGCCCTGCAGACCATCCTGGTTATCCAAGTTGAATGTCCGTTTATGAAGGATACAACACGTGACAGTGTGCTGGAAATGTACCCTACTCGTCGGTAGGCTATAAGTCCACTTAATGCGTCCAGATAACGGGATTGCCTGTAGCTGAAAAATCTCTTCATGACTACTGAATCATTCTAATTAATTAGCCTTAGTCAATTTCAGTAGGTACCCCTGACCGTGGTACTCAGGGATCCCCATCCTAGACATGATGCAAGACATTACCAGTTTATTTGTACAAACACAATCGTCCGCGGTGTCCAGGTCTTTCATACTTGTCATGTCAGACTAGCTGTCGTAACAGCATGTCATAATATATCATGTCAGTTTGCTTGCCAAGAGTGCGCCACAACGGGCCATTATCGTGTTCTATTCTTACCTTATCATGAAGGAGAGAAACTTGCATAAAATAACTACTGATATATTCTTGAAGCTAAGAAAAAGATCTATAACTTTCATGTTTTGAGTTTTTTCAAGATTCTAGCTACAGAATAACTTAAACAGGCAAAAACAGTAAAATAGAGCAATTCCGGCGCATGGGATTCTTGTACAAATCGGCTCGTGGGATTCCTGTACCATCGGCGCGTGGGATTCCTGTACCAATCGGTGCGTAGGATTCCTGCACCAATCGGCATGCGGAATTCCTGCACCAATCAGCGCGTGGGATTCCTGGGATTCCTGTACCAATCGGCGCATAGGATTCTTGCACCATCGGCGCGTGGGATTCCTGCACAATCGGCGCATGGGATTCCTGCACAATCGACGTGTGGAATTCCTGCACGAATCGGTGCGTAGGATTCCTGCACCAATCAGCGCGTAGGATTCCTGTACAATCGGCGCATGGGAATCCTGCACAATCGACGCGTGGGATTTCTGCACCAATCGGCACGTGAGATTCCTGCACCAATCGGCGCATGGGATTCCTGCACCAATCGGCGCATGGGATTCCTGCACAATCGGCGCGTGGGATTCTTGCACAATCGACGCGTGGGAATACTCACGTTGCGTCTTCAGTACATGTGCGTAGGAAATCTACGCGCATGACACGCCCGGCGCTTGGCCTCCCGGGCGCATGGAGGTCATCGTCCCCAAACAGCAAGTTCAGCCATGAAAGTTTCGAAAACATGTAATGGCCATAACTTACTCATCCGAAGTCGAAATCAAGCGAAACAAAAGCCAAAACTGTATGAAATTGAATTCTCTACAACATAGAACCATTAATTTTTGAAAATAACTAAGTTTTAGAGATCAAAACCTAGAAAACTGAAAATTTAAAAACTTAGATCTACAAGAATCCATCCATCAAATCCAAATATGCCAAGTTCTAAAGAGGTTTAGAATCAAGTAAGGAAAAGAATGGAACAATAAAACTTTAGATCCATCATGAAGCAAGTTTGCACTTGCCTAAGCTCTCTCTCCCTCCTGGTGGTTAAAGAAGTAATGGTGGAGAAGAAGAATTAAATGAAGAGAGAGAATGAGGGAAAGGGGTTAAATAATGGTGATGGTAGGTAGGGGTTCTCCCCTTGGTTCATGATGAACCAAGGTAACCCAAGCCTAGCCGAACCAACCCAAAATAGACCAAGCCATGTAATGCCAAGATAAGCCAAGCAAGGAATCATGCAATACATGATAAAATACGTATACGTATTTCAAAATACGTAATACGAACTATAGGCATTACAACAACACCGATAAATTAACATCCAAATGAAACGAATAACAACATAAAATAACCAAAGTCCACACAACATATATAAACCAATATCCAAATTGTCATGGGTCTACACAATCAATTACCAATGTATCTATGCAACCAACAAACAAGTGTCACAAACAAATAAGTGTCATAAACAAATACTTTGGTGGCCCATGCAGGTTAGAGCATATCGTATCGGTTACGTAACTGTACTGATACGAGCCTGCGAATTTGACTAAATCTTAGAAATCTCAATCCACTCTACCTTGAAAATTCTCTTAGAAATTTTTCTACCGTCTTTAAAATCTCGTATCCGTTCTCGATTATACTCCCTTACCCTCCCGTACCATTGATTCTCGTCCCTTCCTATTTCGGGGTGACGAATGATCGTGCTGTCTAGAATTCATCAGAGATTCCTAAGTTATTATATAATATTGCTTGACTATTGAATATTTGGTTGTTTATAGATATGAGGGATTAAAGATGCCATACGTCCTAGATATCTATTGGTAGAATCGTTAGCAACTAGTTAGAATGTTATAAGATTTTAGTGATCGTATTTTGAGGAGTAGTGTGACCAAAGGTGGGTAGAAGTCCTCAAGTATTCGGAATTATAAAATGACTAGAGAAGGTCATAAAATATTTTTGAGAAATTAAATTTGAGGAGATTAAGGTAGTAGTAGACTTTGATTTTTAAGGAATAGTTGTGAATTAGAATTTCGAGGACGAAATTATTTTTAAGGTGGGTAGATTTGTAACTCCTCTTTCCGAAATTTTATGATATATTTTTATTTTTTATATGATTAGTTTACATTTAATTTTTCTATGATCATTGGAGTTGTGACTAAGCCCACAGGTGAGTTGTAACCATCTTGTAGTCACATGATCTCTAGATAGTGTTTATATGCATTCTATAGCTATATTATATTTTGTTATAATTTTTAGACATTTTAATATATTTTTAAATATTTATTCTATGAAGATTTATATTTATGAATGACTTTCATAATTTATTTTAAGGTCATTTGTGACTATTTTGAGACCCAGTATTTTTCTTTAGGCTCTATTAGGTTAAATATATTTTCTTTATTTTTCTACAATTTTTCTGGGATTTTTAGATAATTAAATATAGGAAAAACATATTTTCTAAGACTTCTAGAATTTATTGTGCAAGCCTATGAGAATATATTGACCCCAAATATTTTTCTAGAGTTTATTATGCTATTTTATATTTTCTAGAATTTTTTCATAATTTTTGGCAATATTTAAGTATTTATTCATTAAGGTTTATATATTTTTAAAGGCTTCCAATATTTATTATGAGGCCATTTGGGACTAATATGAGGTAAAACATTTTTATTTATATTATAGAAAGTTAAAAGTATTTTCTGTAATTTTCTACAATTTTTTGGATTTTTCTGATATTTATTTGGAGTTAAAATGAGTTTTTAACGATTTCTGCATTTAAATTAACTAATTACACAGTCATCTGCATAGTCAGCTGTACAGTCAGCATTGGGCCCACCTGTCGGCGCGCAGCAACCCACCGACCCTCTCTCTCCTATATATATATTATTATATTCGTTAAACCTAGAAATTTCAGCAGCTTTTTGTGGGAGAACTCATCTAGGGTTTCCGACTTCCCGAAACGATTGCCGTCAACTCCGACGTGATTTTCGCGTTCCGTTTTTTTTGTTGGATTCGTACTGAGGTAAAATTTCTGAATATATAATTTATTTTTGTAGATATTATATCTAAATTTCTGGAAAATTCGTAGAGTATCGGTTGTCCGAAACTTGACACGTTTCGGTGTTTTCGAGATTCCGGGAGAATCAGAAATCGAAATCACGAACCGTTTGAAGTTTCGGAAAGGTAACATAGAGCTCTATGACATAAATTTTTCCCAGAAATTATTTCGTACATTTAGTATTTTATTTATTCTATTGAACCCAAAATTGATCGGTTGATCACCATTTTGGTCACGATTAGCCATAACGACGATATCTTTTGAACAAAGCGTGATTTTGCGGCACGGTTGATTCCAGCGCACTCGTGGTGCTGAAATTTACCAAGATGCATTTTCAAAATCTAAAGTTCACAGTGTTTGACTAAATAGTCAATAGCACGTCTCGATTTGCGTGCCATGGTTTCCAAAATTGAAAACATGACTTTTGATGGCCAAACTTGCTTGTTTAGATTATATTCATATTATTATTAGGTTAAATTAGACTTTTAAATGAATTGTTCTAGAATTAATTATTATTAGATTAGTAACCCAACTAGCCACTATTTCATAAATTTAGAACTAGAACATTAGAATTGATTTATAGTTTTCGTGCACGGTTCATGGTGCGATATGTGTTATAGGTTGACAGCTCCTAGATCAGCATCCCCTCATCCTCGACTTGTGACTACGGTTTGTGCAAGGACCACAGGCAAGTATACCTTGCCTTCCTCTACAGTTTTATTTACATGCATTGTATTTTATTTTCCAGTTTTAACTGTTTATGGACATGGGCTTTTCGTATTATATTATTTTGAGTTATTTTCATTGCATATAGCCGTGTTCATGTTTGGTCTTGTGGTTCACACTTAGAATTTCTCGTCAGTACCTTGCTTGAGTCGTGTCATATAACGAGTACGTGTAATTGAACTGCCAAATCTTTGATATTGTTTTCTTGGCACCAGAGAGTCCACACTCGGGACGAGGGTGTTTTTCTTGATCAGTTTACATCCGTGAGTCCACACTCGGGACGAGGATGTCGATTATTTGTACCAGAGAGTCCAAACATGGGACGAGGGTGTTTACATCAGAGAGTGCACACTCGGGACGAGGATGTTATACTTGCACCAGAGAGTCCACACTCGGGACGAGGGTTAGTACTAACCAGAGAGTCCACACTCGGGATGAGGGTTATTGTTTTGTTCAAACCCGTGAGTCCACACTCGGGATGAGGGTTTGGTTCTTCTATTGATCTCGTGATTATCGTTCATCCGACAGTTCATTTATACGTGGTTGTTCTAGTGTTAGTGTTAGTGTTCGTATTCGTGTTCGTGTTCGTGTTCGGAGTCATTTGTCTTGTTCTTGTTCTTTCTTGTTTATTTTTTTGCGCATGATAAAACTGTTAGATAGGCATGTATATTATGTATCTTGCTAGTCCTCTGAGGACCTGATGATCTCTTCAGGTTTAGCGATTGTATGGAGTTAGCTAGTGGTTCTGGATGACAGATGTGATGATACGCTTGCGGGATTTAGGTATCGTTATTATGTTTATTATCCGCTCGTGCTTTCATAACTTATCATGAGATATCCTGTTTCTTGATTCAGTTTTAGACTCTTGTTATTTCCTTTAGAGTCTTATCGGACATATATGCTAGTGGGTTGCAGACCACGACCCATAGTGTTCATTCATCCTTATTGTCTTATTGTGGATTGAGATATAGATTATTTTGCCATGATTTGGCAGTATACCATAGCCTTGACAGCGTTTACGTATTCGAGTCGGGCTGGAGTTCGCTTGGTGCGTAGCTGGCTTGCTCACGAGCTCATGTCCGAAAAGCGGGTGCGGGTCGTGACAAATACAAAAAAATAAGTACTCAAACACTTAATACAAATAGTCCTAACTTGGACTACTGGGGATCTGGAGCAGGAGGGGGCACGCCGCGACGAAGGGCTAAAAAAAGCTCATAATCCTCCTGTGAAATCGACACCGATGAAGGAGGTAGTGACGTCAGTGGAGTCGGTGTCGATGAAGAAGGCAGTGGCGCCGACGGAGCCGACGACGATGAAGGCGTACCCGAAGGATGATAACGCTCCAACGCTGCAAGTCACTGGTGGTATAAATCCTTGGTAGATAACATTCTATCACTGCTATCAGCCACCAAATCCTGCACCAATCTCAGCCTCTCGTCCATGGTCATCTGTGATGCTTGCAGATACAATATGCTGCGCTCCGTCGACGCTCTAAGATCGGTGACGCTCCGTTCTGTTCGCTCAGTCACATGCTGGAGCTCCATAATGCTGCGGTCGAGCGCATCCAATCGTGCTATAAGTGCTGGCTCATCCGACTGGTGTTGAGACTGGTCCTGAATCCGTCGTAGCAGCTCATCCCGGAGAGACTCCATCATCTGGAGGACTCGGGCAGACTCCTGGGACGGCTGTGGACCATGCACACTAGCGGGGAATGCCCTAGAGGACTGGCTCGCAACTAGGGCACTATAGGATCCCGTACCGTAGTACGTACCCCTACGGAGGCCACCAGCGGAGGTCATCCATAGCTCGTCCGCCGACGGAGCTTGATGGGCTGAAAGAAAGTACCGGCCTCTCCCGCAGTAGGTGCACTAACAGTCGCTCGGTCCCCAAGCCTCTGATACTCGGTCTAGAAAGTATGGATAGTACTCTATGATTTCTAATTTCTAATTAATTACTTATTATTACTAACTACATGAATATTTATTTGCATGCATATTTACTAAGTTATATTAAAAACTAACACGATGTATTATAATTAACAAATAGTATTGTAATACTTACATAGGCAAGCTGGGCCCTCTCGTCAACAAGGTCTTCGTCCTTCCGATGGGTGGCCAGGAAGACGGTCACCATGTCGGCATTACCGACCTTCCTTACCTGTAATTAAATATATTATCTTAGTAATAATTTATCGGATTTGCATTAAAATAATATTTCTGAAAGAAAAATACATACCAGACGACGAAAATGTTCCGTCATCGGAATCGACCCACCGAACCACTTCGAGGCATACTGCCTAGCCGCCTTGGCCTTCTCGGACTTTTCATTGTACCTTAGCTCGTTGAATCGAGCCTTCATCGCATCCCACTGATCAGGGGTGATCCTGTCAACCCCATGACCAAAATTTTCCTATTTATTAAATTTAAATTTTATATCTTTCCTTATTTGTCTCACATATATATATATTGTCATGGTTATATTTTTTTATTATTTAAAATAGGCATAGAAGCTTCAAATGAGAAGTAAAGGAATGAGACTCTTTGCAAAATACTGTTTCCTCAAGGGCCTTTATGCAACAACCCTTTGTAAGGGCTTAAGTGCAAATTTGGTTGCTTTTCAGCTAACCATTAGAGATAGGAGGGAAGCCTGGTGAAATTCAAATAGCAGGGCCGACTCTCAAAGTCTTAGTAGACGGATCTTCCCTCTTACGGAGATGATCTTCAAATCTCCAATGGATAAGTTCGAATTTATTTAAAGACAATTTTCCCTATCCGAATTTCTCCTGGGCATCATCTTGGCCATACTGCTCTAAACCGACTCTACAAAGGGTCCTATATTTTAAAAATTTAAATCCAAGATCGAGTGGATTTCCTTAAATCCTCAGAGCAGACAACTATTATCTATGATTAATATATATACCTGCGGAGAGAGAACAACCGAATCTTCCACCCCCAAACCCTAAAGGCTCGATCATCCTTCTGTGCAAGAGCCGGACATCTTCCCAATCAACTACTCTCCTGGAGCCAAAGAAAGCAGCCGCAGGTAAGCCCTGTCTATCATAATTATTTCTGTCTTAGCAATCCAATAAATAGTAGTTATTTAAATGTCAAAAAGAAAATCATGGGAAACTTAGGATGGTATTCTAATACTAGAGTTGAGACCCGAGTCTCTGAAGAAATCAGCTACAGGGGCATCATCATATACGAATAGAGGATGCATGTTTTGATAGTAAAGATAGGATTTGGGATACACAGGGATGGGGTATGACACCGTCTCGAGTATCAGTAAAAAGGGTAGGGGTCCTGTGGATCTTAGAGTTGGGTGAGTGGTTGGTGTTTCCATATTAGAGGGTATGAATCGTGCGTGTGTCGATTGATATTAGGTGCAGCTATAGATATTGAAGTTATGTGTCAGAAATGGGTGTGTGCAATGGAAGGGACCTAGGTACCATCTGTGTCTGGGTAGCAGTTGGGTGTTCTTGCTTAAACTGTAGACTAATCCATGGTTCACTGATCAGAGTGGTCAGACTTGGAGGGTTACTGCTATTTCTGGAATTTTTATATTATAAGAAAACAGAGTTTCCTCACTGTGGTTGTCCATATTATAGGAAGACTTGCTAATTATCTCATCTATCAAGCATTAAAAGATGAGTGGTAAGTGTTCGTTTTAATGTTAAGAAAAGAGAGGTCAATGGAAAAACCAGGTATCGGGTTGGGAATACCTGATACTACTTCAAGTATCAGAGTTAGGATGTTTATAATACAATCTAACAAAAACCTAGGATACATCGAGTATCAGAAATAAATGGATGTATCAGAAGGTTAGATAGGGTAGAGTCAGAGTACAACTATAGGTAGATTGGTATAACGGGAAAAGTCGGATGAGTATGCTGCATATCAATTCACATGCTGAGTCCTGATATTTGCTACCTGAATATCAGTATAGCCTTCCTCGTATCCATGGAAACTGACATATGAGCTTTCCCTTTTTACCCATTAGATATAAACGGATGGGCTTTCATTTGCATTCTCTGTATTTGTATTCATGGGGAAATATGATGTGTTAACCTCCTGCAGCCATGGGGAGTGCATAAATTTACCAGTAAGAGCTATCAAACTTAGCACAACGTTTCTAGTAACAGCCAAAATGGTTGGGAATTGACCTAGAGTCTTAATAACCAAATAGATAGGCTCAGTTGTGCTTTCTAAACTGTAAATTGATTCTATTAAGTTATAAACAGGTTCATTGGACTTTTGACTCAATATTGGACCGTGCCAACAGCTCAGGACCGCAGGCAAGTATACCTTGCCTTTCATTACAGTTTTATTTACATGCTTATCTGCTTTCCTTATCCAGTTGATTGTTGATATGTGTTTCGCTATTGCTCACTGTTAGCCTTGTAGTTGTATTAGGGATGTTTTTCTCTCTTACTGATTTACGTTTTATCGTAGGACGAACACGTTATAGATTGAACTGCTATTTTCTTATTATGTTGTTTCCAACCTGCGAGTCCACACACGGGGCGAGGGTTGTCCTTTGCACCTGCGAGTCCATACATGGGGCGAGGGTGACTTGTCTCGAAACTAACTCGTGAGTCCACAATCGGGGCGAGGGTTGGTATTGCCTTGATTTTCTCGTTTACTTGTTTTCAGCAGTTCATTTATACGTAGCTGTTCCTATATTCATGTCTCGCGCTTGTTTAGTTTTTCTGCTTATATCTTGGATTTCTTTCACGCATGTTAAACTGTTAGAAAGGCTTGTATATTATGTATCTTGCTAGTCCTCTAGGGACCTGATGATCTCTTCAGGTTTAGCCGAGTATTGAGCCAGGTGCACGCGAGCAGGTTTGAGCTAGCATTGGACCACGGTACTACTGCAGACGAGGGTACTTTGATGATAGGAAGTTTTTGACTCAGATATTTCCATTCCATGTATTATTTCTTTCCGTCTACTGGTAGTAGATTTGTGTCCACCGGACGTGACTTGGATTCATGATGAGTTTGATATTTCAGTTTATTCATTCTATATTTAGTTGATTGTGTCATATTTCTGTGGATGAGATCTAGACTGCCTTGTTAGATTCTGTGACTGGTATATGTACTAGACAGCGTTCTACCATCGACACTGCGGCGTAGGCTGGACTTGGACACGTCTCATATCCGAAAGGCGGGTGCGGGTCGTGACAAGTTTTTTTGGTGGCCCATGCAGGTCTACGTTAATCACTTCGGTTACATTACTGTGCCGTCGTGAGCCTGCACATAGGATTAGAAACTTAGGATCTCATCCACGTGTCTTGTATTGACCTCTGTCCTTGATTTCTATTTTGAATCTTTGACTTGCATCCTGCTTGAAACCTTCGTGCCATCTAATGTTTTCTTTTATTGCAGTAAATGGATTCTCAAGACAAGAATAACGCTTTCCTGAACACCCCACCGGCTACGGAAGGATTCTTCTCGTACATGACTCCGCCAACGCAGGGAGGCCAGCTTACTCATCAAGGCGACCCGGCTCGAACGCAATACTCGAGATTCTGTAGAGACGACTTTCCTCCACCAACACCCTTCCAGCCAGCATATGTTCCACATCCAGCACCTACTATGTACCCTTCACCAGTGACGTATCCTGCACCTGCCATGTACCCAGCACATGTGTAACATCCAATTTTCCAGATGAGGGTAATTTTGAAATTTTGTAATTATAATTATTATTTATTTATTATTATTTCATATTATAATTTTTGGTGATTTTTAATCATTTTTTAAACTATTTAAAATTATGACTTGTGATTTTAACATTTTACTATTGTTTGGTTTTAATTTCGAGGAATTTGTCATCCCCAGTTTTCAGGAACAGGGGTATTTTTGTCATTTTGTATTTTTGAAATATTTTTAAAATTTATTTTATTATTTATGATATTGTTTTGGGATTATTTGAGTCGGGTTCGAATTTCAGCTCAATCCGACTTGAAACGGGGACCCGGGGGTAGTGTTGACTTTAGTGGACCCACACACTAGTTAGGCATAGTCCACATGATATTAATTTTAGTCCACATGATATTAATTTTAGTTAGTAGTTAGACTAATTATTATGGATAAGGTTAGTGTGATTAGAGACTTTAGAATGACTAATTTAGCCCCAACCAATTAGCCATTTCCTAATACTAATAGAATAGGTTAGTGGGGGCATTTTGGACCTTACCATAATAGGACAAATAGCCCCATATGGTCAGCCACTTTGGGAGAGGATAGGCTCAAGTTCATTTCATTATTCTCATCCACACTCTCTCTCTTGTTCTTCCCCAAATTTCTAGAGAGCAATTCCTAGCAATTTCTCCACCAAATCCTTCCATTTCTCCACCAAATCCTTCTATTTTGCCACCAAATCTTCTTCTTTCCTTCTCCATTCTAGCCAAGGAGGAAGCTACCCAAGTTTGGGAGGATTCGGAGCTCGTTCGTGTCCTTTTGGAATCTCTACGTGTCGGTGTCGCTCCGGGAAGGCTTTTCTTCGATTCGATCTACCGGGAGATATAAATCCCTTTTCCTTTTCATTCTCATGCATATAGGTCTATTTTGAACCCATAGAAATGTCCCCCATAGTTGTATCTCTATTTGTGTCCATTTCGTATCCATTTGGAGGTCATAGGAGTATCCTTTGTGTTGTGGTTGTGTCCATGTGGGAAAACCCCAAATTTGGACACAATATGTGTTGTTGTTATGTATGAATAAATTATTACATGTTTAATATCATATTTTTGTATTGGAGATGTGTTCTATAGTGTCTCATATATATATATTAGTGTAGAGAGTGAGTTCTTGATATATTATATTATATACTTGTGTTCTTTTGTCTCAAACTATCTAAATTCGTCATAATTTTTATCCACGTTTTTAGTAGCAATAGCAACTTAGAAATATTATAACTTTTAACTTAAAACTCCGATTTACCTCCCGTTTTTTTAAAAGAAGAGTATCGAAGTTATCTTTCCAAATATATATTTTAATAAGCAAAATTCTTTCTGTAACTTTCTGTAGAATTATTTGAGTGTCAGCTGTATGAAAGACGAACGTGTTTCGATATTTTTGCGATTTCGGGAGCTTCCGAACACGAAAATGCGATCCGTTTAAAGTTTCGGAAAGATAACACGAAGAGCTACAACATACTTTAATCCTAGAATTTAGTGAATACCCAAATGGTACAATATTGATTATTAGTAGGAGTTACTATTCAACATATGCATTTTGTGCACCCTTGTGTGTAATATAATGTTCTATTTGATTTTAACCCATGTTAATGTATATACATTATGTAATTAAATAGAGAATGCAAGCATGAGTAAATGTTTAAATAAATGATATATGAGGTGCATTCATCCCTTACACTATGTTGACACTATCACACTTGACACATTGTTCACTTACACTTTGACACTCTTTGATATGTATACACTATGTATGCCCATTTAACCCTCACTTGCCCCTTTGTCATGTTCATATACACACACATAGCCTCTTAAATAAGTATTTATGAATACAGTTAACTTAGCTATGTATGTATATTATATATATGTTAGCATATTGTGTTGTAATATATAAGTTTATATAACCATTTGAAATGCCATGATTATAGACCTAATATTGAATACCAATATATATATGTATATATATGTGTAGACATATATAGCTTAAAGTAATAGATTATCTAGTGTATATCCAATGTGAATTCTTGCCTATTTGAGTATTGAATAATTGCATGCTATATAGAGTTGGGTGTATGTTGGCTTGTATAGCCTTGTATTGATGTGTGCTTGCTAGGATAGTCTTGGTTAGGCCTAGTAAGACTTGCTGGGTTAGGTCATGACCTAGTTTGACCTAGTTTGACTAGTGCAGTTGACCAGAGTTGACCAAGGGTTGACTTTGGCCTAGTTTGACCTAGATTCATGTAGAATGCATTGTAGTGCTTTATATTACCCTTCTGGATATGTTGTGACTTGTGCTGTTCTAATTAGGAGCCAGACACCTCTCCTCGGACAGTATCTTTATCTTGGACATTCAGATATCAGGCGAGTACATTCTCTGATAGTTCTCTCATTTACTTGTCAATTACTGTACTTCAGTTCTAGTTAGTTGTATGCGATTCTCTGTTACAACACGTATGGATATTCTAGATTCATGTATACGACACATATTTATTTTCTGGCCTCTATTACTAGTATCATCATTCTGGCTTCTATTACTGGAATCACCTACTGGAATCACCTACTGGAATCATTTACTGGAATCATTTACTGGTATCATTATATTTTGGCTGGACTCATCTTGAATCATTGTGTCGGATTTCTGGATTCACTTGCTGGGAGGGGAAATACTAGAGTAAGACATGTAGACATATCCCATTTCTGGAATCACCCTTTTGCTGGAATCATACTGGAATGATAGCCATCTCACACCCGACCAGGTGTGTGATGTGCCAAATTACCTATAGCCGTTTACATGTCGATCTCGATATTTTAAAACACACTGCTAGAGTATAGGTTGGACTCACCCTGGAATTATTGATCACTATAACTGGAATCGTCCCTTACAGGATTCATCTTGTATGAGATTCATCCTGTACTGGACTTACATTGGAGTTACACTTGTCTACATTGTTGTCTGGACTTTATATCATATTACCCTGGTTCAGCTAGTTTTATTTTTACAGTCTTCATTGCTATGATTCTTCTCATATTTAGTTATTTTCTTTCTTTGCACTTTATCTGTCTTTCTTACCATCACCTGAATATAAACTGCTATTTTCATCAATACAACTGTATATAACTGCTTTATAGTTCTCTGTCATTTACTTGGGTTTTCGAGATGAGATGTGCTCGTTCCTGTCCTGACTGGACCTGTTGATAAATTTTACAGATAGCCTGGAGGTTGCCTGCTAGCCTAGAGGAGACACAGTAGAGGTTGTATAGTTAGTTATTTCAGTTTTATTGAGTTGTATTTATTCTATGGATTACTGTATTGAGCTTTGAGATATTTTCTGGGTTTGTGTATCTAGACACTTAGACTTCTATCTGCTGTATCTCTTTTGGATTTCATGTTTTATCTATCTTTTATCTTGCTCTATCTTAGTTGTGATTGAGACTGTATCTGCTATGTCACCTCCATTCGGAGAGTATATACTATACAGGTACCTTTATATTGTTAGATGTTTGACCTAGGACAGCGTTCTACCGCCGATACTGCAGCGTAGGCTGGGTGCTGTTACGCACTCGTGCCCTCACAGTGGGTGCGGGTCGTGACACGTTTTTAGTGGTGGCCCATGCAAGTCGAGTTTATGTAGTGGTATTCGAACTAGAGTATCACTACAGCCTGCAGTAGGATTAGGATATTTATTTTTGAGGTACTCAATCACATTAGAAAAAACTCTTAATCAGATTTATTTTATCTAAATTGTTACTTATTGACTTTCCTTGAATATAAACTGTCCTCTCTTGATTTTTTTCGCTTCATTCTCAGTAATTGCTTCTTGGTTTGATCTGTCTTCATGATGGTTATGAAGACACGATCTCATCGCTCCGGTTCGGGGAATACTATCGAGAGGCTGGCCACCTCTCGTCCTGTTCATCAGGTCCTCGAGACCGCAGTTTCTGTTGTGCCGACTCAGGTTGGCGTTCTGCTACATTGGAGGTGCATCTCTATTTGTACAGAGATTTTCTTTCGTCATTTCTGATTTCTCTCAGCAGCGGTGATTCATGCAGCATCAGCAGCAGACCAGAAAAAACTAGCAGGACGAGCTATCGTCAGGACAGTCAAGGATGTGCAGACCATAGGAGATCTTGCTGCAAGTTTCATTCTTCTCAGTTCCATTCCCGTAATTGTCTTTTATAATTACCTTGAAATCCGATTCCATCTGTTTCTTGTTGATTGATTAATTTTGTCATGTTACTCTTTTGTTGTGTTTGTTTTTTTCTTCTGAGAAAATCATATGGGCTAGGTCGCCTAAATCATGGGATCTAGAATCCTCGATAGTCGTGTTAGTTGACATAGTGAGGACATGTAGTCAGATTTTGGATGTATTCTTGGGTATGGAAATTTAAGGTTTTCGCCGTCGCATGCGGTAGTGCAAAAATTTTAAATACCATGAACCTAGAGGTACGTACCTTAGTCAAAGACTCTGTGATTATCGTATCCTTGCTCACTAACATGATGAAGACTCTGGACAACATGATTTTGGACAGACGCATATGATTAACAGATTGTATCTTGAGAAGGTTTAAACATCATACCCTTTTGATTGTTATAATGACTTAGGAGTAGGGATATTTAGTTTTGTAGAGCTTTTTTATAGGTAGTTCCGTCATAGTATAATGGTATGATGACTTGTAGAGTGTTTGTACCCTAGAGGTGATAGTTAGCATTGGTGTTAGAATAGTAACCCATTGCAGATAATTCTCCTGTTATCTATAATACCAACCAGTTACACATAGGATGTTAGTATGCCTTACATCCTTGATGATTATTACTACTTTCCCTTACCTTTTCCAGTGAGGCACCCATGACCAGAGCCTGCCTTTGAGTATAGTTGTAGTTTCACCGAAGACCGAGAGGTCTATTTGCATAGATAGATTGCAGATGATATTGGCATATGGGATATATGTTAGTTGGTATCTATAGGCCATTGTTGTATAGGGTTATAAACATGTTGTTTAGCCTATACTTGGTTCAGTTTTACATTTTAGTTAAGTTCTCTTCGTGTTGAGTTCCTTTGTGTTGATCACCTTTGTAGGCAGTGTGCAGACCCTTCACTAGATACCATGTCCCCTTGATTCAGACTATTCATCCTTAGCCTAGTTCTAAGCATTGTTTCAGACCCTTATAAGTTTAGTCTACCTTAACCCTTGGTTGATCAGTCATGTATATATATATATATAGATGATATACTTAGGATATATGTGATGGGTTGTTGTTCTTGAGCATATATATTTTTCTTGAGCATATATATATATATATATATATATATATATATATATATATATATATATATATATATATATATATATGTGGTATTTGGTATTCATGTGCTTAGCTTGTAGGTATTTAGTTATAGGTGACTTGATAGGATTGGGAAGTTAAGAGCTAGTCTATTATAGAGTTTCTCTTTTGCTAAATTCTAGTTGCCGACACCTAAATAGCTAGCATAGGTAAAACCCTAAGAAGTTGACCAGTTGATGACCAAGTACTTGGATGTTGAGAAATTGACTAGTGATTGACCCTTGACTATGTTTGACCTAGAAGGGGGTGCGATCATCTTAATTTCGAGGACGAAATTTTTATAAGGTGGATAGGATTGTAACACCCAGTTTTCCAAATGAGGGTAATTTTAAAATTTTATAATTATAATTATTATTTATTGATTATTATTTCATATTATGATTTTTGGTAATTTTTAATCATTTTTAAACTATTTAAAATTATGACTTGTGATTTTGACATTTTACTATTGTTTGGTTTTAATTTCGAGGAATTTGTCATCCCCAGTTTTCAGGAACAGGGGTATTTTTGTCATTTTGTATTTTTGAAATATTTTTGAAATTTATTTTATTATTTATGATATTGTTTTGGGATTATTTGAGTCGGGTTCGAATTTCAGCTCAATACGACTTGAAACGGGGACCCGGGGGTAGTGTTGACTTTAGTGGGCCCACACACTAGTTAGGCATGGTCCACATGATATTAATTTTAGTCCACATAATATTAATTTTAGTTAGTAGTTAGACTAATTATTATGGATAAGGTTAGTGTGATTAGAGACTTTAGAATGACTAATTTAGCCCCAACCAATTAGCCCTTTCCTAATACTAATAGAATAGGTTAGTGGGGGCATTTTGGACCTTACCATAATAGGACAAATAGCCCCATATGGCCAGCCACTTTGGGAGAGGATAGGCTCAAGTTCATTTCATTATTCTCATTCACACTCTCTCTCTTGTTCTTCCCCAAATTTCTAGAGAGCAATCCCTAGCAATTTCTCCACCAAATCCTTCCATTTCTCCACCAAATCCTTCCATTTCGCCACCAAATCTTCTTCTTTCCTTCTCCATTCTAGCCAAGGAGGAAGCTACCTGTCACGACCCGTTACCCAAATTGTTGGGCCGGGCCGAGCCATGTCCAGCCTACGCTTGGTTAAAGCGCAGTAAGCTGTTCTAAGAATAGACAATAAATGATCTAAGCTACTAACAGTTCTAAAATCACATTTAAAGTTCATCACAACACAGCATCTATAAGCGAAGGTAAACAAGTACAGACTTAATAATACAACCAAAGTATCTAACTGGAGACAAAGTCCAGTATCCAAATATAAGAACAGACAAAGTCTAAGTCCACTAAACACATGAAAGATAACTAAGCAAGGTTCCCCGCTGGGGCCTCTTCTAGAGCTAAGGCCAGGTCCTCAAATGCAGTGCCATAATATGTAACACATAGCAATTCCTTCTCAAAAAGTATACCTACAACGTTATCCTGTCAGGACGGGAGCAAGTACAACCTCTGCAACCAAGTACTGAATATATAATGAAAGAGATGTACAACAAGAAACATGGTGTAATAAGTCTATAAAACAGGAAAATACTAGAAACATGGCCTCATGGTACAACTGGAATCATGGTATGACTGGAATCACAGTATCATAGTAACATAGGGAACATGGCATATCTGAAATCGTGGTATCTCATAATCTATCATGGCAAGGACACATATGTCATATAGACAGATGTATATGTAATATTTAAAACTGTAGCAGGTACGTGATCGGTCAATAGATGTACAATGTGCTGGAGGGCACATAATGAAATGTACCTTCGTACAAGTGAAACGGCGACAAATGTACATACGTACAAATTCGCGTTGAGATAAAGCCTACGACAAGGTATACATATAAAATGTCAACCTTGCTCGGTACATACGTACGGAGAAGGGGGTCGTGATCACGTACTCAACTGTCAGTTTCCCCATAACCCATATTCTAAACATGTAAGAGATACGAGAACAGTAAAAGCATGTGAAAGCTACCGGCAGCGGTATAAGCATGACAGGTACTGGGAGCCGTATGAAACATGTGAATACTCCGAGTAGTATAAAGCATAGTGAAACATGTACTGAGAACCAGTAAGAAGCATGTGAAGATATGATAACTGTCCTAAGCATGACAAGTACTGAAAGTAATACAACATGTGAAGATATAGCTTGCTACCTCAAGAATCAATATTTTAACAGGGTTAATACATGTTCTAGCATTAAAAGACAGTAAATGAGTCTGTAGATGTACTTGCCTCGAGCAAAGCAAGAATACTAGTACGAAGGTATAGATGTCTGGTATCCTGTCAATAATGACATACAAACTCAGTTCTAAGCTATGTTCAATATTACACTAGTGGTGAGACATGACTCCTAACTGGACACTAACTAAGTGGAGACCTAGAATAAAAGTCCAAAGTAGAGAGCCACTATATCCAAACTAATTTCCTAGAGTCTTTATACTAGTGTAGGGTGAGGTCCAATACGACTAAAACACAAAACAACACAAAAAGTTGCAAGTAGTAATTATTCAATAATTAAATCAAACTGTACACTATGTTCCAACAATTTTTGAGATAGACAAAAAGCTTAAATATATATAAAATAAAGTACAAAAATGATCCTTGTTAATTATAGAAATTTATACTAATTTTTCTGGGATTTATAAACCTTCATAAATATTTATTAAAAATCAGCAAAAACATGCATCCCGAAAATGAGTTCTGTTTTCCCATTTTTATAAAATACCAAAATACTTATTATATGCCAGAAAAATTATAATAAATTAGCTAAATTAACATAGTATTTAAATATAAATTTTCCAAGATTTTTACAACAATTAAAATATATATAAAAATTCAAAACCAGAAAGTAACAATATCTAGAAAAATAATTAATTATAAATTAAGGATAATACATAATCAAAATCTACAGATGTTGTCGGATGATAAAATAAATATCCCCAACGTGTCTAGAATGGTCAAATCAGCTAAGATAGCCTACCCATAAGTCCAATTTAGACACAGGGGTAAAACGGTAATTTCGGGTCAAAATGATGTCCGCCGTTGGACACACTTTGCACCGAAAAGCGTGTCGGAATAGAATTCTACAAAACCTAGCAAATTATATGTCCACGAATCCAAAATGATGATACGAACCCAACGGTATGTCCAAAATGGAATTCCGATGTGCCGATCTCAAAATGATACGTTGACACGACACTTGGTATCCGGTTTGCACGGAAATGCGTGCCGGAGCAAATGTCTTCAAAACTCAGCAAATTATATGTCAACGAGTCCAGAATGACGATACGAACTCAATGGTATATCCGGAATGGGATTCCGATGAGCCGAACTCAAAGTGACCCGTTGATTCGAAAAGTGGGACCCGCTTTGCACCGAAATGCGTGCCAGGGCCCACGTTCTCCAAATCAAGCAAATTTTATATGAAAACATGCCAGAACGATGCCACGAGTCTACTGGTGGTGTCAGAAATTGAATCCGGAGTCCCGGGTTCAAAAATGGAATTTAACAAGTGCAAATTAAAGAATTCGGACGGCCAACTTTGGCGTCGAATTCGACCAACCGAACGTGCTTAAAACGAAACAAAATCTAAAGGAGACAGGAAGATGGTTATACCAGCTGTGCACCGGAACTGACGGTGCGTAAAACGGAGCTGCGACGGCGAAGTTACGAGCTGACGAAGTCGGCTCCACGAAACTGTCCAAAAACAGTTCAATTTAAAACGTCAACTTGGTGGCCAGTTTTGAGGTATCAAACGACATAATTAACGGACGAAAATTGACAGGTGTGAAGATGGATATACCGAGATTGCGACGGAGCAAGAAGTTCACCGATTCAACGGTCGGATCTCCCAAAAATTGTGCGCGAAGTTGCTGTTCTGAAACTCCATTTCTAAATTTTTTCCTCCGCGCGCGTCGACGGGATTTCGACGTAAACACACGAATCGTGTGTTTAACACGTCGGGGAGGCCGGTGGTGGCCATGGGGTGATCGTCGGGGGGTCGCGCGCCGGTGGGGGGTGTCGCCAGTGGCCGGTGGCGACCGCGGGG
Source organism: Iris pallida (assembly GCA_029216955.1). NCBI lineage: Eukaryota > Viridiplantae > Streptophyta > Magnoliopsida > Asparagales > Iridaceae > Iris > Iris pallida. The sequence continues at coordinate 84,451 of JANAVB010029149.1, read as the reverse complement.
GCGCGCGCGCGGGGGCGGCGCGGCAGCTACTGCCGCATGCTGTTGCTGCTGTTCGTAGCTTCTGCTGCGGTGCACGGTGCGGCGGCGTGCGGCGGCGCATCGCCGGGGCACGGCGAGGGGGGCTGTGCGGTGGTGGCGGCGGCTTGTGGAGGTGGTGGCGGTGGTGGGAAGATGATGGTGAGGGTGATGGGAAGAGGAAAATAATAGAGGAAGAGGAGGAGGAGAAGAGGGAGGAGACTCTCGGCCATGGGGGAGGGTTCGGCCGGAGTGGGCTGGGGTGGTCGACAATGAGGGGGAGTGGAGGACTCTGGTGGTGGTGTTTTGTTGTGTGTTGTGTATGGAGAGGAAGAGAGAGTGTGTGTTTTGTGTGTGTGTGTGTATATAAAGAGAGAGAGTAAGAATAGTAGTGAGAGAGAGAGAGGAAGATATTTGAATGGGGAGAGAGAGAAGTCGGTTTGGGGGGGGGTTGTTCCTGCTGTAAAGGAAGGGTGAGGGGATGGGGAGTGATGTGTGTAAGTGTAAAGTGAGTGAGGGAGAGAGTTTGATATATATATATTTTATATATATGTAGGTATATAAATATATATAAGGAGAGATAGAGAGAGAAAGTATAGAGAGAGGGAGGAGAGAGAAATAGGTCGGCTAAGGGGGGGTGTTTGGCTGTGAGGTGGAGGGGAGTGAGAGAGAGTGTAAGAGAGAGAGATTTATATATATATATATATATGTATATATATATATATAAAGAATATTAAATGAGATATTTGTAGAATAGAGAGAGAATAAATAGATATTAAAAATAGGAAAAATAGGGAAATTATGTGGGGTACTCGGGCAGTCATGAAAGAGCAACGTGGAGCTTGGGTTCGGGTTCGGTCGAGCCGGGTCGGGTCAAAATCGAACCGGGGGCGATAATTAAATTAAAAATAGGAATTTATAAACATGGGTAAATAAATGATATACGGGGACTCCAATAAATGGGACACAAGTTTCATGCGGGTAGTAGGCTTCATGTGGGCCACGTCCATACTTTGGGTTGATAGGTTGGATCGATGTCGGGTCCCGAAATTAAATTGGAAAATAAATCAGGTTTCACGGTAGAAAATAAATCGGCCTAAATTGACCCGGAAGTTGTGCGAAGAAAATGAAGCACAAAATGGAGTGTCTGAGTGGGACACGAAGGTCATGGGTGAAGAGCGTCTCGAGTAGATCATTTATGAGAAGTTGGTTTCGAGAAAATGGCTGATCTGGTGCTCCTAAATTAAAAGCAACGGTAACGTGCAAACGATGATCAAAAATAAAAGTGGGAATAATATTCAATGATTAATCGGTCTAAGTTGATCCGAACTTGCGCGATACAAAAAGAGCACAAGAGAACGAATTTAAGTGGGACATGATATATCAAAATGAAGATAATCTTGTCTACTTCAAAACTCGTGAAGAGAGTTTATAGAGATTGGTATCCCTGACGATCCAGAAGTCAAAGTCACGGGAATGAACATTAATGATCTAAACAATTAAATAATAATATATTTATCGAAAATAATTCATTCAGAAAAATAAAAATAAACCCTGAAATTCAGGGGGCTTACATCCTACCCACCTTATAAAAATTTCGTCCTCGAAATTAAAAATCATCCAACCGGTCAAACTATAACATGTAGCTACTCTGGCTACGATACTCAATCTGCTATCCTTGTAATCATCTGTTCTGTTTCTCCTACAAACTTTTTGGTTCAGGTTCAACAATGGTCCTTCTATCATAAACTATGTCATAAATTCTTTAGAATCTTCCATACTAACATGGAACCTTTATGTATACCCTAAACTATAGGTCATTCTCTGGACATGTCTATAAGCTTAAAATGCTTAAACATCAACCATATTTCCAACCTCAACTGTAACTACTTGATTTTCTTATCGTATCATAAGTATCCATATTCTATCAATCCACAGTTCCTTAGCATCATTTGTCGTCAATCCTTTCCTACAATTTCTTCTTGAAATTATACGTTCAATTCTTATCCTTGGCGTAGAGCCTTCTTCATTTTACTCAACAAGTCCTCCGAATATAAATCCTCGATTTCAAACTCCCGATTTATTAATTACCAATGTACATATGTCTTTGTCTTGTTCCTTGTCCTTTTAACTGATATCTTTCCGATCTCGTACGCAATATTATATCCCATTCTAACTTATTCTATATCATTCCATGTATCGATCTACCCTTTAATCACATGTAATTAGCTATAGATAACCAACCAAAATTCTACAAATGCTAAATCCTCAAACTGCTATGCACAAGATTCTAATCCTCAATCCATAGTCATAACAATATAATATCTCATTTCTCCATCTTAGATACCCTATCATCAAGTCATACTATCAATACAATCGTTCTTAATGGTTTCCAAGTCTGCTACAGTCAGTCACCTATACTTGTCCTATAAGCTTATTCTAACCAATCCCTAGGAAAAGTACTTATCATAATCACACCATACATTTATAGTTATACTACAGGATCAGTCAACAAGGTTTGGCTATTTCGGTCGTCTATCAAGTAGAAGGTAACAAAGCCTAAGACTGGGTCAAGCAATCCATAACAGTGTCCAAACAAGTTGAAGGGTCGAGCAAAACAGAAAAGTTTATCGAAAAATCTTTAAGAATGGTACGAAGACAACGGGATACATAACGAGAAGAATTACCCAAGAGGTTAACGAAAAAGAGTTTAGTCAAGTCATAGGAAGGATGGAACACAAAAATAATTATGTCCAAAAAGATAACATGAAAACAATCCTGTTGGAGAATCCTAGAGAACCTATAATCCTAGTTGTAGATGTAAAATAGAACAGAGTTAATCAAGACGGGGAAGAATAATGATAAGAACTTATTCTTGCTCATTCGGTCATAAGAAAGTAAACCAAGTTGGGATATGATCTGATAACCATACACGTCTTCCTGAAATCATGTTGCCAGAATTTTTGCCCCACCAGTAAGCTTAGATGCAATAAACGATAGAGTCATAACTAAGGTATACTCCCTAAAATCATATTATCTAGAATCCTCGCCACGCCAACCGGTATGGCTGCGAGAAAATCTAAATTCTATGAATAGGATAGTATATCCAAAATCAGGCTCTATGTTTTTGTCATACCAGCTAATATGGCTGCGATAAATTCTAAACTCCATAACTAAAGCAGACGTTTACCTTATCAGAATATATCACAATTCAATCCACAAAATTTATCACGATGCAAGACCAAAGTTAACAACAAAAATCAAAAACTAAATTCAACAACGAATTTAAAGAAGAGCAAATGGAAACAGGTGAAAACAGATTTCGATGTAAGATTAGAGTGAGATCCTCAGGGGTTATCCCAAGGGTACTAACTTGGTCTAAATTGACCCACTGAAATACAACAAGAGGCTAATTATAGCTAACGGTCCTATGCTGTGATGAGTTCTCCTATGTTGCAATACTAGATGTCCTCTAGGTGTTCTAAATGTTGTCCTAGTGTTATCAAGTTGTCCTAGATCCTAATTGCAGGCATGCTTGGTACAATAACGTAACCAAACAACTTAAGTCGAGACCTGCATGGGCCGCCAAAAAATATGTCACGACCCGTTACCCAAATTATTGGGCCGGGCCGAGCCATGTCCAGCCTACGCTTGGTTAAAGCGCAGTAAGCTGTTCTAAGAATAGACAATAAATGATCTAAGCTACTAACAGTTCTAAAATCATATTTAAAGTTTATCACAACACAGCATCTATAAGCGAAGGTAAACAAGTACAGACTTAATAATACAACCAAAGTATCTAACTGGAGACAAAGTCCAGTATCCAAATATAAGAACAGACAAAGTCTAAGTCCACTAAACACATGAAAGATAACTAAGCAAGGTTTCCCGCTGGGGCCTCTTCTGGAGCTAAGGCCAGGTCCTCAAATGCAGTGCCATAATATGTAACACATAGCAATTCCTTCTCGAAAAGTATACCTACAGCGTTATCCTGTCAGGACGGGAGCAAGTACAACCTCTACAACCAAGTACTGAATATATAATGAAAGAGATGTACAACAAGAAACATGGTATGACAAGTCTACAAAACAGGAAAATACTAGAAACATGGCCTCATGGTACAACTGGAATCATGGTATGACTGGAATCACAGTATCATAGTAACATAGGGAACATGGCATATCTGAAATCGTGGTATCTCATAATCTATCATGGCAAGGACACATATGTCATATAGACAGATGTATATGTAATGTTTAAAACTGTAGCAGGTACGTGATCGGTCAATAGATGTACAATGTGCTGGAGGACACATAATAAAATGTACTTCCGTACAAGTAAAACGGCAACAGATGTACATACGTACAAATCCGCGTTGAGATAAAGCCTACGACAAGGTATACATATAAAATGTCAACCTTGCTCGGTACATACGTACGGAGAAGGGGGTCGTGATCACGTACTCAACTGTCAGTTTTCCCATAACCCATATTCTAAACATGTAAGAGATACGAGAACAGTAAAAGCATGTGAAAGATACCGGCAGCGGTATAAGCATGACAGGTACTGGGAGCCGTATGAAACATGTGAATACTCCGAGTAGTATAAAGCATAGTAAAACATGTACTGAGAACCAGTAAGAAGCATGTGAAGATATGATAACTGTCCTAAGCATGACAAGTACTGAAAGTAATACAACATGTGAAGATATAGCTTGCTACCTCAAGAATCAATATTTTAACAGGGTTAATACATGTTTTAGCATTAAAAGACAGTAAATGAGTCTGTAGATGTACTTGCCTCGAGCAAAGCAAGAATACTAGTACGAAGGTATAGATGTCCGATATCCTGTCAATAATGACATACAAACTCAGTTCTAAGCTATGTTCAATATTACACTAGTGGTGAGACATGACTCCTAACTGGACACTAACTAAGTGGAGACCTAGAATAAAAGTCCAAAGTAGAGAGCCACTATATCCAAACTAATTTCCTAGAGTCTTTATACTAGTGTAGGGTGAGGTCCAATACGACTAAAACACAAAACAACACAAAAAGTTACAAGTCGTAATTATTCAATAATTAAATCAAACTGTACACTATGTTCCAATAATTCTTGAGATAGACAAAAAGTTTAAATATATATAAAATAAAGTACCAAAATGATCCTTGTTAATTATAGAAATTTATACTAATTTTTCTGGGATTTATAAACCTTCATAAATATTTATTAAAAATCAGCAAAAACATGCATCCCGAAAATGAGTTCTGTTTTCCCATTTTTATAAAATACCAAAAGTACTTATTAAATGCCGGAAAAATTATAATAAATTAGCTAAATCAACATAGTATTTAAATATAATTTTTCCAAGATTTTTACAGCAATTAAAATATATATAAAAATTCAAAATCAGAAAGTAACAATATCTAGAAAAATAATTAATTATAAATTAAGGATAATACATAATCAAAATCTACAGATGTTGTCGGATGATAAAATAAATATCCCCAACGTGTCCAGAACGGTCAAATCAGCTAGGATAGCCTACCCATAAGTCCAATTTAGACACATGGGTAAAACGGTAATTTCGGGTCAAAATGATGTCCGTCGTTGGACACACTTTGCACCGAAAAGCGTGTCGGGATAGAAGTCTACAAAACCAAGCAAATTATATGTCCACAAATCCAGAATGATGATACGAAGCCAACGGTATGTCCAAAATGGAATTCTGATGTGCCGATCTCAAAATGATACGTTGACACGACACTTGGTATCCGGTTTGCACGGAAATACGTGCCGGAGCAAATGTCTTCAAAACTCAGCAAATTATATGTCAACGACTCCAGAATGACGATACGAACTCAACGGTATATCCGGAATGGGATTTCGATGAGCCGAACTCAAAGTGACCCGTTGACTCGAAAAGTGGGACCCGCTTTGCACCGAAATGCGTGCCAGGGCCCACGTTCTCCAAATCAAGCAAATTTTATATGAAAACATGCCAGAACGACGCCACGAGTCTACTGGTGATGTCAGAAATTGAATCCGGAGTCCCGGGTTCAAAAATGGAATTTAACAAGTGCAAATTAAAGAATTCGGACGGCCAACTTTGGCGTCGAATTCGACCAACCGAACGTGCTTAAAACGAAACGAAATCTAAAGGAGACAGGAAGATGGTTATACCAGCTGTACACCGGAACTGACGGTGCACAAAACGGAGCTGCAACGGCGAAGTTACGAGCTGACGAAGTTGGCTCCACGAAATTGTCCAAAAACAGTTCAATTTAAAACGTCAACTTGGTGGCCAGTTTTGAGGTATCAAACGACATAATTAACGGACGAAAATTGACAGAAGTGAAGATGGATATACCGAGATTGCGACGGAGCAAGAAGTTCACCGATCCAACGGTCGGATCTCCCAGAAATTGTGTGCGAAGTTGCTGTCCCAAAACTCTATTTCTGAATTTTTTCCTCCGCGCGCGTCGACGGGATTTCGACGTAAACGCACGAATCGTGTGTTTAACACGTCGGGGAGGCCGATGGTGGCCATGGGGTGATCGCGGGGAGGTCGCGCACCGGTGGGGGGTGTCGCCGGTGGCCGGTGGCGGCCGCGGGGGGCGCGCGCCACGCGCCCATGCGCGCGCGCGGGGGCGGCGCGGCAACTACTGCCGCATGCTGTTGCTGCTGCTCGCAGCTGCTGCTGCGGCGCGTGGTGCGGCGGCGTGCGGCGGCGCGTCGCCGGGGCACGGCGAGGGGGGCTGTGCGGTGGTGGCGGTGACTTGTGGAGGTGGTGGCGGTGGTGGGAAGATGATGGTGAGGGTGATGGGAAGAGGAAAATAATAGAGGAAGAGGAGGAGGAGGAGAAGAGGGAGGAGACTCTCGGCCATGGGGGAGGGTTCGGCCGGAGTGGGCTGGGGTGGTCGACAGTGAGGGGGAGTGGAGGACTCTGGTGGTGGTGTTGTGTTGTGTGTTGTGTATGGAGAGGAAGAGAGAGTGTGTGTTTTGTGTGTGTGTGTGTGTATATAAAGAGAGAGAGAGTAAGAATAGTAGTGAGAGAGAGAGAGGAAGATATTTGAATGGGGAGAGAGAGAAGTCGGTTTGGGGGGGTTGTTCCTGCTGTAAAGGAAGGGTGAGGGGATGGGGAGTGATGTGTGTAAGTGTAAAGTGAGTGAGGGAGAGAGTTTGATATATATATTTTATATATATGTAGGTATATAAATATATATAAGGAGAGATAGAGAGAGAAAGTATAGAGAGAGGGAGGAGAGAGAAATAGGTCGGCCAAGGGGGGGGGTGTTTGGCTGTGAGGTGGAGGGGAGTGAGAGAGAGTGTAAGAGAGAGAGATTTATATATATATATATATGTATATATATATATATATATATATATATATATATAATATATATATATATAATAAAAAAAGCATGTGGGTCTGGCTTCCTCCTTCCGGAGCGACCCCGCTCCTCGAGTCCCCTCCCCCTCGCGGCCACGGCCGGTGGCCGACCACCCCCGGGCGCATCCCCTCCCGTCGGGTTCATCCTTCGACCGGCTCTTGTCCTTTGTGCGGGAACCCATCCTCCTTCCTCTCCTCGCCTTGGCGCCGACGCCGGCCTCGGCGACGAAAGCCGCGCGGCGCTCGATCCCCCCGTCCGTCCTCGGCTCCCTCACTCCTCGGTCCTCCGCCTCCCTTCCTCGGAGTCAGGCAGGCCGAGCAGGCCTTTCCCGGCCTCCCCGAGACTCCTGCCCCCCGCCTCGCCGCGTCGGGTCCGGCCTCCTCGATCTCTTGGGCTCCTTCGTCGAACCCGGCTCCTGCGGCTCCTCCGGACGTGCTACCCCCCGTCCTGCCTGCCCCCCTCCAGGCGCCTCCATCCCCGGCCCCTCCCTCCGCCTCGGCAGTGGGATTCCCCTCCGCTTCGGTGCCGTCTTCCCCCCCCCGGTTCCTGGCGACCTCTCGGCTCAGGGCCCCTCAGGCGAGCTCCCTCTCCCCGCGCCTCCCTCGGCCTCATCCCCTCCTCTGGCCACCCACCCCGCCCCGTCCTCCTCTGCCCCGGCACCCCCTTCCTCGTCCGGCGCATACTGGAGCCATCCGGCCTCCTCTCAGTGGATCTGGATCCCCGACCACCCCCAGGTGGAGGCGGTCCTCCTCGCCCTGGGAGCGAGTCGCTACCCCTAGCTTCTCCGCTGGAGGCGCTCCTGTTGCGGCGCCATGGCCGCAGCGGCTCCCCGCCCCCTCTCCGTGGAAGAGCCTCTCCCTCCTTCTCCCCCGGGTCGAGACTCCTCCTCCGCCGTGGCTCCTCGATTCCCTCCCGAGTCGAGCCCCCTTCGCCGGCCTTCTTCCTGATCGAGCGGCCCCCGGGCGGACCCTCTCCCTCCCCTCCCAGAGTTCGAGTTTCCCCTCCCCTCCGTCGTGGGTCCCGGGCGGACCCTCTCCCGCCCCTCTCCCCGTCGGCCCCTTCGCCAGGGACTTCCGCCGAGGTCCCTCCACGCTGGCCTCCGCGCCGCTCGCAGCGAGCCGCCCCCTCCTCGAGGTCGCCTCCCGTGGCTCTCGCCGCATCCAGTGGCTCTCGCCGGCTCCTGGATCTGGCTCCGGTCCTTGCTTCCGTCGGCGAGCCGGCCTCCCCCCCTCGCGACGTCGTCCAGGGTGGCATCCTCCCACCCCTCAGCCCGGCGTCTCCTCCTCCTCTCCTCCCGCGTGGCGTCGTGATGGGCGGTCTGGTGCTTCGCCCGGCGGTGCGCTCGCCCCGGCCCCCGTCCGCCATGCACCCCGCCACCTCCCGGAGTTGTCCCCCTCCCTCTGGCTCGAGGGCGGTGGCTTTCGTCCCCCGCCGGGACTCCCTCCCTCCCAGCGGAGTCGATCCCCCCCCGACCTTTCGGGGCCAGCGGGTTCCTACGCCCATTCGCCGGAGCTCCCGCTCCCCGCCCCCTCTCGGCCTCCCAGGCGGTGCTCCGTGCCGGGACGCTTCTCCCCGTGCCCGTCCCCCTTCGCGCGGCGGTCTTCTCCCCCGCCCGGTCCTCTCTGGGTCCGCCTCGCCCGGAGGCCGCGCCTCCGTGCCCTCTCCCCGTCGGAGGCAGGTCTCGTGCCGCGTGCCCGACGGCTCGGGCCGCGTGCTCTGCCCCTTGGGTAGGGTGCCTGTCGGTCAGTGGCCCCCTTGGGATGTGCGCTGTCCCACGCGAGCCCACGCGCGCTGGGGGGCCTCGGGCTGCGCGCCTCGGGCAGAGTACCCCCCCCGTCTCGGGAACAGTCGTTTTCCCGCTTTTTGCTTTTGTTTTTCGTTATTTCGGTTTTGGTAATTTCGTTACCGTTTGACTTTTCAAAATTTCGAAATTTTGGTCTGCCAAAATTTTGAAATTTCGAACTTCTAACCTTACTTAGTCCTACCTTGTTTACCGGGACCCTTTTGTTTTTGGTCCCGGCACCTGTCTGTAATGCTCTCCGTGAGCCACCTTACCTTTTCAATAAAATGTTTCCTTTTAAATATATATATATATATATATATATATATATATATATATATATATATATATATATATATATATATATATATATATATATATATATATATATATATATATATATATAAAGAATATTAAATGAGATATTTGTAGAATAGAGAGAGAATAAATAGATATTAAAAATAGAAAAAATAGGGAAATTATGTGGGGTACTCGGGCAGTCATGAAAGAGCAACGTGGAGCTTGGGTTCGGGTTCGGTCGAGCCGGGTCGGGTCAAAATCGAACCGGGGGCGATAATTAAATTAAAATAGGAATTTATAATCATGGGTAAATAAATGATATACGGGGACTCCAATAAATGGGACACAAGTTTCATGCGGGTAGTAGGCTTCATGTGGGCCACGTCCATACTTCGGGTTGACAGGTTGGATCGATGTCGGGTCCCAAAATTAAATTGGAAAATAAATCAGGTTTCACGGTAGAAAATAAATCGGCCTAAATTGACCCGAAAGTTGTGCGAAGAAAATGAAGCACAAAATGGAGTGTCTGAGTGGGACACGAAGGTCATGGGTGAAGAGCGTCTCGAGTAGATCATTTATGAGAAGTTGGTTTCGAGAAAATGGCTGATCTGGTGCTCCTAAATTAAAAGCAATGGTAACGTGCAAACGATGATCAAAAATAAAAGTGGGAATAATATTCAATGATTAATCGGTCTAAGTTGACCCGAACTTGCGCGATACAAAAAGAGCACAAGGGAACGAATTCAAGTGGGACATGATATATCAAAACGAAGATAATCTTGTCTACTTCAAAACTCGTGAAGAGAGTTTATAGAGATTGGTATCCCTGACGATCCAGAAGTCAAAGTCACGGGAATGAACATTAATGATCTAAACAATTAAATAATAATATATTTATCAAAAACAATTCATTCAGAAAAATAAAAATAAATCTTGAAATTCAGGGGGCTTACACTACCCAAGTTTGGGAGGATTCGGAACTCGTTCGTGTCCTTTTGGAATCTCTACGTGTCGGTGTCGCTCCGGGAAGGCTTTTCTTCGATTCGATCTACCGGGAGGTATAAATTCCTTCTTCTTTTCATTTTCTCATGCATATAGGTCTATTTTGAACCCATAGAAATGACCCCCATGGTTGTATCTCCATTTGTGTCCATTTTGTATCCATTTGGAGGTCATAGGAGTGTCCTTTGTGTTGTGGTTGTGTCCATGTGGGAAAACCCCAAATTTGGACACAGTATGTGTTGTTGTTATGTATGAATAAATTATTACATGTTTAATCTCATATTTTTGTATTGGAGATGTGTTCTATAGTGTCTCATATATATATATATTAGTGTAGAGAGTGAGTTCTTGATATATTATGTTATATACTTGTGTTCTTTTGTCTCAAACTATCTAAATTCGTCATAATTTTTATCCACATTTTTAGTAGCAATAGCAACTTAGAAATATCATAACTTTTAACTTAAAACTCCGATTTACCTTCTGTTTTTTTAAAAGAAGCGTATCAAAGTTATCTTTCCAAATATATATTTTAATAAGCAAAATTCTTTATGTAACTTTGTGTAGAATTATTTGAGTGCCAGCTGTACGAAAGACGAACGTGTTTCGGTATTTTCGCGATTCCGGGAGCTTCCGGACACGAAAATGCGATCCGTTTAAAGTTTCAGAAAGCTAACACGAAGAGCTACAACATACTTTAATCCTAGAATTTAGTGAATATCCAAATGGTACAGTATTGATTATTAGTAGGAGTTACTATTCGACATATATATTTTGTGCACCCTTGTGTGTAATATAATGTTCTATTTGATTTTAACCCATGTTAATGTATATACATTATGTAATTAAATAGAGAATGCAAGCCTGAGTAAATATTTAAATAAATGATGTATGAGGTGTAAGTATCCTATCTAATGTAAGCATGTATAAGTATGGCTTCTAATGAATATGTAGGTTCCATAGTATGTAATGTATGGTGCATATAGTAGTGCAAGAGAATAAATGCAAGCATGAATCTAATGTAATAATAGATGTAATGTTCTATGTTAACACAAATCCTATATTACCTCATGTACCCCCTTACACTATGTTGACACTATCACACTTGACACATTGTTCACTTACACTTTGACACTCTTTAATATGTATACACTATGTATGCCCATTTAACCCTCACTTGCCCCTTTGCCATGTTCACATACACACACATAGCCTCTTAAATAAGTATTTATGAATACAGTTAACTTAGCTATGTATGTATATTATATATATGTTAGCATATTGTGTTGTAATATATAAGTTTATATAACCATTTGAAATGCCATGATTATAGACCTAATGTTGAATACCAATATATGCATGTGTATATATGTGTAGATATATATAGCTTAAAGTAATAGATTACCTAGTGTATATCCAATGTGAATTCTTGCCTGTTTGAGTATTGAATAATTGCATGCTATATAGAGTTGGGTGTATGTTGGCTTGTATAGCCTTGTATTGATGTGTGCTTGCTAGGATAGTCTTGGTTAGGCCTAGTAAGACTTGCTGGGTTAGGTCATGACCTAGTTTGACCTAGTTTGACTAGTGCAGTTGACCAGAGTTGACCAAGGGTTGACTTTGGCCTAGTTTGACCTAGATTCATGTAGAATGCATTGTAGAGCTTTATATTACCCTTTTGGACATGTTGTGACTTGTGCTGTTCTAATTAGGAGCCAAACACCTCTTCTCGGACAGTATCTTTATCTTGGACATTTAGATATCAGGCGGGTACATTCTCTGATAGTTCTCTCATTTACTTGTCAATTACTGTACTTCAGTTCTAGTTAGTTGTATGCGATTCTCTGTTACAACACGTATGGATATTCTGGATTCATGTATACGACACACATTTATTTTCTGGCCTCTATTACTGGTATCATCATTCTGGCTTCTATTACTGGAATCACCTACTGGAATCACCTACTGGAATCATTTACTGGAATCATTTACTGGTATTATTATATTTTGGCTGGACTCATCTTGAATCATTGTGTCGGATTTCTGGATTCACTTGCTGGAAGGGGAAATACTAGAGTAAGACATGTAGACATACCCCATTTCTGGAATCACCCTTTTGTTGGAATCATACTGGAATGATAGCCATCTCACACCCGGCCAGGTGTGTGATGTGCCGGATTACCTATAACCGTTTACATGTCGATTTCGGTATTTTAAAACACACTGCTAGAGTATAGGTTGGACTCACCCTGGAATCATTGATCACTATAACTGGAATCGTCCCTTACTGGATTCATCTTGTATGAGATTCATCATGTACTGGACTTACATTGGAGTTACACTTGTCTACATTGTTGTCTGGACTTTATATCATATTACCCTGGTTCAGCTAGTTTTATTTTTACAGTCTTCATTGCTATGATTCTTCTCATGTTTAGTTATTTTCTTTCCTTGTACTTTATCTATCTTTCTTACCATCACCTGAATATAAACTGCTATTTTCATCAATACAACTGTCTATAACTGCTTTATAGTTCTCTGTCATTTACTTGGATTTTCTAGATGAGATGTGCTCGTTCCTATCCTGACTGGACTTGTTGATAAATTTTTACAGATAGCCTGGAGGTTGCCTGCTAGCCTAGAGGAGACACAGTAGAGGTTGTATAGTTAGTTATTTCAGTTGTATTGAGTTGTATTTATTCTATGGATTACTGTATTGAGCTTTGAGATGTTTTCTGGGTTTGTGTATCTAGACACTTAGACTTCTATCTGCTGTATCTCTTTTGGATTTCATGTTTTATCTATCTTTTATCTTGCTCTACCTTAGTTGTGATTGAGACTGTATCTGCTATGTCACCTCCATTCGGAGAGTATATACTGTACAGGTACCTTTATAGTGTTAGATGTTTGACCTAGGACAGCGTTCTACCGCCGACACTGCGGCGTAGGCTGGGCGCTGTTACGTACTCGTGCCCTCACAGTGGGTGCGGGTCGTGACAACATGTTCTGCCTCCGCCACCTCCGCGGGACAACATTGCCCTCCTCGAGATCTTCCAGCAGCTCATGACTTCTTAGACGCGACAGGCTGACGTCTTCCGCGATACTTTGAGAGAGGCTATCCAGACTAGAGACGCTCTACGACTGCGTCCTGGAACTTCCAAGAATTTTACGGACCTTAGGCCCAGAGAATTCAAAGGAACGGAAGGGATTCTCTACGCGGATGAGTGGTTAGAGAACGTGGACCGCAACCTTCGGAGGGCTCGAGTTCCAGAAGACCTGAAGGTCGAGAATGCCAGCATGCAGCTTTACGACATCGCCCGCACGTGGTATAGAGACGAGCCCCGATTCACCGCACCAGATGTAACTTAGGAGTAGTTCAAGGAGCTGTTCAAGACGAAGTTCTATCCTGAAGCAGCCCGTGAAGAGTTGGAGAACGAGTTCGAGATCCTAGAGCAGGGCAACCTCTCCGTCAACAAGTACACCGCAGAGTTCTTCCGCCTCGGCCGCTTCGCAGATGCCTTGACCCCTACAGCCAAAGCCAAGAAGTTCAGGAAAGGGCTTTAATACGAAATCTGCATCGCCATCGCCACCAGCCAGGCCACAACTTACGAGAAGATCTTGAAGATCGCACATGCGGTAGAAACAGAATTGAAGCGTAAGTGAAAGAGAGACAGAGACGCACAAGGAGGAAGCAGCAACCAACCGAGAGCGGCAAAGCGATCTAATATCCCATAGAGGACCGCAGCACAACAGTATCAACAGCAACCACAAGCAGCCCCATATCAAGTCCAAGACGTTCCCACCTGTCAGTATTGCATGAAGAGGGGCCACACCCAAGATCAGTGCCGCAAACGGTTAAGGTTGTGTTGGACTTGTGGTTCCAACCAGCACGTATCTAGATTTTGTCCGAAACAAAATGCGACTGCCCCACCACTACCAGCCGCACAAGGAGGAGTTGACGGAAGTGCATAGTAAATCATAGTATTAGTACCATTGAGAGTCCTATATTAGATTTTGTGTGAATTTGAAACTATTTTAGTAATAGCAAGTTTTGACTAATCATTTACATCACAACTTTATTTGAATTTCGAGGACGAAATTAGTTTAAGGGGGGTAGAGTTGTCAACCCCATGACCAAATTTTTCCTATTTATTAAATTTAAATTTTATATCTTTCCTTATTTGTCTCACATATATATATTGTCATGGTTATATTTTGTTTTTTTATATTTAAAATAGGCATAGAAGGTTCAAATGGGAAGTAAAGGAATGAGACTCTTTGCAAAATACTGTTTCCTCAAGGGCCTTTATGCAACAACCCTTTGTAAGAGCTTAAGTGCAAATTTTGTTGCTTTTCAGCTAACCATTAGAGATAGGAGGGAAGCCTGGTGAAATTCAAATAGCAGGGCCGACTCTCAAAGTCTTAGTAGACGGATCTTCCCTCTTACGGAGATGATCTTCAAATCTCCAATGGATAAGTTCGAATTTATTTAAAGACAATTTTCCCTATCCGAATTTCTCCTGGGCATCATCTTGGCCATACTGCTCTAAACCGACTCTGCAAAGGGTCCTATTTTTAAAAATTTAAATCCAAGATCGAGTGGATTTCCTTAAATCCTCAGAGCAGACAACTATTATCTATGATTAATATATATACCTGCGGAGAGAGAACAACCGAATCTTCCACCCCCAAACCCTAAAGGCTCGATCATCCTTCTGTGCAAGAGCCGGACATCTTCCCAATCAACTACTCTCCTGGAGCCAAAGAAAGCCGCCGCAGGTAAGCCCTGTCTATCATAATTATTTCTGTCTTAGCAATCCAATGAATAGTAGTTGTTTAAATGTCAAAAAGGAAATCATGGGAAACTTAGGATGGTATTCTAATACTAGAGTTGAGACCCGAGTCTCTGAAGAAATCAGCTACAGGGGCATCATCATATACGAATAGAGGATGCATGTTTTGATAGTAAAGATAGGATTTGGGATACACAGGGATGGGGTATGACACCGTCTCGAGTATCAGTAAAGAGGGTAGGGGTCCTGTGGATCTTAGAGTTGGGCGAGTGGTTGGTGTTTCTATATTAGAGGGTATGAATCGTGCGTGTGTCGATTGATATTAGGTTCAGCTATAGATATTGAAGTTATGTGTCAGAAATGGGTGTGTGCAATGGAAGGGACCTAGGTACCATCTGTGTCTGGGTAGCAGTTGGGTGTTCTTGCTTAAACTGTAGACTAATCCATGGTTCACTGATCGGAGTAGTCAGACTTGGAGGGTTACTGCTATTTCTGGAATTTCTATATTATAGGAAAACAGAGTTTCCTCACTGTGGTTGTCCATATTATAGGAAGACTTGCTAATTATCTCATCTATCAAGCATTAAAAGATGATTGGTAAGTGTTCGTTTTAATGTTAAGAAAAGAGAGGTCAATGGAGAAACCAGGTATCGGGTTGGGAATACCTGATACTACTTCAAGTATCAGAGTTAGGATGTTTATAATAAAATCTAACAAAAACCTAGGATACATCGAGTATCAGAAATAAATGGATGTATCAGAAGGTTAGATAGGGTAGAGTCAGAGTACAACTATAGGTAGATTGGTATAACGGAAAAAGTAGGACGAGTATGCTGCATATCAATTCACATGCTGAGTCCTGATATTTGCTACATGAATATCAGTATAGCCTTCCTCGTATCCATGGAAACTGA
The DNA here is from genome assembly GCA_029216955.1 of Iris pallida. Classification (NCBI taxonomy): domain Eukaryota; kingdom Viridiplantae; phylum Streptophyta; class Magnoliopsida; order Asparagales; family Iridaceae; genus Iris; species Iris pallida. The sequence continues at coordinate 68,252 of JANAVB010029149.1, read as the reverse complement.
CATATGAGCTTTCCCTTTTTACCTATTAGATATAAACGTATGGGCTTTCATTTGCATTCTCTGTATTCGTATTCATAGGGAAATATGATGTGTTAACCTCCTGCAGCCATGGGGAGTGCATAAATTTACCAGTAAGAGCTATCAAACTTAGCACAACCTTTTTAGTAACAGCCAAAATGGTTGGGAATTGACCTAGAGTCTTAATAACCAAATAGATAGGCTCAGTTGTGCTTTCTAAACTGTAAATTGATTCTATTAAGTTATAAACAGGTTCATTGGACTTTTGACTCAACATTGGACCGTGCCAACAGCTCAGGACCGCAGGCAAGTATACCTTGCCTTTTATTACAGTTTTATTTACATGCTTATCTGCTTTCCTTATCCAGTTGATTGCTGATATGTGTTTCGCTATTGCTCACTGTTAGCCTTGTAGTTGTATTGGACATGTTTTTCTCTCTTACTGATTTGCGTTATATCGTAGGACGAACACGTTATAGATTGAACTGCTATTTTCTTATTCTGTTGTTTCCAACCTGCGAATCTACACACGGGGCGAGGGTTGTCCTTTGCACCTGCGAGTCCACACACGGGGCGAGGGTGACTTATCTCGAAACTAACCTACGAGTCCACAATCGGGGCGAGGGTTGGTATTGCCTTGATTTTCTCGTTTACTTGTTTTCAGCAGTTCATTTATACGTAGTTGTTCCTACATTCATGTCTCGCGCTTGTTTAGTTTTCCTACTTATATCTTGGATTTCTTTCATGCATGTTAAACTGTTAGAAAGGCTTGTATATTATGTATCTTGCTATTCCTCTGAGGACCTGATGATCTTTTCAGGTTTAGCCGAGTATTGAGCCAGGTGCACGCGAGCAGGTTTGAGCTAGCATTGGACCACGATACTTCCGCAGACGATGGTACTTTGATGATAGGCAGTTTTTGACTCAGATATTTCCATTCCATGTATTATTTCTTTCCGTCTACTGGTAGTGGATTTGTGTCCACCGGACGTGACTTGGATTCATGATGAGTTTGATATTTCAGTTTATTCATTCTATATTCAGTTGATTATGTCATATTTCTGTGGATAAGATCTAGACTGCCTTGTTAGATTCTGTGAGTGGTATATGTACTAGACAGCGTTCTACCACCGACACTGCGGCGTAGGCTGGACTTGGACGTCTCGTATCCGAAAGGCGGGTGCGGGTCGTGACAGATCCAACTTTGGATCGGCTTTTCGGTACGATCACGAGCCTTCTGATCATTAATAGCGTCGTGGATCAGCTTAGCAGCGATAGCAGAAAACATCCCCTCGATCAGCTCGGTCCGGGCCTTGTTTTTACCTTCCTCTTTAGGTGGTTCAAATGCCGCTCAAACGGGTACATCCTCCGATAAACAACGGGCCACAACACGTGCCTCGTAGGAAAGATGAATTAGCAAATGCTCCATGGAGTCGAAAAATCCAGGAGAAAATACCTTCTCGAGCTTGCACAATGTTACCGCAATATCGTTCTCATGCTTTTCTAGACAATCGACGAGCAACCTACTAGAACAAAGATCTCTGAAGAATATGCTAAGCTCGGTCAATGGATCCCAAACAACCGGGGGTAAGAATTCTCGAAATGTACTGAGGGAACGCCTTGGCAAACTGCAGGAACTGCTGTACACCCTCTATAAATTCATCCCGTAAACCGCACATGTCATCAGGATGACGGTTGTACATCCACGAACGATTCCATAAGTAGTAATTCATATCCATATCCAATTGAGGATAATTCTGTAAGATAGATACATGCACATTGCAGTCAGTGAATGAATGTTAAGGCAGTTTAGATATGGGTGCACAACATAAACTGTTCATTCATTCCACATATTACAAACAAAGAATTTGAAGGAAGAAACAAAAATAACTGTGTTGGGACTAAAACAACTGTCTTGTGTCAAAGTGTCGTATTCGATAGACCGATACTAATCCGATACGGTCGATACTAAGTACATACGATCGAGGTATAATTGTACTTGTAGGAGTACACGACACTAAGTACATATGGCCGATACTAATCCGATACGGTCGATACTAATCCGATACCGATTTTGATACTCATCCCAACTGTCCAATATCGACCCTTTGGGTCTACAAGAGTTACTTCACCCAGTTTGTCAAGAAAGGTAAAACTTTTTAAATTAATATCGAATATCGACCCTTTGGGCTATGCTTGAGCAGTATCCTAACTCAAACTATCTATCCTAACTAATAAATTAATATCCTACATTAACATCTACTAACTCTCATATTCCTTCTAACATAAACTAATATCCTAATATAAACTAACCCTTTAACTGAAACTAATATCTAAACAATGCTAATCATGAACTAACACCCCAACCTGGAAGTCCACATTGCTCTAGCACAGGCCAAAGGCCAAGTTATAAGGCAAAATGCAGGTAACTGCCTGTAGCTACAAGGCAAAACCAAATGTTGACGGTATATATATCGTCAACATTTAAAAAGTTTACTTGACTTGACAAAATGAGTGAAGTAACTCTTATAGACCGAAAGGATACTCTATACACTCTATGTAATACGATATACCAATCATACCTACACTTCTAGGATACTCTATAGACTGTAGTAATGAATTGCCCTTACTAATGATGCTCTTAGGTAACATATTTAATAGATGCAATTTTCATATTATACTTACGCATTTGTAGCTATAAACTGCTTGAGCAACAACATATAGGTATGAAAATCGGTATCGGACTATTCCTATGAGTATTGGTATCGGCGATATCGGTAGTAGACTTACTAGCTAGGGTTTTGGTCAAACTCTAGTCCACAAGTTCAATTAGCCTATTGGGTTCATTTCTAGGTAATCCTATAGATATCTCAGGGTATAGGCTAAGGTACACTAGGTCAAGCACATATGTATACCATATATATACAATAACATATATATATATATATATATATATATATATATATATATATATATATATATATATATATATATCCTCTCATAAATATAGTATAACTCATATCCCAACATACCCTCTCATATATGCAAGCCTACTTATATACATAACTCAACTAAACCTATCTCAGAAAACTAAACCAAGGCAAACATCCATATGTATCAATGCATATGCTAACCCACATATAACATAAAATCTGAACTCACTGCACTTAGACAACACACGCATGAGAAAATACCTACATATACATCATCCTATATATGACAGTAAATAATACCTACATATACTATATATATGAAACTGTAAACCCAAACTTATCCCAAACTGGTATGTAAACCTACAAACTGAACTGAGCTACAACCCAAGCTAACTCAGAGACTCACAAACTCAACCTGGAAATCAAACTCAAAAGCAAACCCTAACTCAGAACTCACCCAAACTCCCAAACAACATACAATATTCAATTATATAGCCTATTTATATGAATATATACATATACATATATATGTTTAATATCACCAATACAGAAATAATGTAAGAATCGTATCAGTCATGATCAGGACTAACATTTAAGTTAGGGTTTACCTAGTCGGGGTCGGAGGAGCGGGTCGTCGAGGGGGCAGGGGTTCGCCGGTGGGGAGCTGGAGATGAGGGTGAGCGAGATCGCCGGTGGGAGCAAGGTCGCCGAGCGGGGTCGCAGAGGGTCGGGGGCCGGAGGGGGAGGGTCGCCGAGGGGGGGTCGCCAGAGGCCGAGGGGGGAGGGGGTCGCCGGAGGCCGGGGGGGAGGGTCGCTGAGGGGGAGCGCGCTTTCGTTTGGGAAAATTTCGATCGAAAAATAATTGGGGGGGGGGGAATGAAAACTGAAAGTCCTATATTTTCAATTTAGCGACGTCACACCTATACGTCGGTAAACGTCGCTAATATTAGTGAAATTAGCAACGTTACAGTAGTTACGTCAGTAAACGTCGCTAATATTAGTGATATTAGCGACGTTCGCCGACTTATCCGTGACGTATGTTTTCTTATGCACAAAAAAGTCGCAAAACATCGCCGATCGTCGGTAATAGTGACGTATTGCGACGTTTATAGAATACGTCGCTAATTCCTTAAACGTTAGCGACGTTTTAATAAAACGTCGCTAATTGTGTCGCTAATATGACTTATTCTAGTAGTGACTTCTTTTTTATATAAATTAATATAAAATTTTTCGAAGAATAATATTTAAAGTGGGTAAATAAAAATAAAAAGTTAGAAAAAACAACCAAAATATTAATTAAAATTTTTGGGGTTTACAACTTGATATGTAGATGACATGCTTACGTATTCCTAGTCCTACATACATTGGGACTGGACGTAACATCTATAGCAATAAGTTATAGAAATAAGTTTACTCTCTTTATCTATGTGGGTTCTTTTACTTAACATTGCTATCTCATGGCATAAAATATAAATTGGCAATAATATTTATTAAGTGTGAAGGCAAAGCGAAGAAAGATCATCGAAATTATCCACCTAAAAAAAGACATCTCTGCCTCACCAAGTGGATCTATGAAATAGATTCTCTGTCTGAACACAAGTACAAACGACCTTTTCATCCAACAAACCATCTTAATGCACCAAACCGAGTGGGACATTACCTGTGAAACGTGCTTTCACGCAAAAATTTATGCAACCTTCAATGGGGCTAGCTACCCCGACTGGAAGGACGTGTCATAATACCATGTATAGTCATTTATGGTATTAGACCATCATATTGACAGACTATATACTAACGTATATCTTCTGCAAGGACTGTAAGTGTTAATCCTTATTTTATGCAAGGACGGACAAATCAACTATTGGTAAGAAATCATTGTTAAGTGATATGAATACGTTTTTTTGTGCTTTCAATTTATATTGTTGAATATGAAGATATGAATATGTTTTCCTTGCTTCCACTTTATGTTACCGAATATGAAATTTCAATCGACCCTAGTCCCTAATAGAATACGATTTAATAAATTATATACTTCATATGATTACAGTGTCAGTTTAGGTGAGTTGTGTTAGTTCCGTTCACCAGTGCATTTTTTAATATACTGATCCCTTCTCCACAGGTGTTGGAAACAACGCGGGTGCACAAAGAAAGTAGGAGACTCAAAAAGCAACTAATTAAAGCTCTTTCTATTTTAAAGTATTTTGAAGATGTTTCTTTTGATTTTTTTTGGGTTCCAATGTAATAAAGGGACATGATGCATGAAAAAATGTTATTATTTTATGACAACTTATATGTTATTTTGTTTATTTCATGAATGTAAGACGAGACAATATTTTAAATATATTGAAATATTGTACTCCTATGCAAATTATTAATAAATGGGTTATGTTAACAGTATCCCTATAAGGACACATGTTAAGGATAAATATCTTGGACATTTCCTTCTTCAATAAAAAAAGAGTCAGTTCATTCTCTTCCCTTCTTAGCACCAGTTCATCCAAATTACAATGCTGGTGCAAGAAATGCCTCTCACATGCAGGAAGAACAGTTTTAATCAAATCTTCATTGGCTTCTTTACCTACTTACTATTTTTCGTCCTATCAAATCCCAAAGAAAGTGGCCAAGACTCTTGCTAAACATCAGATGAATTTTTGGTGGAACTCAGTTGATAAAAGGAAGATTCATTTTACCAGTTGGAATAAATTTACGACACCAAAATTTCAAGGTGGGCTTGGTATCAGAGACCCTTACATCTCGAATCAAGCTCTTATTCTCAAACTCACATGGAGATATCTCACTGAACCCAAATCTCTCTGGGCATCACTTCTTACCAATAAATATCTTCATTCGAATTCCTTTTGGTCGGCTGTCCCTTCGACTAGATCCTCCTGCATATGGTCAAGTCTTCTCAGTAGCAGAGATATTCTTATCAATAATGTGATATGGTCTGTGGGAGATGGATCCAAAATTAACATATGGAATGATCCTTGGGTTCCTTCTATACCCAATCATCGAGTACAGGGATTTAATTTCAGTAATAGATGGGTTCATATGGTCTATGATTTGATCAATACAGATACTCTACAATGGAAGCAGAATTTGATTCATATTCTTTTCCCTCCTTTGGAAGCTGCTGCAATTTTGAAAATATAATTATCACCTAACTGTACCACTGACAAACTGGTTTGGAAGCACACTGTCGATGGGGTTTTAACATCAAAATCTGCCTACAGAACCATACATGAATCACTCTCACAAAATCAGGGGATTGCTGATGAAGAAAATTTTAAGGATTGGAGAAAACTCTGGAAAAATACTCATATAAGTCCTAATGTTCTTCTCTTCATTTGGCGTGCTCTTACCAATTCCACTCCAACAAATGCCAATATCCACCACCGCATCACTCACATTGACGAAACATGTACACTTTGCAAGCTACATCCAGAGACTACTAACCATCTTTTATTACATTGTTCTTTAACAGGTACATCATGGCGATACAATCAAGCAATACATTCTATGATCCAACCAAGTTCAACAATCTCTTCACTCATAACTTCTCTACTGAAGGATGGTGATCCAAAGAAAATTTCATTGTGCTTTTATCAACTATGGAGCATATGGAAAGCCAGAAACAACTCAATATTCCAACAACAACCAATCAATGTTCAAAGAATCTATGAAGATGCAATCAATTTACAAGACAAATACAATTCTTGCAACAATGGCTTCACTGAAGATAATTATTCATCAACCATAAACTAACACTCAGACAACTGGATGCCTCCACAACATAATTTCATGAAAATTAACTTTGATGGAGCTTTCCTAGATGGGAGAATGGCTGCAGGAGCAGTTCTTCGAGATGCTAATGGAGACTTCATCACTGCAATGTCCAAAGTTGAAGATGGAGGGACTCCTTTAGAAGCTGAAGCTATGGGCATTCGACTGGCACTAGACATCTGTACCAGAGAACAATTACATGGAGTAATCATTGAAGGGGATTGCAAACCAATTATTGATGCCATTAACATCAGCCAAACCATTCCTTTATGGCGTGCTCGACATACTATCGAAGACGCAAGAGCTACTTTGAAAGCTAATCATAGTCTTTCCTTCAAATATGTTCACAGGAATGCTAATGAATGTGCCCATTCATTAGCTTCTTATGCTTTATTTTCTAACTCTTCTATCTCCTCTTTTATTTATGAAGAGCTTCCTTTATGTATTAAAGATCATGTCTTAACAGACAAAAACAATGTCCCAGTTTGAATTTATGATATTTGTTACTTTCAAAAAAAAAAAAAAGGACACATGTTAATACATTGATAAATGTGTATTATATGGGTAATTCCATCAGCACATTTATCAATACACCTTTATTTAAAATATGTATTGATAAATGTAAAATGTGCATTGATAAATGTGTTGTTGGGAGTACCAATGTAAAATGCACATTTATCAATGTATAGGACACATGTTAACATAACCCTTAATAAATAGTTATTTTCTTCCTATTTTGTTTATTCAATTTTCTTCTGCTATGTGGTAGATTATCACTCGTGTACGTTCTTGACTTGGTACAAATAAAATTCAGGTTTGTACGACATCACGTCCTGAGATGGCTTATCGATTCTGCGGAATCGGAACGTGACAGTAAGCAGAGGGAATTTGAGGGGTCAAATCTTGTATTTTAGGAAGCTGAAGAATAAGAGGATTAGTAAGCGATATTTACATTCACAATCTTAGGATCAGTTTTAAAATTCTCAGAAATGGTGAATAAACTCAGTTTCTTTAGCCCACAACCATTTACTAATTCGCTTCCTCTGCATTTTGTATATATTGTACTATACAGTTTTTTTTATGGAAGTATCAATTGTGCAGATGCTTGTACACAAATCTCTTTTTGTTTCATTTTGTGTTTGTAAGTGATCCTACAAGCTTGTTTGCTTGTGAAACAGGACACTATTTGAATATTGACAGACTACACTCTCTATTTGCTGATTGAACTGACGATCTTGCCAAATGGCTACGCAACCAGTTTCTTTGTCCATAGGAAGAAGCAGGCATGTAGAGTTCCTATCTAGATGCAATATTTAGGTAATTCGCGTATCATATTTAGATCTTCGCACGTCTCTGGTAAAAGTAACTGCATAATGGATGGATCCCCTCATTGTTTCAGTAAGTAGAAAATGGATTAGGTCTCATGCATGCATGCTATGTACAGATAATCCACTTCATTTCGATCGCTTGCTGGGAGAGTTTCACAGAAGTAGCTAGCTAGTACGTACAGGAATTAATTCTCTTTGATCTCTTCACCTTGTTTTCAACCGGTGCAATGCCATGTAAGCAACAAGCCGATAGCCAAATAACATGAGGGCCATGATGCACACATCTATCCACATGTGGTTGAGACCCACAGACTTGATTGCCGGAAAATCCACGACCCGGCACATGACTCCCGGAGAGCACTCGTACGTGTCGCCGTCCCTGAATTGAACTCCGAGAAGGAGCTTGTAGCAGTAGAAGCTGTAGCTGAGGTACTTGAGCCACACGATGAATGGGGGGATCTGCTGCACGTAGTAACCGCCGGCGATGAGGAAGACGAGGGTGGTCACGGATGCGAGCGTGGTGGCCTGTTTGACATCCATGAGTATGGCACCGATGGCCAAGCCAAGGCTTTGGGAGACGAGCACATTGTACAAGACCACGAGGAGGGAAAGAAGGAAGCTCACGGGGTTAGGCTTGAGCCCGCCCATCCAGTAGATGATGATGACAAAGGCAGTGGGAAGGGCAAGCTCCATGGGGAGGTCTCCTGCGGTGCGGGCGAGGAAGTAGGAGGAGAGGCGGTACATCCCTGAGGACCTCTCTTTGATGAGCATTGAACGTTCTTGAGGGAATGTGAACACGGCATTGTAGAGCGGAAAGAAGCCCCAGAACACGGAGAAGAAGAAAAGGAGAGAGGTCTGCAATTATATATATGCATGCAAGTCATGAATCAATTAATGCCCAACCGACCTCTTAGTTCGATCACTCTTGCACGACAACAATCTCAATCAATTAGAGTCGGTCATAATTAAGAGCTTTGCTATGCCTACAAATGCTTGTAATTCTCTTATAATCGTCACGTGTCAGATTTCGATTGGAGGGGGGAATGGTTTGGTTGGGTGGAGCCCATGTAGCATGGGAAATGGGAAATGAGAGGAGAGATGGGATCGGGCGGACCCATGAACGGGTGGGAGAGAGATTGTAAAAAGGTTATAACCTCTCTCTCTTCGACCCCGTACATATCAACCGGTCCCATCTCCCCTCTCACCCCCTACTACATGGGCTCTAACCAACCTCACCACTTCCTCCCCTCACTCCAATATCGAAGTCCGACACGTGACGATTGTAAGAAAATTATGAACATTTGATTGTAGGCATAGCAAACTCTTAACATGCATACATACATACCCGATCTTGTATATGGTTTGGGGAGGAGTGCCACCAAAGAAGCCCACCGAGGGTGGCCACGGATATTACTTGGAATATCCTTAGTTTGTTGAAAGCCTCAAACCTCCTCTCCTTGAGACTCCGCATCAACAGTACTCTGAACTGCTCCCACCAGCTTGTGCTCCATTTTTCCCCCTTTGCTCCTGGCCGTCACAACCAACCAAGGCAAGTTAAAAAAATGAACGGTAATTCGAGCTTCAAGTCCGAGAGCTAGCTAGTATTGTACCATAGCATCTCAAAATTAAGGACGAGTTTAATTGAAAGATGTATAAATTAGCTTACTCATGCTGGCTTGATATCTCTTGTTATTATCACCATAGATGTTGGAGTCCATGCTTTTGAGCTCGCCTTTCAGTTTAGTGGCAAATATCTGCTCGTATGCTGAGATCAGCTTCTTTGACACCAACTTCTGCTCCTCGTCTGTGGTATCACCCTGCTCAGAGGTGGCCTGGTTCGAATCTGGCGGGATCCCTGACCCAGGTACATATGTCGAGACCAGGTTTAGTTATTCGTTGTGCTCACCAAAGAATTTGAAAGTAGAAAATTATGCTATGATATTTGTTAGTTTCACGAACAGTATATACTGTGATGCTTAGAAACAGGACTGTTCCGGAGGGTTGGCTTGTGTTATTCGGAGCTAATTTTGATTGTCGTTTGATGTTTATCGTGAGCCGGACTTAGTGGTCATCCGTGACCCTGACATTTGTAGGATCACGCTGAGCCAGAGGGCTACCCTAGCATAGGGGTGTTGTTCAAGTCCAAGTCTTGTCGGCTTACCTCATGGCCGGTCCTGCTTAGAAACCAAAAGAGAATTATTTATATATCAAGTTGAGTTTGAATTTCGAACCGGGTAACAAGTGGAGATCCGCAACTAAGCAGTAAAATTTTATGTTTCAAAAATGCTATTTGGCTTCCAAAAAAATTGAGTAATACCATCTTCCATTATGTGATATATGACATGGTTGATGAGATAACAACTGACATGAAAAGTTAAACATTAAAATTAATATTAAAATTAATAATAATAATAATATTAAAATTAAAATTAATATCAAATTAATATGAACATTAATATTAAAATTAACATTAACATTAATGTTAACTTTAACATTAACATTAAAATAAATATTAACATTAAATTAAAATTAGCATTAATATTAACATCAAAATTAATATTAAATTTAAAATTAATATCAAATTAACATGAATATTAATATTAATTTTAATTTTAAAATTAATATTAAATTAAAATTAGCATTATTAACATTAACAATAGATTTTTTGGAATAATTAATTTTTTGGGTTAAAATATAATATATCAGCTGTCATATTAGTTGTTATGTCAGATGTTATATAATAAGAGATGACATCGGCAAAATTTTTTGGAAGCCAAATTGTATAATTGTTTATGTTTATATCTAATTTTAGTTCTCTAGCTAAGTACGTTGATGGCGACATGCGTGATTTTTAAACAGAAGAGGATGGCAGTGACTGTCGCTATCAGCTAAGGGTGCCTGGCCTGTTTCCCATCCGTCCACACCATAATGGAAAAAGGAGAAACGTGAGTTGAGTGAAGATGTAGTACTGGACATGTTGGGTGGAGTGAAGCCAAGGTGCACTTGCTTGTAGAGCAACTGACATGGCCGGTTCACTCGGTTGCGTTGTTCTATCGAAGTTAGTTTTGGTTATCCCTTTAACTTTATAGTGAGCCGATTCTAGAGGGTCACTCACGACTCCGAACTCTTATAAGGTCATTCTGAGCCTAGAAGTTGTCCCAGTAGAGTTGGGTAGACCAAGTCCAAATATTTGGATAACCTATCCCTAGACCGGCCTTGACAACTGATGAGAGGTATAGCAATTAACTGATGATAACTGCGGTCAGATATATTAGAACCTTTGGCAGGGGTAGATAATTAAGTAGGAAAATGCTAAACAGCCTGCGGTCTGTGTCTGCCGACAGTGATCGCGGACTGACGTGACGTAATCCAATTTGTCCTCTCCTATTTGCGTGGGCCTCACTCATCGGTGTCCTGCCAATTAAAGACCGTCACGTAGACCACAGTCAAAATCTGTAGGCCAAAACGTGGTCCACGTAGTGATTATTTAATTATAGGTAACAGCAAGCAGCAGAACTAGTTGTACTTGATTACCGTTGGCAAGATCAAGCATCAGGTCAGCGGGATTGCTACTAAAAGCAGATGAGAAGCCGATGGAGGAAAAGTATTCGAGGGCGGCGGACGCAGAGCCGTAGTAGATGGGGAAGCCTTGGGACAGGACCACCACCTTGTCAAACATATGGTAGAGCCGACTTGACGGCTGGTGAATGGTCGTCACCACGGTCCGGCCGCCCTCCGCAGCCAGGCGTTTGAGCATTGTAACGATCCTCTGGGCTGTGGTGGAGTCCAGCCCAGAAGTGGGCTCGTCCAGGAGGAGGAGGCTGGGGTTCACCAGCATCTCCTGCCCGATGCTCACCCTCTTCCGCTCGCCTCCCGAAACGCCTCGGAAGAGGGGGCCGCCAATCATGCTGTGGGCCACCTTCTCGAGGCCTAGCTCTGCAATCACCCGCCGCACCTTCTCGACCTTCTCTGCTCGAGCCAAGGTGCGCGGCAGACGGAGCAACGCTGTGAATGTGAGGGTCTCGCTCACCGTAAGGTTGGGGTAGAGCACGTCGTCCTGCGAGACGAACCCGATCTTCCGCCTTACGGAGCTGGTGAAGGCCTGTCCGTTGTAGGTGATTTTACCCGACAGCCTCCGTGGCCCGGCTGATGGCAGCCTGCCACCAAGGGCAGTGAGGAGGGTGGTCTTGCCGCTGCCGGAGGGGCCTAGCATGGCTAGCATCTCCCCCGGGCAGACCTGACCGCTTACGCCATTCAGTATGCTCTTCTCTGCCGACTTACTTGAACTGCCAACCACGCCGCATAGCCACCCTCTTTGCCCGACTTTAACTTTGTAGACGACCTCCTCAAACTGCTTCATTCGTAGAAACAAACAAGTTATATCTATCTAACATGAATGTATCGATCTGGTGCTGCAGTATGAATTATTAGCTGAGTGATTGCTTAACTTACCTTGAGTGTAACCGGATACACCACACTCGTCGGTGGTGCTGTATGTTGAAGGGAGCACAGCGTTGGATATGGGACGACTGGCATGTTGGTTAGTGACTGATTAGGTATGTTTTCACCGGCAACGGGTTCATGAAGCGGCATGTTTGATCGGAGAAACTCACAATATGATTATGCTAGCTGGGGTTGGGGCTGATTGGTTTTGGGAAGAAGGTGCCAGCGAGCACATACATATATATACACATATGAGAGAGGGAAAGGACCAAGTGGGGACAAAGTAACGAGGATGTTTTTCTCAACTGGGGTGGGTCTGTTGTGTCATTTTCTGTGTGCGAGTGAATGATAACAATTGTTAGGTAGGTAATAATGAAGGCCCGGGTCTTTTATCGTTGGAAGCATCCTGTTAATCTAATTGTGGCTAGCTAATCATCTTTTGGTAATTAACAATAGGAATATTTTAGCAAATCTTCCCACTACAAATATTGAAATTAGTATATATCCCCATTATTTTTTTAACTAACAAATCCTCCCACTCTTATGTATTTAAAAAAAAAGGGGTATTTCTTAAATTTTTTTATTGTTCTTTAACAAAAAAAAAGGAGTCATTTGTTAGTTAAAAAAAATAGTGAAAATATATGATAGTTTTAATATATGGAATGGAAGCATTTGCTAAAATATCCTTTAACAATGACATCTCATTGTTGGCCAACAGTGCACTTGAAACTACAACTTTGGTGGGCAACATAGATGAGAGGTATTGTTTAGTAGTACTTGTTAATCTAATACCAAAAGACAACAAGAAGACGAGAGGGCTAGCAAAACCTTCAAGAAGAGCATGCAAGAGAGCTATTTAATATTGCTAATAGCTTGAGTGATTTTATTCATTGAGAGTTGTGCTTTAAATAGAGAAAGAAAGAAACAAAAAAGGCTAAAAAGAAGGAGCTTAAAGCTCACACAAAACCAGGTCATAATGACCTACATGTTAGCAACTATTCTCAGCCACTCAACCGAGTCAATAACGTTTAGCTTTGAATCAATCTCCAACACTCCCTCTTGATTCAAAATCTACAACACCAATAAGATTTCTGAATTTGAAGAACTTCTCGCAGGATAATGCCTTAGTGAAGTCATCGACGATTTGATCATTTGTCGAACAGTACTTCAGCTCCACGACTCCTTTTGTAACAGCTTCACGTATGAAATGGTGACGGAGCTCAATGTGTTTTGTCATGGCAGGACGGATTCTTTGCCTACAGATTGTTGCCTTGTTGTCGCAATAGACAGGAGTTGGAGATGTCTGGCTCTCGAACAGATCTTCCATGATTCTTCTCATCCATGTAGCTTGGCAAACAGTTGAAGTAGCAGCAACGTATTCAGCTTCGGAAGAAGGTAGTGCGACGCTTTCTTGCTTCTTTGACATCCATGAGACCGCACCCGAACCAAGGTTGAAGATGAATCCACTTGTACTCTTCCGGTCTTCTAGGGAACCTGTCCAATCACTGTCAGTAAAACCAATTAACTTAAAAATGGAAGAAGAATAATACCAAATCCCATAGTTCTTGGTTGCGTGAATGTAGCGGAGAATGCGTTTTGCTGCTCCAAGATGATGTTTAGAAGGTTTGTGCATGAACCTTGATATTAAACTTACTACAAAAACAATATCAGGACGGGAATGAGTTAAGAACATTAATCCTCCAACAAGTATTCTAAAATATTTTTCAACATCTTTTTCTGTGTCATCTTCTAAAACCAACTTCTCATTTGAATTCATTAGAGTTGAACATCCTTTACAATTTTTCATCTGAAATTTATTAAGCAAATTATAAGCATACCTCTCTTGAGAGACAAAAATACCACTTGTTGTTTGTTGGACCTGAAGACCAAAAAATATTGCAATAATCCTAGATCTGACATTTCAAACTCATTCATCATATTGTTCTAAATTCCTCAATAAGAGATGAGGAAGAACCCGTGTATATTATGTTATCTACATAAACACAAACAATAAGTATTTTATCATTATCTTGTGTCTTCACGTATAATGTAGGCTCATTATTACTTCTGTGAAACCCGTGTTTATGAAGATAAGAGTCAAGTCGACTATACCATGCTCGTGGTGCTTGTTTCAGTCCATACAACGCCTTTTTTTAATTTGTAGACTTTATTCTCCTTACCTTTGATCACAAAATCCTGTGGTTGATCAACATAAACACCCTCGTTCAAATAACCATTTAAAAAGCCAGATTTAACATCAAATTGAAAAACATCCTACTTTTTATAAGCTGCTAGAGCTAAAATTAGTCTAACAGTTTCTAAGCGAGCAACAGGTGAAAAAGTTTCATAAAAGTCGATACCATATACTTGCGCTTACCCTTTAGCAACTAGACGTGCTTTATACCTTTTTACATTACCTTCTCCGTCATATTTCACCTTATACACCCATTTGACCCCGATTGTGTCTTTCCATAGGGCAAATCTGTCAGTTCCCACGTTTGGTTCTTTTTAATTGCTGTAATTTCTTCTTTCATTGAATTTTTCCATTCTTCTTTTCCATGTGCTTCTTCGTAGCAAATTGGTTCTGCAATCATTAAAGTAAATTGACATGAAGCATAAATTTCTGATAAGGATCTTACCTTTATTGGAGGACTTTCTTCATTAGAAGCTGAAGGACTTCTGTTTACAGGATAAGAACTAGCTGGTGTTGCCGATGAAGATGTGACCAGTGAAGCAGTTCTATTTATAGGAGAAGCACTTGATGGAGATGCTGATGTAGATGCAATCGATGTCGAAGACGTTGGTTGGGTCATAACCTCTTCATGTGGTATAAATCCTTGATCACCAGTCTTCTGAACCTGTTTACTATCACTCTACATCCAACTAGCATTTTTATCAAAAATTACATGTCTATTAATAACTAACTTTTTGGTTATTGGATTATATAATCGATATACTTTTGATTCATTACTATAACCAAGAAGAATGCATTTCTCACTTTTATCATCTAACTTTCTACGAATTTGAGGATGAATAAATGCATAAGCAATGCAACCAAATACCTTGAGATGACTTACTCCTGGTTTTCTTCCAAACCAAGCTTCATATGGTGTCATCTTTTGTACAGCTTTTGTTGGCGAGCGATTTAGTAAATATACCGAAGTTTCCACAGCTTCTGCCCAATAATCATTGGGTAGGTTTTTTTTTCTTTCAGCATGCTTCGAGTCATCTCCACAATGGTTCTGTTCTTTCTCTCAGCCACTCCATTTTGTTCAGGTGTGTACTTCACCGTAAGCTACCTGAATATAACATTTTTCTTAGAAAAAATGTTAAAGTTGTTTGATAAGAATTCTCCTCCTCTATCAGTTCTGAGGATCCTTATAACATTTCCACTTTGCTTTTCAGCAAAAGCCTTGAACTCCTGAAACTTAGAAAATGCTTCAGATTTTTTTTGACAAAAAATATACTCAACTCATTCGAGAAAAATCATCAGTTAAGAGAATATCTATTCTTATTCAATGATAAAGTCTGCATTGGACCACAAATGTTAGCATGAATAAGTTCTAAAGGCTTAGTAGATCTCCATGACTTTACAACAAAAAAAGAAGTACGATGTTGTTTTCCATAAACACAACCTTCACAAACAGTATCAACGCATTCAATTCCTTGTAAGCCTAGAACCATTTGTTTCTGACTTAACAACTTTAAGCCATTGAAATGTAAATGGCCATAATGTAAATGCCATAATTGAGATTCATTCTTTACATTAGAAACTAAAGCATAATTATCAAGACATCAAATTTCTAGAGGAAACATTTTATTTTCAGCCATATGAATCTTTAATGTTGGCCTATCAGAATTCTTAGGCATAATCAAGCATGTATCATTTTTGAAAGTAATTGAATAACCTTTTGTAATCAAATGACCAACACTTAGCAAATTATGGGCAAGACTAGGAATATAAAAAATATCATGGATTACCTTTTCCATACCTGACTTTGTTTTCACTGCAACTGTACCTTTTCCTTTAATCTGCATAACTGTATTATTTTCTAGCCTAAATTGTGTCTTGACAGATTCATTTAAATCACAAAAAAGATTTTTGTCTCCTGTTATGTGGTTACCACATCCACTATCTAAAAACCAAACATTACTTCTATCTTTTCCAGAATCAGAACAAGTCATAAAAAAAATTACTATCTTCTTTACCTTCATCAGAGCTTCAGTTCGTGTTGAAACTGGGAGCAAATTTTTATCGTAGAAGATTGCTACCGTGGCATTTTGAAGTTTTGAGGTAAGAGTGCTAGTAAGTTGTTATTATTATTTTTGGTGGAGAAAAGGTACATTTATTTTTTGTTAATTTTGTTGTTGGTTTTGATTTATTTTTTACGTAAAAAAATGATGAATATTGGAAATGGTGGTAATCTCTAACAATCTTTGATTCCTATGTTTAGTGGTGAAAATTATAGTTTTTGGAGTATCAAAATACGAACACTTTTTATTTCACAAGATCTTTGGGAGCTTGTTGAGAATGGCTATACAGAGACGGATAAGACAGCTGAAATGAAGGATCTTCGAAAAAAGACGCGAAGGCGCTACACATATTGCAACAAGCGGTGAATGACTCCATCTTTCCAAGAATTGCTAATGCTGAGAAGTTAACCGATGCCTGGAAAATTTTGAAGCAGTCAGTCAAGTTACAAACTCTTAGAAGTGATTTTGAAAATCTTTTTATGAAGGATGCTGACACAATTGATGACTATTGTACCAAAGCTGCAAATATTGTCAATCAGCTAAGAACTCTTGGTGAAGAGTTTGACGATAAAAAGGCGGTAGAAAAAGTTTTAAGGACTCTTGCTCCTAAATTTGACCATGTAGTAGCTGCAATAGAGGAATCCAAAGATTTATCTACATATTCTTTTAGTGCACTAACAAGTTCTCTTCTAGCTCATGAATAAAGACTAAATAGGACGACAAAAAAGAACGTTAAAAGTGCATTACAGACAAGAGTAGAAAATACAAGAACACATCAAGGTAGAGGATTTGGAAGAGGTATCTATCATGGACATGGCAGAGGAAGATATGACTGGAACAATCAAAGAGGAGGCACCAACGATAGAGGCAATAAATGAAGATCTGACTGGAACAATCAAAGAGGCAACCACAATGATAGATGTAATCAAGGCGGCCACAATGATAGAGGTAATCAACACCAAAACTACAAAGGTAAACAATGTTATTTTTGTAAAAGATTTGGTGTTTTTGCCTTTGGACTAGAAAAGATAGTCCCACATCGGCTACACCAAATGGTGAGTATCTCAATATAATGTATTGCTTGTGTTGAGGTGTGCACATGAAGTATAGTGGGGCACAAGTTTGTGCCATGTGGGAGTATTTTCCTAGAAGGAAAAAGGATTAAATCCAACAAGGATGCAAGTTGATTTTTGTTGTACGGACTCGGACTCGGACGCGGACTCCAGGATTGTCTCGTGCATGCACGGGAGTGTTCGGGGGGTAGGCGTAGACTGGCACACTTCTATGCTGATTGTGGGATGATCTAAAATATCAAACTCTATTTTTGAGTATTGGTATTTTAGTCCTACATCGGATAGGAAAAGTGGTGAAGTCTCAACTCCACTCTATAAATAGAGCCCCTTGGTCTCCTTTGAAAGATGCACCAAGAAGAGAATTAAGGGAGTCTGTAAAGTCCAGGAAGTCCGTTCAAGTCTCAAATATTGACTTACGAGCGTTCCAGAAGTTCTTCATGAACTTGCTGGTTCCTGGAAGCAGATCGTGTTGGGGCGAATCTTGCTTTGAGCAACGGTGATCTTAATCACCCCAGCAAGAACCTTTCCTCTTCTTCTTTCTTCTTTCTTCTCCTTCATCTAAGTTGTAACTCAGTTCTGTCCGTCTGCAACTGCGATTGCAAGGAAAAATGTGAGATTTATTTTCTGAACTCAGTTCTGTCCGTCAGCAACTGCGATTGCGAGGAAGAACGTGAGATTTACTTTCTGATTATTGTTGCTTTTGTAATCAGATTTATATTATAGTGTTCCTCTTGGATCTCGAGAATAATCAGACGGTGAACGTTTGTTGAACCTCTGATCTCGACATCGAGTCTACCATCTTTGATCAAGCCCCGGGACTAACAATCTCAAAGCAAGATCCTTGTAGATGGAGAACTCTCGTGCTTCTCTCATCGATACCAGCTTTAACAAGTTGGAGAAATTCGATGGAGAATATTTCCAAATCTGGAAGAGGAAGGCCACCCTTAATCTTTAACTCGTGGACGTGGACCATGTGTTGATTGAGGATGAACCGATGAATCCAGAAGGAGGAACTGTCGAAGCTATTGCTGCTGCACTCGTCAAGCAGAGCAAATGAAAGAGAAAAAACATCATCTGTAAACTGCTGATTCTTAATTCTATGGAAGATTCTCTGGCAGAGTCATATTCCAAGATGATGAAGACCAAAGAGATCTGGAATTCTTTGGGTAAGCTATATGAAGATGATGAGAACAGGTCCAAAAACTTCATCGTCGAGAAGTACCACAAGTGGCTCTTCGAAGACGAGATGGCGATGCTACCTCAAGTAAAGGAATTCCTGAAGTTGTGCCAGAAGTTAGATGACGAGAAGATGCCCCTCGTCGACAAGTTTGTCGTTGGAGGGATAGTCTCGAAACTTCCTGCCGGTTGGAGCAATTTCTATGCTAGAATGCATCGAAAGAAGCTGGACATTAGCTTGAAAGATCTTCTACAAGAGATCCATGTTGAGGACGAAATGTGATCTCAACAGGAGATGGACTCTCTGTCCAAACAACTGGCTAAGGCCAACTTGGTCCAGACAAGAGAGTTCAAGGGGAAGCAGGTGGCTTCTCATCACAAGAAGAAGGACTCCACTAATCTAAAAGTGAACGGTCATTCGTTCAAGCAACAGAAGTCCAAGTCCCACGTGACTTGCTTCAACTGTGACAAGAATGGCCACTACATGAGTGGATGCAAATCCAAGCACAAACCAAAATAGTAGGTATAGCTAAACTTGGTTATTTTGATTACTTAACTTGGTTGCTATTGTTGCACAGGTTGAGTTATCTTACGTGGTAGCTGACTAGTGGTCTGACACTAGTGCATCTGACCACGTGTGCTCTCAAAGGAGCTGTTCACCAAGGACGAGCCATGTTATGACGAAGGTCTCGATGGCGAACATATATCTAGCAGAAGTTCTGAAAATCGAGACAGTGGTTATTAACCACCGACAAAGACACTGGAATGCGTGTTGCACGTACCAGAGATTTTTTGCCAATCTGATCTCAGAAAGTCTGTTATCTGATACAGACTTGAAAGATGGCCATTCATACTAGCCAGATGGTAATTTTTTGACAAGGAACATACTTCGAAAAGATGTTCGGTGCTGAAGGAATGTTCGAACTTCTGCTGATGGCGATGAAGTTACTTCATTGAGTGGACTAAGAGTTGTTCTATGACAGAAGCAGACTCAAGCTGTCCTACCGGAACCTTATCTTCGGAATGTGGGGGTAAGGAGGTGGAGGAGTTTAAGGTCTGTGCAGATACAAGACTGTTGGAAAGCTGCTCAGACGATTGAACTAAATTACTGATCATCTGGAGTTAGTACACTCAGATATCTGTAACTTTTATCAATTCTCCACAGAGGCCGATTCGAAGTGTTTTTCGAAGTACACGTTCGCATGACTTCTCAAGTAGAAGGATGTAGCATTCGAGTAGTTTAGAGACTTCAGGGATGAAGCTGAACGTTAAACCGATCTACAACTACTCAGAAGTGATCGAGATGTAGAGTATAGGTCTCATGAATTCGCATCGTTCTGTAAAGAATATGGAATCATCAATGAGACTACTGCTCTGTATTCTCCTCATCTAACGGGATAGCGGAGAGGATGAACAGAACGTTGACAGAAATGATGAACTCAATGCTGCTATAAATACGGGTCTTCCTCAATGCTAATGGGGAGAAGCTGCATTGACGATCACTTTTATTCTAAATAGAGTGTCGTATGCAACTTCGGACGCAACTCCTCATGAACACTGGTTTAAAGTCAGACCTAACTTGAATGTCATTCGAGTGTGGGGGTCTCTGGCTTATGTGAAGCTCCCAGATCTAAAGATTCAGAAGATGGGGACTAGGACTACGAAGATGATCTTCTTGGGGTATGCCGAGAAGAGTGATGCTCGGAGATTTTCTGATATTGAGTCAAATCATATCATCGAATCTCGTGAAGACAATTTGCAAGGCACAAGAATATTGTTCTTACGGATAAACCGGAGAACAATAAGGGTGCACAAGAAACTGAAGTTTTCAATAAAGAAGTAGTCCAAGAAGATGTTGTTGAAACAACGGTTGAACCAGAACTCGCTGAGCTGTCGTCGAAACGAGCGAGGAGGCTGAAGAACTTCGAAGATGACTTCATCACCTATCATGTGGAAGCAGATCCGCTTACCTATGATGAGGCGATGAAGACGAGAGATGATATTTTCTGGAAGGAGATGATTGACAATAAAATTGATTCCATCACCTCAAAATAACAATTGGGTGTTGGTTGATCTTCCTGAAGGTACAAAATCCATCGGATGCAAATAGATCTTCAAGAAGAAGATGAAAGCAGATAGAACTATTGACAAGTTCAAGGCCAAGTTGGTGGCCAAGGGGTTTTCTCAGAAGCAGGGGATCGACTACTTTGACACGTATGCTTCAGTAACCTGGATGACCACCATCAGAATGTTGATTGCTCTCGCAGCGATACATAAGATGGTGATACATCAGATGGATGTGAAAACGACATTCCTGAATGGCGAGCTGACCGAAGAGATCTACATACAACAACCAGAAGGGTTTGTCATCAAAGGTCTTGAAGACAAAGTTTGCAAGTTGGTGAAATCTCTGTACGGTTTAAAGCAAGCTCCCAAAATGTGGCATGAAAAATTTGACAAAGTCATAAGGTCAAATGGCTACAGGGTCAGTGAAACAGACAAGTGTATCTATACGAAGTTTGCTGACGGAAGAGGAGTCATCGTTTGTCTATACGTGGACGATATGCTAATCCTAGGTACGGATATAAGCTGTGTCACGGAGACAAAGAAGTTCCTCTCGACGAAGTTCAGTATGAAGGACTTGGAGAATGCTGATGTTATCTTGGGACTCAAGATCATCCGGACAGACACTGGACTAGCGCTGTCACAGTCTCATTGTGTTAAGAAGATGATCACTCGTTACGGGTATCAGGATCTTCCAGGGATCGATACGCCGTACAAGTGTGATCTGAAACTGAAGCCTAATTCAAGGGAAAGCGTCAGGCAGCTGGAGTATGCAAGCGTAATCGGGAGTTTGATGTATGCTACTACTGCCACAAGGCCTGACATAGCTTTCGCTGTGGGAATGTTGAGTCATTTTACGAGCAACCCAGGCATTGAGTACTGGAAAGCTGTGAAACGGGTTATGAGATGTCTCAAGAAGACTCAGACATATGCACTGCACTACAGCGGAGATCCGCCGGTAGTAGAAGGCTTCAGTGATGCCAGTTGGTGCTCAGAATTAGAGAGCGAGAGGTCCACATGTGGATTCATATTCACAACGGGTGGAGCTGCTATATCGTGGAAGTCGAAGAAGCAGACTATGCTCTCGCGATCATCTATGGAATCTGAGTTCTTTACACTTGATACCGCAGCAAATGAAGCATAGTGGCTTCGGGAGCTCATGTA
This sequence comes from Iris pallida, assembly GCA_029216955.1. NCBI lineage: Eukaryota > Viridiplantae > Streptophyta > Magnoliopsida > Asparagales > Iridaceae > Iris > Iris pallida. The sequence continues at coordinate 46,016 of JANAVB010029149.1, read as the reverse complement.
TGATCTTCCAGTGGTTAGGGCACAGATACCGGCAATTTCGATATACTGCGACAACCAGGCGACTGCAGCGGTGGCATCGAATGATCTCTTCAACGGGAAGAAGAGAACTGTGCGGTTGAAGCACAAGGCAATGAACGATCTCATCAAGAGAGGTATCATTGTAGTGATTGATGTTCGGAGTCAGGAGAACCTGACGGATCCGTTCACCAAGGGCCTCAAGCGATAGCTGGTCGATGACACAGCTTGTAAAATGTGCTTGAAGGCATTCTGATATTGTGTTATTACATTCCTACCATAAAGTCTTATGCTATTAGTTCAAAGAGAAATCTACTAGGCATCTAGCTTTTGGTTCAAGGGAGGACTATTAACCAGAAGAATATCAGGAACGGTGGGTACTTGTTCTATGTGACATGGAGAGGTTACGGACCTACAACCACTGTTGTCTACTGTTGTTTTCTGCGGAAAACGGATCCTGTGGGAAGGTTGGCTTAAATGCCTTAATGAGTTCTCAGGCAGAGTGAATGTCTGGAGTGCTTTACAGGAAGCACGGTAGCGCAGCACTACAAGGAGAGTAACTCCATGCTACAGTGGGGTGACTCCACCATGAGGTTCCCAGGTAGGGGTAATACCTCGGCCTTGCAAGCCAAGTCACAGCGGAGTAGCACCGCAAATAGGCAGGTAGCCTAATGCTGTATGATAATCGTAATAAAGAGAGGTAGACAGCACTACAAAGAGGACGATGTCCTCATGTTACAGTGGCATGACACCACGAAGAGGTACCAGGTAGGGTAAAGCCTCGGCTTTGCGAGCCATGTCATAGCGGCGTAACACCGCACGGAAGCACAAGGCTTCATTATGGGTAGTTTGACACTACAAAGAGGCCTGTGACCTCATGCTACAGTAGTATGACACTACGATGAGGTACCCAGGTAGGGTAAAGCCTCGGCTTTAAGCCATGTCATAGCGGCGTAGCACCGCAAAGAAGCGTAATGCTTCATGCCATGACTCTTTATAAAGAACTCACCTATAGTGTATGGACAGAGATATCAGGCCGTCTCTTGAGGGTAAACTTGTAGACGCCCAAAAATTATACACTGAAACCAGGCTGGCACAAGGCCTTCAATGTGCAGCCAGAAGCACAGTTGATGTCATTATGTGAGTAGGAAGAATTGCAGTTATGGTGCAGAATTCAAGGCTTAGTCCATTCTTGTATCATGCTGTTATTTAACCTATGCGGGAAGATTCAAGTCGTAGCGACATCTCTCCTAATGCATGATGGGCAGTCACTGTGGGGAACGCTCAACCCATATATTGAGATATGTGGGGGATTGTTGGTGTTTTTGCCTTTGGACTAGAAAAGATAGTCCCACATCGGCTACACCAAATGGTGAGTATCTCAATATAATGTATTGCTTGTGTTGAGGTGTGCACATGAAGTGTAGTAGGGCACAAGTTTGTGCCATGTGGGAGTATTTTCCTAGAAGGAAAAAGGATTAAATCCAACAAGGATGTAAGTTGATTTTTGTTGTACGGACTCAGACTCGGACGCGGACTCCAGGATTGTCTCGTGCATGTACGGAAGTGTTCGGGGGGTAGGCGTAGACTGGCACACTTCTATGCTGATTGTGGGATGATCTAAAATATCAAACTCTATTTTTGAGTATTGGTATTTTAGTCCCACATCGGATAGGAGAAGTGGTGAAGTCTCAACTCCACTCTATAAATAGAGCCCCTTGGTCTCCTTTGAAAGATGCACCAAAAGAGAATTAAGGGAGTCTGTAATGTCCAGAAAGCCCGTTCAAGTCTCAAATATTGACTTACGAGCGTTCCAGAAGTTCTTCGTGAACTTGCTGGTTCCTGGAAGCAGATCGTGTTGGGGCGAATCTTGCTTTGAGCAACGGTGATCTTAATCACCCCAGCAAGAACCTTTTCTCTTCTTCTTTCTTCTTTCTTCTCCTTCATCTAAGTTATAACTCAGTTCTGTCCGTCTGCAACTGCGATTGCAAGGAAGAATGTGAGATTTATTTTCTGAACTCAGTTCTGTCCGTCAGCAACTGCGATTACGAGGAAGAACGTGAGATTTACTTTCTGATTATTGTTGCTTTTGTAATCAGATTTATAATATAGTGTTCCTCTTGGATCTCGAGAATAATCAGAAGGTGAACGTTTGTTGAACCTCTGATCTCGACATCGAGTCTACCATCTTTGATCAAGCCCCGGGACTAACACTCTTGGTGAAGAGTTTGACGATAAAAAGGCGGTAGAAAAAGTTTTAAGGACTCTTGTTCCTAAATTTGACCATGTAGTAGCTGCAATAGAGGAATCCAAAGATTTATCTACATATTCTTTTAGTGCACTAACAAGTTCTCTTCTAGCTCATGAATAAAGACTAAATAGGACGATAGAAAAGAACGTTAAAAGTGCATTTCAGACAAGAGTAAAAAATACAAGAACACATCAAGGTAGAGGATTTGGAAGAGGTATCTATCATGGACATGGCAGAGGAAGATATGACTGGAACAATCAAAGAGGAGGAACCAACATTAGAGGCAATAAATGAAGATCTGACTGGAACAATCAAAGAGGCGACCACAATGATAGAGGTAATCAAAGCGGCCACAATGATAGAGGTAATCAACACCAAAACTACAAAGGTAAACAATGTTATTTTTGTAAAAGATTTGGGCACACTGAGGCATACTGCTTTGCCAAAGCTAAGCAGCAAGCGAATTACACAAAGAAGAGTGGTGATGAAGGTAAAGAAGATAGTAATCTTTTTATGACTTGTTCTGATTCTGGAAAAGATAAAAGTAATGTTTGGTTTTTAGATAGTGGATGTAGTAACCACATGACAGGAGACAAAATGCTTTTTTGTGATTTAAATGAATCTGTCAAGACACAAGTTAGGCTGGGAAATAATACAGTTATGTAGATTGAAGGTAAAGGTACAGTTGCAGTTGCAGTGAAAACAAAGTCAGGTATGGAAAAGGTAATCCATGATGTTTTTATATTCATAGTCTTGCCCATAATTTGATAAGTGTTGGTCAATTGACTGCAAAAGGTTATTCAATTACTTTCAAAAATGATACATGCTTGATTATGCCTAAGAATTCTGATAGGACAACATTAAAGATTCATATAGCTGAAAATAAAATGTTTCCTCTAGAAATTTCATGTCTTGATAATTATATTTTATTTTCTAATGTAAAGAATGAATCTCAGTTATGGCATTTACGTTATGGCCATTTACATTTCAATGGCTTAAAGTTGCTAAGTCAGAAACAAATGGTTCTAGGCTTATAAGGAATTGAATGCTTTGATACCACAATGATAATCTAATACCAAAAGACAACAAGAAGACGAGAGGGCTAGCAAAACCTTCAAAAAGAGAATGCATGAGAGCTCTTTAATATTGCTAATAGCTTGAGTGATTTTATTCATTGAGAGTTGTGCTTTAAATAGAGAAAGAAAGAAACAAAAAAGGCTAAAAAGAAGGAGCTTAAAGCTCACACAAAACCAGGTCATAATGACCTACATGTTAGCAACTATTCTCAGCCACTCAACTGAGTCAATAACGTTTAGCTTTGAATCAATCTCCAACAGTACTAACTAGTAGATCCTTAGCCACCATGTAGGTAGATATGTAATCTTATATTTAATCTTCCAGTTGAGCAGATCACTGAATGGGTATGGTTGATCATAGTGTCATGTATTTGAATCTTGAAGTTTTGAACTATGGAACTAATTATTATATACAACACTAATGGAACAATGTTAGAGATAGCGTCAATTGAGGGACAAGATGCGAGAAACATTTTAGGTGGTTTTGACATGTGCAAGGCAACCAATAAAAGCTCCAGTAAGGAGGATCATAGTATAATAGTTAATGGAATCACTAGAAGTAAAGGTAGGCTAGACAAATATGTTTTGAAGTGTTAAAAAAGTTATCATTTTTGTAAACGTTATAGAGGACATGACACTTAACAGAGCTAAAAGAAAGAAGTTGATTCAAACATGTGACCCTACTGGATGATGTTTTTGTTGTTTGACTATTGGAACAACATGCATCCTTTCCTATCTAGGATGCCTTTGCACATGTAAGGCTAAATGCACTAAAACTATAGAAAGGATACGTACTATGCCACACAAACATGTTGGTTTGTATCTTGCATCCAATTGGGCACTCGAGATTCATTTAGGTTGAAGCTAAGGGGGGTGTGTGTGTGTGTGTGTGTGTATATATATATATATATATATATATATATAGGATTTGTCCGAGACTTAGTAGGAGTATTCACTTTTAAGTTATATACATGGGATAATTCCAATATAACCTCATGGATCAACTATGGTTTGGATCTAACCGTGTTCCCAACAAGTGGTATCAGAGTCTAATGTTACAAGTCTGTCACTTTCCGTTTTCGGTATATGTATTTTTTCTGCATTGTTTATGTGTATGTTATCGGGTATCTGTAACATGTGCGCCTGTACTCTATTATCATACATGATAATAGCATAGAACAACGTCTTGTCATGGAATAGTGTGCCACCCCTTGTCCATGTTTGGTTGTAGGCGTTGTTCATTATTTCGATGACAGAATACTGGACAGTGTTGTGATCCGAATTCTAATTATTTAATTATAATTATGATAACATAGCATGGCATTAGACATTAGGTAGAGCATCTTAGGCTTAGTGTCACGCTCCAGTACCTAAATACGGAGACATACATTGCCAGCTATCCCGTATATGGTACGAAGACGTCAAACGATGATCACGACTGTCGCTAGACTTAGGGGTACATACTACAACCAGGTTACTTAGGGTCTCATGGAACAACTATGTTTCAATCAGTCAAACAAGAGTCAGCAATTAATGAGCATATAAGATAAGGCAGAAAGGCATCCCCAATGCTTCATCAAAATGATCATGAGAACTATCCATACAATATACCAGCTAGCACAGAGAGTCAACAGTACATAACCATAGTCAGCTGCAGTCTGATTTAGTTACAATCATGCAAAAGGAAACTAACGTCCAGAATAGCCGAATAAATATGTACCGGTAGCTAAACATCAATTACAAAATTGAAGATATCAGAGTGGTGGAGAAGAAACCCACTCGAGTCCTCTGACAACCATGGTTCTAGTATGCACCATCTTTAGGAAAGAAAGCTAGATCCTCAGGCGTTGCTACGAGATCTATCCAAACAAAACCAGCGGGGTCAGTCCCGAATAGTAAGTTCTATAAGGGAGCACAATAAAAGAGACAAAACCCAAGCATTAATATTAATAAGACTTGGCTCATGAGTTACAAGCTTATACCATATCATCGAGACCATACGACACTCTTACAACCAAACAAGGACAAACGGTGCCAATATATTGTCGAGATAAGATACAACCTATAACCATGGTCAAGTTATGGACTTCTGGTCGTAACTTTGGTCCACAGCCTGTCGCAACATATTAGCCCAACCCAACAAACAAATAAGGACATGGGTTGAACCATATGTCACGACAATCCATATCCTTCGGTTACTAATAGAAGATGAAGATCACAAGCAAGTCATCTTATAAGCGGCTATTCACTCCTACGGCTTTCTATGTTTGGCAGAGTCATCCCACAATGTTGATTATAGGAATCTTTAGATCGTGTCATTTCCAGCAGGACTAGCCAATTCTTATCATAACGCATAGCACGTTGAATGCACACCAGTCCTCCGCCAGGCCACCGTGCGGAACATATAACGCATAGTACATAGTAGTCACATAGTGCCATCTACTATAGGCAGATTTAAACAATATCTATGACGGCTAACCTGTACTCCCAGACGGATGTCCAACAGGGCCGGTAATGCACGATCTGGAGATTCCTTTCCCTTCCCATGTATCTACTTGAGTTGCTTTGTTAAACCCTATGTTGATCTTGGATTCACATGTCGTGGTCACATGATTATTCCCTTAGATGTCGTAATTTAGTACGGGTACCCTAAGTATGGATCCAAAATGGCTCATAGAGTTCCAATCCTAAATACATCCTTAGTGTAATGCATCAAACCATCAATCATCATATCACGTCGATGTTACTGACCACTAACCATGACCATGCTGGAAAATATGATTGTACTAACATATAACTTATGGGATGACTTAGGAAATAGATTAATACCACATTGCACACTTAGAATTATACGTCAGTACACACTTAGAAAAGGTACCAGCACATATACAGGTAATCAAGTCAGGAACATAGTCAAGTCGAGAAGTTACATGGAACCCTCATGGCACATAGGTCACATAGGACACACAAGTTTAAGTTACTCATGGGACACTAAGGTCAGGATTAGAAATCAAGGTTATCCAAATAAATTGTCAAAAATTAGATAAAATATCAAAATCAGCAAAACATACGCTTGGGCACATATAAAACCATATGTCGGGACAATCTGGTGTACGGTGTGTGTGGCACGAGCCTACGGAGCGAGGCACGTGTGTGCACGTGGCATAGAGGACAAACTGGCAAGCGACAAGCGGGAAACAGACGCACAATACGTGGGGCGCGGGTGCACGGCGTACGACGCACATGTGCATGCGGCATGCGAGGACAAACAAGTGCATGGCACACGAGGACAAACTGGCGTATGACGCACGGGGAACCGATGCATGGCTAATGGGGCATGGGTGCATGATGCACGAGGCATAGGTGTACGGCACGCGGGACAAGTTGGCACACAGCGTGCGGGGCACGAGTGGATGGCATGGGCACGCGACGCGTGTGGGCACATAGCACGCGTGCGGTACGTGGTGAACAGATGCATGGCGTACGGGGCGCGGGTGCACGGCATGCGGGCACGCAACAGAGGAAGGGGTCATCATCCCAGAACAACAAGTCTATGGCCATGGAGTTCTCAAACTACCAATGTCCATAGCTTGAGTTCTAAAACTTGAAATTGGATGAAAAAGCCAAAATTGAATAGAATTAAAACCATAAAAACGCATAAAAGTCTAGTTTTAGAAACTTAGATCTACACAAAACTAGCCATTAAAATTGAAAACACCTAGTACTAAACATATAGAGAATGAAGAGATGAACAATATAGACTAATAATAAGTGAGGAATCAAAGAAAATAAAAATGGCAAGTGGTCTCTCCATTTAGTGCAAGGTGTACTTGCCTATGTGGGTTAGTAGAAGGAAAATAAAATGAGAGCGAATGAGGAGAGAGAGTGTGGAAAAGAGTATTTATATAGAGGTGGAGGTGGTTTCATTAAACCCTAACCCTAACTATGCTAATTAAATTTGGATCACAACACGGTTCAGTGATTTCATCATCAAAACAATGAATAACGTCTACGACCAGACAAGGATAAGGGATGGCATACTATTCGTGATGAGACACCGTTTGATGCCATGATCAGATATATATATATATATATATATATATATATATATATATATATATACATGATACATGTGCACGTATAAAAATACCAGATACCACATACAACATCAATATAGAAAAAAATACAGGTACCGGGAACGGGGAGTGACATCTCTACCCTCCTTCAAAAATTTTGTCCTTGGAATTTCATCTAAGACGAGATAGAAAAATCAGGACAAGCAAGATATTAACTATACATGTAATCTTATTAGTTAATCATGCAAACAATTATCCACACTATAGGATGGTAATCAAGCACAGATATCGAATTATAAAGGCATGAGAAAAATATACCTTCCGAGTCAAACACGTGTAGATATCGAGATTTAATCTCATCCTCGCGCTCCCATGTCGACTCTCCTGGTGAGTGATGGTCCCAAGCGACACGGACAAGCTTAAGAGTCCGGTTCTTGAACACCTTCTCTCTCCAATCAAAATTGGATACAGACTGTTCCTTGTAAGTCAAGTCGGTACCAATGACTAGCTAAGAATGATCGAGGCCGTGGCTTGGGTCCAGGACATACTTACGCAACTGAGATACATGAAGTACATTATGCACATCACGTAACGAAGGCAGAAGGGCAAGACGATAAGCAACATCGCCTATCCGCGCCAGAATATCAAAAGGACTAACGTAACACGGACTAAGCTTTCCCCGAGATCCAAATCTATTGACTCTCCAAGTAGAAGAAATTTGTAGGAACACCTGGTCAACGATGCTAAATTCTAGGGTTCTCCGATATTGATCTGCCCAATGACGATGTCTATCCTGTGAAAACCGAAGTCGTTCTCTAATGAACTTAACTATCTCTACTGTCTATGTGATCATCTATGATCCCAACAATTTTTGCCCACCCACATCATCTAATGCTAGAGTAGATCTTCACTTCCTTCCATATAGCACTTTAAACAGAGCCATCTGAATGCTCGCCTGATAACTATTGTTGTAAGAGAACTCTACTAAATGAATATGATCTTCTCAAAATTCGTCAAAATCTAAGGTACAATTTTGCAATATGTCCTCCAAGGTCTGAATGGTTCTCTTTGACTATCCGTCTGTCTAAGGATGGTAAGTTGTACTGAACCTCAATCTGGTGCCCAAGCTCTGGTGTAAACTCTGCCAAATGTGGGAGGTGAATTGGGTGTCTCGATCTGATACACTGCTCACTAGAACACCATGTTGTCTTACTATCTGCTTCACGTACATGTCTGTCAACTGATCAGTAGATTGTCCCACTCTGAAAGAAAGAAAATGAGCCACCTTCGTGAGTTGATCCACTATCACCCAAACTGTATTACGACTAGTCGGGGATCTAGGTAAACCGGTCACGAAATCCATCGTAATGTGTTTCCATTTTTATTCAGAAATAGGAAGCGGATACAATAACCCTGCTGGCCTCTGCTACTCTGCTTTCACCTGCTAACATACCAAACAACGGGAAATAAACCTCGCTATCTTCCTCTGCATGCCATTCTACCAAAAGTGTTGCTTTTATATCTTGATACATTTTCGTTCCTTCTAAATGTATAGAAAAAGGAGAGCTATGAGCCTCCGCCATAACTTCCTGTTGTATGTTCCCACTCGGTTCACAGAGACGATTTTCAAATCTAAGTGTCCCATCCTCATGAATTACCAACTCCTTCCTGAGACCCGACTCACATTCCGATCGAAGCTTCTGGATCTGTGGGTCTTCTGTCTGAGCTATTCTGATCATCTCCACTAAAGTAGACTAAATCTGCATATGGGCCATGACTCCAATATCTTGAGGTAGAATTACTTCAATTCCTATTTCCTAAAGATTTTCTAATATATGCCTCTGCGATGTCAGGACGAAAGCACTACCCCTTTTACTCAAGACATCTGCTACCACGTTCGTCTTGTCTGGGTGATATTATAGATCCATATCAAAATTACTTAGCAACTCTAACCATCTTATTTGCCTCATGTTTAAGTCCCTATGGGTGAATACATACTTCAATCTCTTATGATCAGTGTAAATATCTACTCGATCTCCATACAAATAGTGCCCCCATAATTTAAGCGCAAACACCACTGTGGCTAACTCCAAATCATGGGTCGAGTAGTTCTTCTCGTGATCTTGAAGCTGTCGAGATGCATATGCTATCACCTTTCCATGTTTCATCAATACACACCCGAGTCCCTTATCGAATGTGTCACAATATATTGTTAATTCGCATGATCCTACTGGCTGTGTGAGAATTGGCGCTGAAATCAATCTCTTCTTCAGTTCTTCAAATGATGCTTAACAATCTGCTAAGCAAACAAACTCTACCTCCTTACGCATCAAATGCGTCAAGGGTGATGAAATTCTGGCAAAGTCTGCTACAAATCTTCTGTAATATCCTGCCAATCCTAGAAAACTACGCACACCTGCTACCGTCCTTGGAACTAGCCAATTCTCTACGGCCTTAACCTTATTTGGATCTACTGATACTCCTGCTCCAAAAATAATTTATCCTAGGAATAAAATACGATCCAACCAAAACTCGTACTTACTAAGCTTGGCATAAAGCTTATGCTCCCTCAAGGTCTGTAAAACTGTCCGAAGATGCTTCTCATGTTCTATTTCACAACTGGATTAGATGAGGATGTCGTCTATGAATACCACCACAAACTTATCCAAATAGGGCAGGAAGATTCGATTCATCAAATCCATAATTACTACTGGGGCATTACTTAATCCAAATGGCATTACTAGAAACTCATAATGGCTATATCGCGATCAAAATATCGTCTTGGGTATGTCCTCCTTCTGGACCCTCACTTGATGATACCCAGATCGAAGGTCAATCTTAGAGAAGACGCTCGCCTTACTCAATTGGTCAAACAAGTCATCAATCCTTGGTAGTGGGTATTTGTTCTTCACTGTCACTGCATTTAACTGTCGATAATCAATGCACATCCGCGTCGATCCATCATTCTTGGGTACTAAAATTACCGATGCTCCCCAAGACGATTAAATATCTCGAATGAACTTCTTTTCCTTTAGTTCCTCTACCTGCTGATACAACTTATCCAATTCTAATTGTGATATTCTGTAAGCTCTGCTAGATATGGGCTTCGTCCCTGGGATCAACTCGAAACACAACTCCTCATCCCTCACTGGTGGTATTTTTGGAAGCTTATCTGGAAAGACATCGAGAAACTTGCTGACTACTCTTAGAATCTGCTCCTTCCCTGCTACAATTGCTACAACTACACCCTTTGATTGGTCTTCCAATGATCAGACAAAGACGAACTCCTCAACGCCTGGAATACTAAATAATCTCTACCTCTTCGACAATCTATCGTAGCATGACTGTTTCTCAACCAGTCCATGCCTAGGCAGGCATCAAAGTTACCCATAAGGAACTTTATCAACCTTGAGGGTAATAAATACCCATACACTACGATCGGACACACTAAACATACTTTGCTAACTCCTACGAGACTATTACCACTGAGCATATTCGTCCTCTCTGGTAATACCTTGAACTCTAATCCAATACGTGTCACAAATTATGCAGATACAAAAGAATGTGAAACTCCTGAATCAAACGATGCTAGCACAGAAAAAGATGCAAAAGAAATATTATCTGCAACTACATCGCCTGATGTTGGTGCCCCCTCCCGAGTCAAGTTGAAAGCCTGAACCTGGCCTTACTGAGCTCCTCATTGCTACCTTCCTTGGCCACGATGTTGTGGCCTCTGCTAGCCCTACTGTTGTCTTTGCTCAAACATCTGGGCCTGTGTCGGTAATAGACGCTGGGATAATGGCCTTACTACCAGTAGTGGCCCACTAATCGGTGCTGCCCCTGGAGCTGGCAATGATAGAAACTATTGAACCAGCCCTCCTGGCCGCTGTATCATCGGACAATTAGCTATCCTATGGTCTGGACTACCATATCTTATACATAACCCATAAGCTACCCGACACACGTCCTTAGTACGCCCTCGCTTACCACAATAAGTACATCCTTCTGATGCTCCCTTGTGCTGCTACTGCTGGTGCCTTGGCTGTTGCTGTCGAACTAGTACTGTTACATCTGATACCGTTAGCCTTCGCGCTCTCTTGTCTCATGGATTCGAATATCGGGTGCTGGTGCCGACGTTCGATGTACTGCTCCTCCTCCCCCACTCTGGGTATGAGACCTCTTTTGGCCTCCAGTCCTTAATACCAACCTCTGCTGGGTGAGCTCGTGCCTCCGAGCTACTGTCAAAACTGCATCAGAAGTCTATTAGTCATGCCCCTCTACCATTTGTAGAATCTTCAGTTGAAGCCCCTGTTGGAACCTCATAGCCTTTTCTGGCTTCGTAGCCACCATAGTCGAGGAAAACCGACCTAGTCTACAAAACTTTGCTACATAACCATCCCTGGTCCTACCGGCCTGCTTGAGACCGATAAACCTCTGCTGAAGCTCATACCGTGCCACGACACCAGAATATTTGGTCTTAAATCTGGTCTTGAAGCTGTCCTAAGAAATAGGATGCCTCAAGCCCCCTTCTACTAATGCCCACCAATCATGGACAAGGTCCTGAAGCAACAACCGGACCTGATCGACTTGCTCCTCAGTCGGAACATTTACCACTGCCAAAATAGCATCGATATCCTAAAGCCAAGCATCTGCGGTAATGGCATCTCCTTTCCATCTAAGTACCTCGGGTTGAGCCGAACGAATCTTACCGACGCGCCCAAATAATTTATTCCACTCCTTTCCAGGGCTGTCTGTAAACCCTGATTTAGTAAAGCATTCTGCTCCTACCGTCGTGCCTACTGATGTTGTTGGATTGCCATCTGATGCTGCAGCATTGCCAGCAACCCTCGTATGATCTTCAGGAGTGCTGCAGAGTTAGGTACTGCTCTACTATCGGCATTGCTGGGTGTGCAGGGAACTCTGGAACCTATGGCTCAGCCGGCTCTGTCATCACCTCTATGTGAATCTGACTACGAGAAGGTACTGCCTCCTACTGTCGTCCTGTAGAACGATGCTCCACATGATTCTCTTCCATGCCGACCCCACCAACTGCAGATAATGATGCACCCCTAAAAGAAAATGCAAGATATCAAAAGATAGGAAAAAATGAAACAAGGAAGAAAAATTCAAGTTAACAATCAAGGTGAGGAAAGGAAAGACAAAGCAGAAGATCAAGAGAACATGTTTTGATTGAGACTATCTATAATAACAATACCCCATAAGTCATAAAAATCAATATACATGGGCCACCACTAAAAACTTGTCACGCTCCAGTAACAAAATATGGAGACGGACATTGTCAGCTACCCTGTATATAAGGCGATCACGGCTATCGCTAGACTTGGGGGTATATACTACAACTAGGTCACCTAGGGTCTTATGGAACAACTATGTCCTAATTATTCAAACAAGTGTCAGCAATTAATAAGCATATAAGGTAAAGCAGAAATACGTCCTTGACGCTTCATCAAAATGATCATGAGAACTAGCCGTACAAGATACCAGCTAGCACAGAGAGTCAACAGTACATAACCAAAGTCAGCTATAGTCTGATTTAGTTACAATCATGCAAAAGGAAACTAATATCCAGAACAGTCGGCTAAACAAGTGCCGGTGGCTAAATGCTAAGTACAAAATTGAAGATATCAGAGTGGTGGAGAAAAAACCCGCTCGAGTCCTTCGACGACCATGCTTCTAGTAGGTACCATATTCAGGAAAGAAAGCTGGATCCTCAGGCGCTACTATGAGATCTAGCCAAACAAAACCAGCGAGGTTAGTCCCGAATAGCAGGTACCACATGGGAGAACAATGAAAGAGACAAAGCCCAACCATTAAAATTAATAAGACTTGGATCATGAGTTACAAGCTTATACCATATCATCGAGACCATACGCCACCCTTACAACCAAACAAGGACAAACGGTGCCAATATCGTGCCGAGATAAGATACAACCTATAACCATGGTAAAGTTATGAGCTTCTGGTCGTAACTTCGGTCCACAGCCTGTCTACCCAACAACCAACCAAGAACATAAGGGTTGGACCATATGTCACGATAGTCCATATTCCTTGGTTACTAACAGAAGATACATATCACAAACAAGTTATTTTATACGCGGCTAATCACTCCTACGACATTCTATGTTTGGCGGAGTCATCACTGTAATGCTGATTATAGGAATCCTCAGATCCTGTCATTTCTAGCAGGGCTAACCAATCCATATCATAACGTATAGCACGTTGAATACATACCAGTCCCTCGCCAGGTCACCGTACGGAACATATAACACACAGCACATAGTAGTTGGATATTGCCATCCACTATAGGCAGATTTAAACAATATTCGGGTTATCCAACTTGCACTCCCAGACGGATGTCCAACAAGGCCGATAATGCACGATCTGGAGATTCCTTTCCCTCTCCATGCATCTACTTGAGTTGCGTAGTTAAACCCTATGTTGATCTTGGATTCACATGTTGTGGTTACATGGTTATTCCCTTAGATGTCGTACTTTAGTATGGGTACCCTAACTATGGATCCAGAATGGCCCATAGAGTTCCAATCCTAAATACATCCTTAGTATAATGCATCAAACCATCAATCATTATATCATGTCGGTGCTACTTACTACTAGCCATGACCGTGTTGGAAAATATGATTGTACTGTCAAATAACTTGTAGGATCGCTTAACACGTAGATTAGCACCACATGCACACTTAGAATTGTACCTCAGTACACACTTAGAAAAGGTACCAGCACGTATACAGGTAATCAAATCAGGAGCATGGTCAAGTCAGAAAGTCACATGGAACCCTCGTGGCACAAAGGTCACATAGGATATACAAGTTTAAGTTATTCATGGCACACTAAGGTCAGGACAGGAAATCAAGGTTATCCAATTAAATTATAAAAAACTGGATAAATATCAAAATTAGCAAAACATGCACATGGTCACATAAAAAACCATGCGTCAGGACAATCTAGTGCACGGTGCGCATGGCACGGGCCCACGGCGCACGGGACGCAAATACACGATGCAAGGGCATGCGGCGCACGGGAACAAACTGCATACGATGTTCGGGGACAAACTTGTATACGGTACACGGGAACAGATTTACGACGCACGGGACACGGTTGCACGGCCCGCGGGTACACAACATGCGGGGACAAACTGGCTACGACGTACGAAGAATGAATGCACGACACGTGGGGCGTGGGTGTACGGCATGTGGGTATGTGGCGTGTGTGTGCATGCTGCGCACGGGCACGCGATGTGCATGTGTAAGCGGCACGCGGGCACACGGTGTGCGTGTGCATGAGACACACGGTTACAAACTGGCCCACGGCCCACGGCCCACAAGGAATTGATGTATGACACGCGGGGCACGGGTGCACGATGCACGGGCACGCAGCACGGGATGGGGGGTGGGTCATCGTCCCAGGACATCAAGTTTATGGTCATGGAGTTTTCAAACTTCTAATGTCCATAACTTGAGTTCTAGGACTCGAAATTAGACGAAATAAAAGCCAAAACATAATAGAATCATATTCTCTGCAACATTAAATAATTAGTTTTTAAAAACAACCAAGTTTGATCGATAAAAACCATGAAAATTCATAAAACTCTAGTTTTAGAAACTTAGATCTACACAAAATTAGCCATTAAAATCAAAAATACCTTGTACTAAATATGTAGAGAATGAAGAGATGAACAAATATAGGCTAATAATAAGTGAAGAATACGAAAAGTAAAAATGGTAAGTGGTCTCTCCATTTAGTGCAAGGTGTACTTTCCAAGGTGGTTTGGTGGAAGGAAATTAAAATGAGAGTGAATGAGGAGAGAGAGTGTGGAAGAGAGTATTTATATGGAGGTGGGGGTGGTTTCACTAAACCCTAACCCTAACTATGCTAATTAAATTTGGATCACAATATGGTCCAGCAATTTTATCATTGAAACAGTGAACCATGCCTGTAATTAGACAAGGACAAGGGGTAGCACACTATTTCACCACGAGACACCATTCCATGCTATGATCAGGTATAAATACATGATACATATGCACGTGTACAAATATCAAATATCGCATACAGAATCAATGCAGAAAAAAATACAGGTATCAGAAGTGGGGAGTGATACTTAGGGTTTAGTGTAGCAACCCTACCCCATATAAATACTCTCTATCTCTCTCTTCATTATTCTCATTCGTTCCCCTCAACCAACCCATAGGCAAGTACATCTTGCACTAATAGATATGACAACATTGCTCATTTTATTTCTATAATTTATTTTACATATTTTTAGTGTATGTTTTTCCATCTTAGTTCTTGGTGTTTTCAATTTTAACGACATTTTAGAGTAGATGTAATGTTTTAAAACTAGAGTTTTACATGATTTTGAGGGAATGATCTGTTAGAACTTATCATTTTTGAAAACTAGTTATTTTATGTTGCAAAAAATTTGATTCATACAGTTTTGGCTTTTATTTCGTTTGATTTTGAGTTTTAGAGAGCAAGTTCAAGCAATGGCAAATTTTTGGTTCATCCATGGCCAAACTTGCTGTTTGGGACGACGACCTGTTTGCCCGTAAGGGCCTATGCAACAGAAATGTCAAGTGGCACATAAAAGCTTACTGCATATTTTTTTTGGATAATGGGTGCTCTGTGAGCGTAGGTTCCTATGCGCATGCTTGTCCTGCCATGCGCTAGCCTACCATGCGCCTATCTGGTCCATGCGTCAGGGTGCCATGCGCTAGGTCGTCATGCACTTATCTGACCCATGCGGCTGACTTGCCATGCGCCTATTTGTCATGTGCCTAGTTAGTCATGCGCTACGGTGCCATGCGCTAGACTTCCCTGTCTCGTTATATTTATGGCACATAAGCTTATATTGTTGATGTGCCTAGATGCTTACTCGCCTGGACGTATCCATGTGCCTAGCCTGTCTATGCGCCTGAATGTATTCATGCACCTATTTTTCCCCTCTAGATTGGGTTGCTCATGCACCTAGCCTGACTATGCTCCTGGGATCCCCATGCTCCTAGTGCCAAGAGACTTCTATGATTACCAACTTTGGCTATGTCCTTGACTTGACCATGTTCCTTACTTGATCATATGTACCTATACTGGTACCATCCTGTTGACACAAAGTCACAGTCAACCAAATATTGACTACATTGACTAAATAATATCTGTATAAATTCAATACGACACACGACGTCTGCATTCAGTTCAGGACAGACAACAGCTCAGTTTCCGACTCTCAGTGTATTTTCGAGTCTGTACTTTTATATTTTATTGAGTCTAGAAGTATGTACTCTGAGTTATGCTGAGCTCTTGGAACTTAGTCTATAAGCCTACCCAAAATCCCAAGCTCCACCAAAACAAAAATTGCCCACAAGTCCCACTTAGGACCACTCTGTGCTCTGGAGACAGAGTTCGAGCCGAACTCTGCCTCCACACAGAGTTCGGGCCGAACTCTGTCCCCTAGAAATCAGGAACCCTAATTTTAGGGTTAGCTGGTTGCTAGCTGTCCAACGGCCAAATTTTTGAATTTTTCTACCCGAATTCTGGCCGAATTCTGCCTCTAAAAACACTATAAATAGGGCATGAATTCTCTCATTTCAATTCACTCAATCTTCTCTTCTCTTCTCTCCTACAAGCTCAATAAGCCATACCCTTCCTATCTACTAGCCACAAGCCTCCTAAGTCTCGAGTGCTCAGCATCTCTCAGTTAGGATTCTTGTGCAAGAGTGAAGAAGTCGCTTGGACAATTCCAAGCAAATCGCCACTGCGATCCTCTGTTAGAAGTTGACGTGCTCTTCTGAAGAAAAGGCACGGGTTGTAAGCTACTATTTCACAAATAGTGGATTTAATCCTGAGCTAGAGTTCTCAGGCCTGGACTAGTCCTCCACGAGGGAAACCAGGTTAAAATCGTTGTGTTTGCGTATGCTCTTCTGCTCTTCATTTATTTTCCGCACTTTACTCTGATTTTTTATTGTTGGTGAAAGAGTTATTTTTAATTGGCTATTTTTCTATATAAACTCTATTCACCCCCCTCTAGAGTTGCCAAACTGTTCTTCAATTGGTATCAGAGCTCTGTTCTCTTTATAAGGACTAACATCCTAAGAGCTGATCCATGGCAACCACACAATCCTTGATTTCCAATCATGGTGAAGGTCAGTCCACTCATAGGCCTCCCCTATTTGATGGGACTAACTACACATATTGGAAAACAAGGATAAGCTTCTATCTTAAGTCTCTAGACTTTGACCTGTGGACTGTCGTCACTGACGGTTACAAAAAGCCCGCCAGAATAGTTGTCGATGGTGACCTCATTGAGAAACCACACGACAAATATTCTGTCGAGGAGAAGAAACAGGCAAGTCTAGATGCTAGGGCTATTAATGCTTTATTCTGTGCCA
This sequence comes from Iris pallida, assembly GCA_029216955.1. Lineage (NCBI taxonomy): Eukaryota > Viridiplantae > Streptophyta > Magnoliopsida > Asparagales > Iridaceae > Iris > Iris pallida. Next base: position 28,174 of record JANAVB010029149.1, on the reverse strand, counting down.
TAGACAGGAATGAGTTCAACAGGGTCTCTACATGCACCACTGCTCATGAAGTATGGAGACTTCTAGAAGTGACGCATGAAGGAACCACACAGGTCAAGGAATCCAAAATAAGCCGTCTCACTCAAGAATACGAAGCCTTCAAAATGAAGCCAAGTGAGACGATCACTCAAATGATCACAAGATTCCTCGACATCATCAATCCTCTATCTTCGCTTGGAAAGCAGTACTCAAACCACGAGAAGATTCGTAAGCTGCTCAGAGGGCTACCAAAGATTTGGAACCCTAAGGTGACAGCCATCATAGAAGGAAACGATCTCACAACAATGTCAATGGAGACCTTGATGGGCAAGCTTATGACTCACGAGCTTGACCTCAAGGACTTCGAAGAGCCTGCTCCGAAGACCAGGGAGATCGCACTCAAAGCTCATCAACGAAGAGCTAATCATGATGAGACCGAAGAAGATAACTCGGATGATGAAGACCAAGCTCTCATGGTTCGCAACTTCAGGAAATTCCTTCGCTTCAATCGAAGGAAGAAGGAATCTCAAGAAAACGATGAAGAGGAACCAACTTGTTATGGTTGTAAGAAAACTGGACATGTCCGAAAAGACTGCCCATTCCTGAAGAAGAGCAACCACTATGAGAAGCCATACAAAAGGAACTCATCAAAGAAATATGCCAACACAGGCATCTGGCATGAAAGTGAAGCGAGTGACTCTGAGGAAGAAAAGGACTCTCCTCAAGATACAGCAAATGTGTGCCTGATGGCAACTTCCAACAAGGTATCTAACGAAACTCTGGATGACTTCTCTTTTGATGAACTTGGCGATGCTTTCACTGATTTACTCGATGATCATAAAAAGGTCATCGGTAAATATAAACATGCCAAGGACAAAATCAAAAGTCTAGAAGATGAGATACAAAGAATTTCTTTACTTCTTGATAATGTTAGAAACACATCACCCACTAATGACACTGATGAAGTATCCAAGCTTAAATTAAGCTTACATGATGCTGAAGCACGTATTGAGCAACAAACTCAAGAAATCACTACTCTCAACACGTTGCTTGCTGAAGAAAAGAGTAGACATAAGATTTCCATGACTAAGATTTATGGCTTAAATATTAAGGTTGATGAACTGCAAGCTGTTTCTAAAAGATTAGAAACCAAATTGGGTAAACAGGTTGTCCAACCTTAAACCCAATCACATGGGCACAATACCACTCATGCTAGTCAATCACGTCATTCTCATGCAGCACATAACCATGCTTTTATATACACAAACTTTCACAAACCACGTGCACGTAAGAACAATTCTCACTCAGTACACACTCATCATGCACAAAGACACAATCAACATCACTCCACACATAAAAATCATCATGCCATGCCATATAGACAAAATCATCATGCAATGCCATATAAACAAGGTTTTCATATACCATATAGATAAAATCATCATGACATGCCATCTAGACAATATCAGCAAGTCACACATCATAGACAATACCATCATAGACACCATCACTATGCCACTTATTCCATGCATAATCATCTTCACCATGCTAACTCTTCACATCATGTCCATCATCCTGTTGCTTATAGATATTATTCTCATGCTCCTAGTATAAATAAGAATGCTATCTGTACTTATTGTGGATTACATGGACACATCTCACCACAGTGCAGAGTTAGAAGACTTGTAGATAAAAGGATATATGCTTGGTTCCCAAAGACTAACTTTTCAGGACCCCCAAGAACTCGGGTACCAAAGGTCACATCTACTCTTGATGTAGGTGGACCTTCCCTCCTCAACTGAAAGTAAGTGGATTCTCGATAGTGGATGCTCGCGACATATGACGGGAGACGCAAATCTTTTTGCATCACTATCGATGAAGAGAGAAGGATACGTATCCTTCGGTAACAATCTCAAAGGGCACATTATAGGTAATGGTATCATTGGTCATCCTCCTTCTCCTGTAATAAAGGATGTCTGCCTAGTGACCGAGTTAAAGCATAACCTGCTCAGCATTAGTCATCTTGCTGATCATGGATATGATATTAACTTTGGACAAAACAGTTGCTACATCTATGATAGGTCAACAGAAGACATTGCTTTTGAAGGGAAAAGAGAGGACAACATCTACATTTTCTATCTTTCTATAAATACTAACAATGCAGGTAGATGTCTATATGCCCATAAAGACGAACGACTACTTTGGCACCAGCGTCTTGGTCATGCCAACATGGATGCTATATCCAAGCTTTCCACCAAGAAGCTAGTGAGAGGATTGCCTGACATCACGTTCAAAAAGGACACGGTATGTGCCGAATGTGAACTAAACAAGGCAACTAAATCCTCATTTCATTCTATCAACTCTGTAAGTACTAGTAGACCCTTGCAACTACTTCATATAGATTTATTTGGTCCTAGTAGAATAGCTAGCCTTGGAGGCAAACTTTATACATTTGTTATTGTTGATGATTTTTTGAGATTTACATGGGTTTTCTTTCTCGCTAATAAGAGCGATGCTATTTCTGCTTTCAAAATTTTTGTAAAGAAAGTTCAAAACGAAAAAGGCTACATGATTACTCGAATCCGAAGTGATCATGGAGGCGAATTCGTAAATTATGATTTTGAAAGTTTTTGTAATACAAATGGTTTTGATCATGAATTTTCTTGTCCTAGAACTCCTCAACAAAATGGTGTTGTGGAGCGGAAGAATAGGACTCTTGGCGATATGGCAAGAGTCATGTTGAATCTTCCGAAATATTTTTGGGCAGAGGCTGTAAGTACAGCATGCCACATTTTGAATAGGGTGCTTATTCGTCCCATTACGAAAAAAACACCCTATGAGCTTTGGTTTGGAAGAACCCCCAATGTTTCGTATTTTAAAGTTTTTGGTTGTAGATGTTTTATCCTTAACACCAAAGACAACTTAGGCAAATTTGATGCCAAAGCTGACGATGGTATTTTTCTTGGTTATGCCGCCAAGAGTAAGGGATATAGAGTTTTCAATAAACGCTCACTTATTGTGGAAGAGTCAACAAATGTGACTTTTGATAAAGACAACAGTGCAGCAAGTACTCTTGATGATGACGTTGAGCCATCAACTTCTACTCCAATGAATACTTCAACCGAAACTAATTCTCTGGAGGGTTTGCCTAAGAAATTCTCTTTCAAACCTTCTCATCCAGAAAATTTAGTTATAGGAGAAGTTTCACGTGGAGTAACTACTAGATCATCACTAAGAGACTCCGTTGCTAGCACTGCCTTTATTTCACAAGTAGAGCCTAAAAACATTTCTGAAGCTTTTAATGATGAATTTTGGATTTCTGCTATGCAAGAAGAACTCAACCAATTCGAGAGAAGCCAAGTATGGGAACTCGTTCCTAGACCGGTTAATCACTCGATAATTGGTACTAAATGGGTTTTTAGAAACAAAGTAAATGAAGATGGTTCAGTCACACGTAACAAAGCTCGTCTAGTAGCTCAAGGATACAACCAAGAGGAAGGTATCGACTACGATGAGACGTATGCTCCTGTTGCTAGACTAGAATCCATTCGGATGCTTTCTGCTTTTGCTAATTTTCAAAACTTTAAATTATTTCAAATGGATGTGAAAAGTGCTTTCCTGAATGGCTTTATTAAGGAGGAAGTTTATGTGAAATAACCCCCTGGCTTTGAAAATCACAAATTTCCCGACCACGTGTTCAAGCTGAAGAAAGCGCTTTATGGCCTTAAACAAGCCCCCAGAGCTTGGTATGAAAGGCTAAGTAGCTTCTTACTTGAGAAAGGTTTTTCAAAAGGGAAAATTGACACTACACTGTTTATAAAATTTTTCAAAGACACTATTTTATTAATTCAGATTTATGTTGATGATATTATTTTTGGGTCTACTGATGAAACTCTTTGTCAAGAATTTGCCAAGTGTATGCAGATGGAATTTGAGATGAGCATGATGGGAGAGCTCAACTACTTTCTTGGTCTGCAAGTAAAACAACTGGCTAATGGAACTTTCATCTGTCAATTGAAGTATACCAAGGACATGCTGAAGAAGTTCGATCTTGACAACATCAAACCAATCAGCACTCCAATGGCTACTTCAACCAAACTCGAACCAGATGAGAGCGGGAAACCCGTTGACCAACGTAAGTATCGAGGTATGATAGGCAGCTTACTTTATTTAACTGCTAGTCGCCCCGATATCATGTTTAGTGTTTGCCTATGTGCTAGATATCAAGCAAATCCTAAGGAATCTCACATGACCGCGGTTAAGCGTATCTTTCGATACCTTAAGGGTACGGTTACAGTGGGCCTATGGTATCCCAAGTCAACATCATTTGACCTCATCGGTTACTCTGATGCTGACTTTGCTGGATGCAAGGTCGACCGTAAAAGTACGAGCGGCACGTGTCATTTATTAGGAAAGGCTTTAGTCTCATGGTTTAGCAAGAAGCAGAACTCTGTCGCACTATCCACAACAGAAGCTGAATACATAGCAGCTGGGCGTTGTTGTGCACAAATTCTGTGGATGAAGCAAACCCTTGAAGACTATAAGTTATCTTTCATGCATATTCCTATATTCTGTGACAATACTAGTGCAATCAATTTGACTAAGAACCCTGTCTGCCACTCGCGCACTAAACACATTGAGATCAGACACCACTTTTTGCGTGATCATCAGCAAAATGGCACGATTAACTTAGAATTTATTGACATTGATCATCAGCTGGCAGATTTCTTTACTAAGCCACTATCCGAAGAGCGCTTCAATTTTCTTTGTCGTGAACTTGGAATTTTAGATGAAGCAGTTATAAATTGAAACTCACCTGCGTAAATATCGAGTATATTGTGATTCTTTTACGAAGAATTTGGTATGGGTACAAGCCGAAAGGGTCCTTCTGACGACAAGGCGTAAAAGCCTAAGAGACACGGTGCACTAGTCCTCAGGACTACCGCTAGCTGGGATCCGGCCCCTGCAGCTAACCCATGGCAAATTTTGGACCATTGAATCACAGTATATGTCCTTATTTATTATATGGCTCATTTTCGATTTAATATTGCCTAATTGATATTTTCTAAAGTTCATTCTGTTTTCTGAGTACCTCTCTATCTATTTTTTTAACACTCTTTGTTGTCCTCAACTATCTTTTGTTTAACTCTTAAACATTTTCTTCATGTTCTTTGCCTGTTTTCAGTTCTGGACCAGTGATCCAGAACTCGGGCCGAACTCTGCCCCTATCAGAGTTCGGGCCGAGTTCGGTTCTTAGGTTCCAGGGTCGGGATCTGGCTCTGCCGTTGGATCAATTCTAATCCAATGGTCAATATTTCACCCGACCAAAGACAAAGCCCTACTTTATGTCGGGATTCCATCTCTCTCCTTCACTACTACCACCTTTCTCACCTATACAAAATCTTTCCTTGAAACCCTAACCCTAGTTTTTGATCTAGAGTGCTCCAGTGCTTCTCAAAATCAAGAAAAAGGGGTTTCTCTCCATTCTCTTCCATTGTTTATTACTTGTTTGAGGTACCATTCCTATTTTCTATCTTCTAGTTAAAATCTTTTAATGGCTCCTTGTTTGTTCAATCGTGGGAAGAGAATTCGAGTTGAGAGTATTTCCTCTTCGGATTCTCCTCCATCAATTGAACAAATCATTGAACAACTTCAACCATCCCATCCTTTGTTCAATCCACCTCGTCCTCAAAATCCTTCCACCTATGACAATAGACTTTTTGTCTCACAAGAAGCATCAAACAACTGGTTTAGTGACTTTCGGAATCGTCAGGTATTCACAGGACATCCTATTAATTTTTCCATATTCTCTCAATATGATTCTTTATTCCATGATCTCTATCTTGATGAACTAGTTACCACAACTTCTGCTATCTATCGTCATGCCGTTCAAATGTTGTACTGCAACTTAACCTTTGATGACCTTCATATTTATTCACGAGTTGCAGGTATCAATATATCTTTTGATGACTTTGACTTAGCCGAATATCTTGATCTTCTAGAGCCCAATTCTTGGGAAAAGCTAGTTGACGCTCGCTCGTTCCGTTTTCCCGACGGAATTTCCCTTGAGAGCTTCAAGGACGATTTGTGTACTCCATACACACGTCCTCGCAAGCTCACGGCTAAATATCTCGACCCATATTTTTCTGACCTTCATTGGATTATTTCTAACACCATTCTACCCAAAACAGGTTCCCATGATGACATCACTTATCTTGAAATATCTGCTCTTTATCATCTTCATTTTGGAATTCCTTTCAATCTTCCACGTACCATGATGGACTGGATGATTCACTGTAGGAGGAAACCACGAGCTTTGGTTTATCCTCTGTATCTTCCTTTGATCTTTCGTGCTTTTCATATACCACTTGATGCTTGTCCGTTCATGCCTGCACCTACCTTTCTATCCAAGGCACGACGCCTTCAGCCTGTCGCTGCTTCTGAGTCATCTGAGCATTCTGCTGATGAGGAGCCTGATGCCCCTCCACTCGGTCAGGATGCACCTCCTCCTCCTGCCAACCTGGATTCTCTTCAGACTATGCTTCGCGATCGTTTTGCCGTTAAGGATGATCGCTGGACGCAGCAGGATTATCGTACCACCCTGCAGATCAGTGCCCTTGGGAACTCTCTGCATGATATGCGGTATTCACTTGCTCGTCATCCTGATCTGCATGTGCCTATTGAGCGGGATCCAGATCGCGCGGGTCATCGTATAGACGATCCGTGGGTCATGAGGTATATGGATCCGGATGATGCTTTTGTGGATCTTCAGATGTTCCAGGACCTTTTCGATGTTCCAGGACCTTCTCGTGCTCCATGATGGAGATTGGCTTGATATGCTGCTGCCACTGCTGATGGTCTTAGTTGCCTTTTGATTTTAGTTATTTCAGTTTGTTATGGATTTATGTACTGGATTTCTGTCTTCACACCCTGATGATGTGCTTGTCATTCTGGTTGGTGGATAACATTTTATGCTATTTTTCGTAGTTTTACTTTATGTCAGTGACTTGTTTTATTAGTATTATACTGTTTCTTCTCTGCTTGGTGTGGTTGGATTACTTTTCATTGTCTATACTGCTATTTCCATGCTTTTCCTTATGCAGTCTATATGATCCTTTATATTGCTAACTGCCAAAAGGGGGAGAAATATGTATATTTGTCCGTGCTTGTATTTGCTTTTGGGAAAATATTTTTATCAGGCCACAGGTTCTATGCATTATTTACGGGGGAGAGCTATTGATTCTAGCTCGGCACCGTTCACTGATTACGGGGGAGCTATCTTATTCTAGCTCGGCATTGTTTATGGGGGAGCTGTGTTTTAACCAACTATGTCCAGGTATGAATATTGAAATATACATTTATTATTTTGTCAATTATCAATATGGGGGAGATTGTTGACACAAAGTCACAGTCAACCAAATATTGACTACATTGACTAAATAATATCTGTATAAATTCAATACGACACACGACGTCTGCATTCAGTTCAGGACAGACAACAGCTCAGTTTCCGACTCTCAGTGTATTTTCGAGTCTGTACTTTTACATTTTATTGAGTCTAGAAGTATGTACTCTGAGTTATGCTGAGCTCTTGGAACTTAGTCTATAAGCCTACCCAAAATCCCAAGCTCCACCAAAACAAAAATTGCCCACAAGTCCCACTTAGGACCACTCTGTGCTCTGGAGACAGAGTTCGGGCCGAACTCTGCCTCCACACAGAGTTCGGGCCGAACTCTGTCCCCTAGAAATCAGGAACCCTAATTTTAGGATTAGCTGGTTGCTAGCTGTCCAACGGCCAAATTTTTGAATTTTCCTACCCGAATTCTGGCCGAATTCTGCCTCTAAAAACACTATAAATAGGGCATGAATTCTCTTATTTCAATTCACTCAATCTTCTCTTCTCTTCTCTCCTACAAGCTCAATAAGCCATACCCTTCCTATCTACTAGCCACAAGCCTCCTAAGTCTCGAGTGCTCAGCATCTCTCAGTTAGGATTCTTGTGCAAGAGTGAAGAAGTCGCTTGGACAATTCCAAGCAAATCGCCACTGCGATCCTCTGTTAGAAGTTGACGTGCTCTTCTGAAGAAAAGGCACGGGTTGTAAGCTACTATTTCACAAATAGTGGATTTAATCCTGAGCTAGAGTTCTCAGGCCTGGACTAGTCCTCTACGAGGGAAACCAGGTTAAAATCGTTGTGTTTGCGTATGCTCTTCTGCTCTTCATTTATTTTCCGCACTTTACTCTGATTTTTTATTGTTGGTGAAAGAGTTATTTTTAATTGGCTATTTTTCTATATAAACTCTATTCACCCCCCTCTAGAGTTGCCAAACTGTTCTTCACATCCTACGTGTGTACTGAGGTATAATCTATATGTGTATTGAGGTACAATCTATAGGTGTATTAAGGTACAATCTATACCTGTACTGGTACCATCCTTATAAGCCAATGTGGATTCATACGTAGGGTACACATACTAAGATATGACATCTAGAAGGATAACCATGTGACTACGACATGTGATTTCAAGACCAATATACTGTTAAACTTAGCAACTTAAAGTGGTAGAAGCATTGGAAGGGAACGAAATCCCGAGATCATGTAATACTAGCTACCTCCCAGACATCAGTCATGGCGTGCAGGTTGGCCACTACGGATATGGTTTAACATCCTCAATTAGTTGATGGCAATATCCGACTACTATGTGCTACGTGTTATATATTCCACACGGTGGCCTTGTGAGGGCCCGATATGTATTTTATGTGCTAAGCATTATTGTTGGGTTGGCTAGCCCAACTGGGACCAATACGATCTAAGGATTCCTATATAGATGCATTACTAGGATAACCCAGACAAATCATAAAAAGCCGTAGGAATGGTTGGCTGCTTGTAAATTGACTTGCTTACAATATATTTCTTCTATTAATAACCAAGGAATATGGACTATCGCAGTACGCGGTCTAACATATGTCCTTGTTTGGTTGTTGGGTTGGGCTATTATGCTATGACAGGCTGTGGACCAAAGTTGTGATACATAAGCCATTAACCTGACCATGGATATATGATGTATTCTATTACGGAACGATTAAGCACCCTTTGTCCTTATTTGGTTGTAAGGGTGTCACATTGCCTCAATGATATGATATAAGCCTACAATCCTTGGCTAGGACTTTTTTATTATTTAGGTTTTGTCTCCTTTATATGTGCTTCCTTGTGGTACTTGCTATTCGAGGCTGACCTGCTGGTTTTGTTTGGCCATATTTTGTAGCAGATCTTAAGGATCCACCTTTTTTTCCTGAAGATGGTGCATACTAGAAGCATGGCCGTTGGTGGATTCTAGTGGGTTTCTTCTTCACCATTCTGATATCTTTACTTTTGTAGTCGGCGTTTAGCTACCGGCACCTATTTAGCCGGATGTTCTGGATATTTTGTTTTCTTACATAATTATTATTAATAAAACTACAGCTGACTATGATTATGTGCTGTTGACTCTCGATACTAGCTATCATTTTGTAAAGCTAATTCATATGATCATTTTAATGGAGCGTCGAGGACGTCTTATTGCTTTATCTTATATGCTCATTAATTGCTGATTTCTTGATCGATGATTGAGACATAGATATTCTGTATTGTAGTGTCCCGATCCGTGAAGGCACTAGATAAACAGAGAGATCAGATTGCTGGCTCTACAACAGAAGACGAATGATCTGGGTGAGTGGACAAAGACTCATTTTATGATTCTCTTACGCCTAATAAGAATCTGAGTTTTGATTGAATGCTATTGTTAATAACAAGATGGTAAATAATTGAGTATGCACATAAGAGAATTCACATGTTGCTATGCTAAGAACAATAAAGGAGATAACTTATATGCTGAAAAGAAGATTGTTGCCTGTTAATAAGAAATGATATGATGCCTGCATGCTAAATGAAAGATTGTTGCTGATAAAAAGAAATAAAATTTTGCTATGTTAAATCAAATAAGATATTGCCATGATAAAATAGATATTTTTTTTGAATATAACTCATTGTCATGCTTGATAAGTAAAGAGAGAGAAGCTATTGGCTATGTGATCCAAAAAGAAGAAAGATACAAAATGAACGTGTCGTACATCTATTAAGGCATGAAATGAACGTGTCGTACATCTGCTAAGTCACGAAATGAACGTGTCGCATATCTGGAAGATCTGATCAAAATTTGTTTCATCTGATAGAAATGGTAGAGCATATGTATTGGTCTCGGACAACTTGTGCACAAGTATCATTTTTCGAGAGGATTCTTGGGGCACCTCGAACCATTCGGCCTAGGAGAGATTAGGTCACCCTGAGGTAAATGAGACCTCACAATCAGGGGTGTTGAGTCCTCAACGACGAGCTGAACCAAAGAGTCACAACGGCTAATTATGGTAATACCTATGGACCATTATATAAATAAGTGTTAACTGGTATAGAGCTGAACCGAAGAGTCACAGCTGCCAATCGAGTCTACATGTGTCAAAAATATTTTGCTAAGCGCTAACAATATAGAGACAAACAGAGAACAATATCGGTTATATCATATTTATGCTAATCCTTGTCTTGTGCAGGGATGGACCGTCGACTATGGTAAGAATCACTGAAAAAGTGATACATGTGTTGCTTAAGTTTCTGAATATGTATATGCTTATAAAGAATAGTTTATGCCAATGAATTGCTAATCTCCCGATAATAGAACAAGAGTATGACACTTGGAATGTGACTGAAATCAAAGAATAATCTGGTGAAAAGAACATGTTATGTCCCAGTAAAAAAAGATTTGATAATCATGCTTTTAATCTGACCTTGTTAATGTCTTGAATAAGAGAAAAGAATGCTACTGCTGTTGCCCCTGGGAATAGAGTATGACTCATGAAACACGCTGTGCACTACAAAAGAAATAAATAGTCACCCGTATGCTTGAAGTGAAAGAAATGATATGTTGGTTTTTCAAAATAGTTTTCAAAAAGAGATGTAATATGACTCTGTAATGCATGAAATAAATATAGATAAAAGTAGCAAGATTACATCACAAGAAATATTTTCTCACTAAATGAATTAGTAATCTTTCAGACGATGTAGCCTTTGTTCACAATCACCAGTATGTTGATATACTAACCCATTATCAGTCTGCACGCAGGTGTAAGATGAATCGAGAATGATAGTCCGAAGCATAGCCCGAACCTCATCCTCAGGAGCCAGAAATCAGAAAAGATGCCAAGAGAAGGATATATGTTGCAAATAGTTGATTTTGTATATAAGGGGATGTAATATATGGAACGGAATCATTGTAATCTGTAAAGTTCTGAAAGAATGTAAATATTGTATCAGAGAGAATTGAGAGCTTGTAATCTGTTCAAATGAAATCAATAAAGAGGATTTATTTCTGTTACCTTGTTTTTAATTATATTATGTAATATGTTCGCTACTAATTTTAATTATCTGCTTTATCCTCGTCTGCGTTGCTATCGATATTTGTCTATCTTGTCTTGTTACAAGTCTTGGCTATATGCAAGCACAACTTAGGCTTGTACCGCATCACGCCCAAGCAAGGACGAATGATTCTACAGTGTCCAAAGCGAGGATGAAAGGACTCTGCAGGATCGGGGTATGACAGAATGGTATCCGAGCAACACGATCCTTTGGCCAATTGTTGATTCAATTGAATTCAAAGATGTTTTTCTGATCAAAATTTCCTTGCCTGCTTGATATCATCAATGAGATGAATGTTCTATACAATAAGTCCGTAAATATTTTTTTGATGCTGACATATATTTGATTGAGATTGTTTGAGATTGAGATGTTTTATTGAACATAAAATTTTGATATGAACTGGACCGTGATTTTATGGATTGATAATAGCAAAGGATGAGGACTATCGCTGATATGGATATCGTAAGTTTCTCCTTAAGTTTCGAGGATGAAACTTTTTCTCGGTAGGTAATTATGTAGTGCCTCGCTCCACGAAGTCACTAGATAAACAGAGAGATTGGATTGCTAGCTCTACAATAGAAGCCAATTGATCTAGGTGAGTGGACAAAGACTCATTTTATGATTCGCTTACACCTAATAAGAATATGAGTTTTTGATTGAATGCTATTGTTATTAAAAAGATGGTAAATCATGGAGTATGCTCATAGGAGAATTCACATATTGCTATGCTAAGAACAAGAAATAAGATAACTTGTATGCTGAAAAGAAGATTGTTGCCTGTTAATAAGAAATGATATGATGCCTGCATGCTAAAAGAAAGATTATTGCCTGATAAAAAGAAATGAACTTTTGCTATGTTAAATCAAATGAGATGATGCCATGCTAAAATAGATATTTGTTCTGAATATGACTCATTGTCATGCTTGATAAGAAAAAAGAGAGAAGCTATTGGCTATGTGATCTGAAAAGAAGTAAGGTACAAAATGAACGTGTCGTACATCTATTAAGGCACGAAATGAACGTGTCGTATATCTGCTAAGGCAAGAAATGAACGTGTCGCATATTTGAAAGATCTGACCAAAATTTGTTTTATTTGATAGAAATGCTAGAGCATATGCATTAGTCTCGGATAACTTGTGCACGAGTATCGCCTTTCAGGGGGATTCTTGGGGCACCTCGAACTACTTGGCCTAGGAGAGATTAGGGCACCCTTAGGTAAATGAGACCTCAAGATCAGGGGGTATTGAGTCCTTAGCATCGAGCTGTACCAAAGAGTCACAAAAGGTAATCATGGGAATACCCATGGACCATCATATAATTAAGTGTTGATTGGTGCAGAACTGAACCGGAGAGTCATAGCTGCCAATCGAGTATGCATGTGTCAAGAATGTTTTGCTAAGCGCTAACAATATAGAGATGAACAGAGAACAATGTCGGTTATGACATATTTATGCTAATCCTTGCCTTGTGCAGTGATGGACCGTCGATTATGGTAAGAATCACTGAAAAAGTGATACATGTGTCGCTTAAGTTTCTGAATATGCATATGCTTATAAAGAATAGTTTGTGCCAATAAATTGCTAATCTTTCGATAACAGAACAAGAGTATGACACTTGGAATATGACTGATATAAAATAATAATTTGTTCAAAAGAACATGTTATGTCCCAGTAAAGAAAATATTTGATAATCATGCTTGTAATCTGACCCTATGAATGTCTTGAATAAGAGAAAAGAATGCTAATGCTGTTGCCCCTGAGAATAGAATATGACTCATGAAATACGCTGTACGCTACGAAAGAAATAAATAGTCCCTCGTATGCTTGAAATAAAAGAAATGATATATTGGCTTTTCGACATGGTTTTCAAAAAGAGATGTAATCTGACGCTGTACTGCACGAAATGAACATAGGTAAAAATAACAAGATCACATCACAAGAAATGTTTTCTCACTAAATGAATTAGTGATCATTTCAGATGATGTAGCCTTTGTTGACAATCATCAGTATGTTGATATACTGATCCATCATCAGTCTGTACGCAGGTGCAAGATGAATCGAGAAGGATAGTCCAAAGCGATAGCCCGAATCTCATCCTCAGGAGCCAGAAATCAGAAAAAATGCCAAGAGACGGACATCTGTTGCAAATAGTTGGTTTTGTATATAAGAGGATGTAATGTATGGAACAGGATAATTATAATAAGTAAAGTTCTGAAAGAATGTAAGCATTATATCAGAGAGAATTGAGAGCTTGTAATCTGTTCAAATAAAATCAATAAAAGGAATTTGTTTCTGTTACCTTGTGTTCAATTATATTCCGCAATGTGTCTGCTGCTAATTTTAATTATCTGCTCTATGCTCTGTTGTGCTGCTGTCGATATTTGTTTATCTTGTCTTGTTACAGGTCTTGTCCGTGTGTAAGCGCTACTTAGGCTTGCACGGCATCATGTCTAAGTGAGGACGAATGATTCCATAAAGTCCAAAGCGAGGACTAAAGGACTCTGTAGGATCGGGATGTGACATGTATGACCCTAGAAGACTTGATTATAGCATACATCCCCAAGTCTAGTGACAGCTTTGATTGCTGTATGACATCTTCGTACCTTATACCGGGTAGCTGGCCATTTTTATCTCCATATTTCGGTAATGGAACGTGACAAGATTTTGTGGTGTCCCATGAGGTCAGTTTTTTGACTTCTAGGGTGTTATTATTATCGGAGTCTTAATTAAAACATGTTTCCTTTGATCTTCTGATACGTCTTTCTTTTCCCACCTTGTCTTCATTCTTTTTCGTCTTGTGATTTGATATCTTATATATTTTCCTATAGGGCTACCTCATTCTCAGTAGTTGGCGGGGCCGACATGGAAGAGCATCCAGTGGACCTGGTTCGACGAGCTTTTACAAGAGGCGGTATCTTCTCCGGATCAAATTTACGTTGAACCAGTGATGGAGCCAACTGAGCCTTCGGTTCCCATATTTCCTGCACCTCCAACAATGCCGACAGTAGCAGCAGTACCCTACAGTACTTTTGGAGATTTTTCGAGGATTGCTGGAATTGCAGCATCAACAAATGGCGGTCCATCAACATCAGCAGATTCAGCAGCATGAACAAAATATTTTACTAAACCAAGGTTTGCAGACAACCTTGATAGGAGTGTGAAGACTGATTTAAGTGTGTCGACAAGATTTATTCGACTCAACCCGAGGTACTTAATGGCAAAGAGGATGCCATTACGGTGAATGCTTGGCTTCAGGATATTGAGGCTATTTTGGCAACAACCAAGGTTCCGACAGATGGACAAGTCGACCTGGTCAGATTGTTACTTTAGGACCTCATCCATGACTGGTGGGTATTTGTGGAAGTTGGCATGTGACGTCATGTTCCTTGGGATAACTTCAGGAGAAGATTTAAAGCAATGTACTTTCGTGTCATGGTGTGATATGAGCTTCAGCAGAGCTTCATCAGTCTCAAGCCTTCACGCCCTAGTCCCAAAATACATAGGACTAGGAATACAAGCATGCCAACTAATATGATCTAGAATAAGTTTCCAATTTAATGGACTTATACTTGATGTACTACACTGAAGAAGTGTACTAAACCTATGCTATTACAACTATATCTCAATCCACATATAAGTAAATAAAGCAAGAATGAACGATATATAATATAGTCGGCCGCCCTATAATACACATGTTCGAGCAAACTCGAGAACAAAAATAAGTTTGCCAAGCTAGGCTAATAAGCAAAGTATATAATAATAAGAAATATATAACACATGGAAAAATGATAAAATAATACTACATGCAGTACCTAAAGTAATTCTTTCATGCTTCAGTAGTAACATAATGTTCCATGGAGCTAAGGTCCAAAATATGGATTAAACAAGTGTTTCTACGACTCTACCACCCGGCCAATTCTGTTTAAAGATACCATCTATCTATCTATCTATCTATCTATCTATCTATCAGCGCTCTGCAATAACCTGGAGAGATCCCCAGTGTAGTATCTCGTCCCGCTCAGTCAATCAGAGGAATTGGAACGCCGACGGCGTTCGGACTTAGCTATGCAATGGCTTGCTCGAATACCCACTCGGTCGAGGCGACTCCTTGTTCAGGTGGGTGGCTTCGGTGAACTTGCCTCGTATTGGCCTTCGCACTAATAATACAAAAGTTTTTAAAGCACGAGTAGCCTTGATAATAAAAGAGACGAATCCACATAGCTAAGGTAATCCCAAGTCAGGTCAAACTGAGTTAGAATATGGAAAGGTCCCACGGTCGGCTTAGAAATATTGTACGATGGCTTTCAAAATGACACTCGGTCCTTCGTCCCATGATTTGGGAGAAGGAAAGTGAGTTTTCACCACAAAGCTATGAATTAGCCAAAGTCATAGGCATCGCCCGCATAAATGCTTGATAATGCATGCATGGTTCTAGCGTTTGAGGCTTGGCATAGCCTTTGCTTGCCCTACGGGTTAAGTTGTGTCGCACGGCTTGTGACATAAGTCTAGACACACAAAGAACTTGGTTGTTCAAAGTCGAACGCGTGCATGACACGTTCCCACGATGCAAGTGTTTCACTTAACAAAATGCCCTAAGGCTTTTGAAAGAATACGAAAGAAAATGTACAAAAGTACAAGTAAATTTTGGAGAGTATTGCTATGGAAGTCTGATCTGAGAGCGATCACTTTGTTCCTTGGACCACACGATGATGATGAAGAAAACTGCTTGGAGATGAACAACTGGAAGAACTAAGTCACCAGAAAGGTATCGACACAATTGGCACTGATGGCACGGTCGAATGCTTTCCTGCTTTGCTTCTCTCTGTTCTTGAGGAAAAGTTGAAGAGAAATGCTCTGGAAAATTACTTTGCTCCGAAAGTATGAATTCTCTCAGGATCTCTCGTCTCTAAAAAATCCAGTCCCATGGAAGAAGTTCAGTGCTGCCCGTGTATCCGTCACTGAAGTCACCTTCCAGGTAGCTTTACTAAACTTCTGGAGGAATAACTCCACATCATTTTTAGGGCCTGGTGGTAATAAGCTGCAGTTGTGATGCAGTAACCAGCCCATTAAATAAGTATAGGACATTTTGTTAAGTAAAACAAAATGGCGACTCTGTTGGGGACGAGTTTCTCCTCTGACGAGAAAGCAATTGCTCAATACGATGATGTGTCAATTGGATCGACGAAGAAGACTTTGGTCATTCAGTTCGACCAGACTGCTTATGAAGAAATGCTTCAAACTGGGGGTAGTACTCGCTGCTCCAATGTACAAAAATTATGAAAGGTGCACAAAGTTTGGATTCCTAAGTCCAAAGCACCTTCTGATCTCTCTATTGTCTCTGAAGGCAAGGGAATTCTTTTCACTCCTGTCGTTGGGGCTCCTGTCTGTGATGAGGCAGTTCCTACTTCAGTGTCGCGCTCTATGCATAAATTTCAGTCTCCCGTCTGTGACGTGGAAGACACTCATGTCTTGTGCTTTATGCGTAAGGGCAAATCTCCCGTCTGTGACGTGGCAGATGTTCCTATTTTGCGCTATATGTGTAAAGGTGAATCTTCTGTCGGTGACATGATAGATAAAATTCATAATGGTGCTTTTGCATCTAAAATGAACTTGCCTACACGCGTACATCGTAAAAACAAGTCTCCTGCTGCTACTATGGCAGACACTTCTTTTGGTTTATCCAAGGAGACAAGAAATTTTGGCAAAACTTCTGTTTATTGCCAACAATCCTCTAATGTTGCTTTACGCAAAGTGCCAAATATTAGGATGACGCGCAATGCAGAAGGTGTTCTCTGTGCACAAAAATCAACTCAGGATTTACGTACACAACTCCAAGCGCATAAAAATGCACAGCTTTCTTCTGCCAATGAAGCTAGTAACCTTCTTTTTACGCAAAGGACTAAATATTTCTCTGTCCCAAATGCAAGAAAGAAAATGTTACCTTCCTATTCTTCTGATTTACACGAATTACTTGTGCAAAAGCGTAAAAATAGAAAATTTCCTGTGACACTCCCTCTAGAAAATCATCATTGTGAATGTCACAAAATTGTGATCAAATGTTGCTGTTCTGCTTCTAAACGGTCAGTTTTCAATCGATTAAGTTATAATATACCGCAGCAACAAATTGATGACCAAGAACATGAATTGTCCTTTACATCGGTCAATATGACGTCTCATATCAATAGAGGACGACGTCCAAGACGCAGTCATCTCGGACTCCAAGTCAACAACGGTTCAACCAAATCCTTGACACTTTTGAAGGAGTATATCAACATACTCGATCAAGAAGTCAACGATCTTTAAGTACGTATTCTTCAGATTCAGAGACTGGGAGTACCCAGTATTTGGAGTCAGAAATTGATAGCGTTGATTCATATCTTTACACCAATCTCTCTGTATGTTCAAGAGAAGTTGAATCCTATGTTATCGGAGAAGAACATGAGACATCTACTTCTCATACAAAATAGCATCTTTTTGCGATGGAATAATCGATAAAAGATATGCTTGCCATTATGCAAAATATACATCAGATAATAATGACTCAGCAAATAGTCCAACCGACAGTGATAACACCAGTGCAGGTAGCTGCGCCAACTCAAGACAGTCAAAGGGTTGACATACCATTGAATAATCTGAGTCAAGAGCCTGTTATCAATCAAAACTCCGTATCTCCTGACTCTCTCATTCCAGAAGATGTATCACCTCCAGTAGGGGTTACGGTGCATCCAACCACTATTCAATCAAATATGCTTCCTCAAACTAGTGAAGCTATTCAAGCAATTCAGGAGTTAAAAGCGCAATTTGAAGTTCTTAAGCACAAGGATCAACTCCAGAAATTAGGGATCAAGCAACCTTATCCTCTCTACTAGAATGATGTACCCTTTTCTCCCAAATTCAAGCCACAATCTATGGTATTATTTGATGGAAAGGCTTCTCCAAGTCAATATATTAATTATTTTGATATTATGACTATTCATCTGCAGAAGAATGATGCTCTCCTCACCCGAGTTTTCATTAGATGTTTGACGGGTACAGCATACGACTGGTATCACAGTCTACCCGATAATTGCATATCATCTTTTGACGAGTTCAAAGCGATATTTCTATCTCGTTTCTATGAAGGAGAGATGGATATGAATATGTCCTCCTTGATAGAGATTAAACAAAAAGAAAAAGAGGATACTCGGACGTTTATTGAACGTTTCTGACAAGCTACTCTGAAAATGCCTCATGGTATGCCAGATTCAGCATTAATTGATACATGCAAAATGAATCTGCGACCAACCATCGCTGTTTTTACAGGCTCCCAATTCACAGATTGGGCCTTATTTATTATAGCGACTGTTTCAGCTGAGACCAATTGTAGATTGGCTCGTGAGCATGGGATGATTTTTGCCTCGGAAGATAAAGGAAAGAAAACCTCTTCAAGTAATAATTCTGGTAATCATAATGGAAAAGGAAAAGAAACCCTAGTGGTGAACCTTTCAAAATCCAAACCTACACCAAGTAATCCGGAGTCTTCTAAGCCGAAAGAAGAGTACTCTTTTGACGACAGTGACATTCCAGGAATATTCTATTGTCTCGTGAAGAGTGGTAAACTCCAGATTACAGATCCAAAACGACATAATAAGGTGGACTTGACTGATAATCCTAAGTATTGTATCTACCATAGGTACATAAATCATCTGACTAAGGCTTGCTATGTCTTGAAGAAAAAGATTCAAGAGTTGATAAATGCTAAAGCTATCGCTCTAACTAATCATGAGCATACAGTCATGACTAACATGACTTCTCTTCAGTTTAGAGATCCTCCTCCACAGCAAGTTCCTGATAGGATTGTCCCGATTTCGAAGGCGACAATGAAGATTGTTAATCTTTCACCAGCCGGAGATCAAAGTAAAGGACTATTGCCTCTTACCTTGAAAAATGGTGAAATCATATGGGTACATCCTGACTTAGTACCTGAAATGGAGTGTGAAAGTAAAATTTCAAAATCCAAGAAAGGTCAAAAAGTCAAAACCTGTAATATGATTTCTCATGTTGCTATCTTAAATCATGATGATTCTGATCATCTGTGGGATGACATCCCTTTGGAAGATAGGCTAAGGGGTTTGAACATATGCCCTCCAAGTTTGGCTCCTCCTACCAAACTAAAGCTTACTCATCAGCAATGTTTAGCAATGAATAATATCCCTTTGTATAGGGCACAACAAGTTTTTGCTGCCTATGAGAAAGCTCCAGTTGGGATTTTACCTCCTGTACCGAAAGTTTCTACCCTTGCGACTGCAGGGGTCCCCGTTCCTTATTTATATACTGGAACGTCTTGTGAAAGTCTCCTACCCATTCGCATGTACAGTCATCACCGGTCTATCTCATGAAAAAGATGGGCTATGATTTTCAAAAAACGGAAGGCTTGAATGATAGTAAAGGTATGCGAGTTCTTTTGCAAATTCAAGGTCAAAAATTATCTATCGGATTAGGACTTGAGGTCCCTCATAAAAATTCCTACAAGACGAAGACTAAGGGAAAAAAGACTAAATCCTGTAATATGGTACTTCATTCTCTTGAGTCTGAAGAAGAGGCTTTTGCTGGTACAAGATCTGGAAAAGACTACCATAAAGATTACGAGGGAACTTCTAAAGAGGTGGATGATGCCGCTGAAACTCTACCGACTCAGTCGTCTTCTATTCCTGCTAAGGCAAGACCTTCTAAACCCCCAGTGGTTGAAAAAGAAAAACAGAAGGCAGTACGTTTTGACATCCCGCCGAAGTCTGGTTCAAATAAAGGGTTGATAAAACCCTATAAATTTAATATTCTAGCCCAATTAGCCAATACTCCGGCTAGGCTTTCTATCTTTGAGTTACTCTGTCTCTCTAAAAAAAGTCGAAAAACTTTGAGTAAAGCTTTGCTAAAGGCAGATTCATGCTTAGCCCAGCTTAAAAGTCCTGACAATACACTAGTGTCATGTCCCCAATGCCACAGTATGATGGAGTCAATTCCTAATATTATTTTCACACAAGAGGATATGCTGTTGAAGCATAATCGACATGACAGGCCTCTGTGTTACACAGGGTATATTGACTTGACCGAGATTGACAAGATTTACATCGATCCTGGGTCTTCTATTAGCATTATTTTTCAGAGTATGTTACGACCATTGAGGATTCCTACTAGTGAGTTGACTTACACTAGTACGACAATTGTTGGTTTCAATTCTGGAAGAAGTAAACCATTGGGGAAAATTCGTCCGAAGATTCAAATAGGTGATCTTCGAACCATGGCAACTTTCTATGTTATCAACTCAGACATATCTTATAATATCCTACTTGGAAGACCATGGATACATGAACATAACATTGTGCCTTCGACTCTCCACCAATGCTTCAAGTATGTGGATTCTCAGGGGACCGTGATGACTGAATTTGTAGATCTCAATCCTTTTAAAGGTGTTGAAGCCTATTTCTCTGATTCAATACTTTATACACAGGAGCATGTGAAGGAAATATCTGATATGGCTGAAGATCGATCGCCTTTAGAAGGCCAATCGATTTCAGACGACCAATCACCTTCAGAAGATCAACCTTTGAAGATTAAGGTTAAGGGTCGGATTCAACCCCAACCTGTCGATGATGAACCTTTGAAGATTAAGGTTAAGGGTCGGATTCAACCCCAACCTGTTGATGATGAACCTTTGATGATTAAAGTTAAATGAAGAACTCAAGCTACGTCTGATGAATCTGTGAGAATTCCAGTCAAAAGCCAAGTTCAATCTCTCATAATTAAGGTTAAAGGACATACTTGAGATAGATAAGTTAATTTTATATATTTTAAAATAGAGATGAATTTTTTTAAATATACATTTAAAATATTAATTTTAATTTAATCTTAATCTTAATCTTAATTTTAATATTATTTCAAATGTTAATTTTTGGTGTTAATAATATTGTTGATATTAATTTTAATTTTAACATTAATGTTAATTTTAACATTAACATTAACATTAACATTCAAAATCTTATATTAAAATTAATATTAAAATAAAATTAAAATAAAGTTAATATTTAAATTTAAATTAACATTAACATTAACACTAAGATTAACTTTACATTAAAATTACTGTTAAAATTATAAATTATAAATAATATCAGAATTAATATTAAGATTATGATTAAAATTAATATTTAAAATATAACTTTTAAAGGTATATTTATTTCTAAAGATAGATTGTTTTTAAAAAAAAATCTATTGCTTCTTTAAAAATGAAATAATTTAACTATCTCTATTTTTTTTAAATTAATCTCTCATTGTTTAAAAATAAATAGATGGATAAGCCTTAGTTTTTTAAGATAGTGATATGTTTGTTTTTTAAAAGAAGAGATTTAAATTTTAAGGAGAAAGAAATTCAGAAGAGAGTATATTTCGGCCGAATATTTTTATTTTTTTCTCCGTAAGAAATTGGTTTATCCCATAAATTTTCCCGTAAACTTATCCCATATAAGAAGGGGACTGTATATATATATATATATATATATATATATATATATATATATATATATATATATATATATATATATATATATATATATTTAAGTTTATTTCTTCTTATAAAATAAATAATATATTATTTTTTATATTTATTTATTTATTTTATAAGAAGAAATAAACTTAAATATATATATATATATATATATATATATATATATATATATATATATATATATATATATATATATATATATATATATTGTCACCCCTATTTTTCAAAAATTTAAATTAATTAGTGTTAATTAATTGCTAATGGCATATTTAGCTTGAAAATAATTTATTATGATTTTAGGAATTTTTCTAGAATTTTTAAATAATTTTCAAATAGTTTTTAAGTTAAGATATATCATTTTGTAATTAACTAAATTATTTTAATATCATTATGTAATATTTAAATTTGTGTTAATATCGTTTTGTAATAAAATAAATTATTTTAATAGCAGTTTGTAAATTATGAATTGCTTTAATTATGTTATGCAAATTACTTTTGCATTTAGCACTGGGGAGGGACTTATTTGTAAATTCCTAAACCCTAGGGACCTAACTGAAAACTACCTACCCACCCCCGACGACTGGCCAGCTGCCCCCCCGACGACCACCGACCTAATCCCCCGCCATTTTCGGCCGACCTAGACCGAATCGACTGCCCTAATTTGTCTATAAAGACTAACCCTAGCCCTAGACTAAAATCCGACCATCACGACCACCGTCTCCCCCATTTCTTCCTCGTTGAAACCCTAGCTCCGTCCATCCCCCATTCAGCCTCCACCGTAGTAGCCACCGCCCCCAACCGCCACCAGTCGACGCGCCACGCTGAGACGAATGCAGCGCCACCGGAGCACCGCGTCTCCGACGCCCCTAGCCGCCGCCAGCACGCTCGAACCCTCCAGCTCGCCGGACACGTGAGTAGCAAACTCGAACTGTGTCGTACGTGTCTCGAACTCACACACGTGGTTCGCCCGGAAACGAGAACCCCAACCCTGTGCTCGGACACGCGTATTAGGACTTGTGCGTGTTGTGCTTGGCACTGATACAAGACTCATGTGTCCTTAACTGTCAGGACACAAAATTTGTTTTATCGAATTTAAAACCCGTTAACTAAAACCTAAATAAATCTAAACTAAACCCTGCCCCTAAGACACAGAGCGGGCTGCCCCCTGGCCAGCCCTGAGCCCGAGAACCCGACCCCCCTGGGCCAAGTTCGAACCCCCCCTTCCCTTTGTTTGTTTTCTTTTTCTTTTCTGTTTTCTTTTGTTTATTTTTTATATATTATTATAAATGTATTTATATATATATATATTTATTTATATACAGTATTTAAGTATAAATAGTGGTTAGATATGTATACTGTTTATATGTATATATATAAGGTAATTGTATATATGTATAGATTTTATAAATTAGTATTATATATATAATATATATATATTTAATTAGTAAAAAAAAAATATATATATTTTAATTAGTATTTGTATATATATATATGTATAGTGTTATATATGTACGTATATATATATATATATATATATATAATTATATAATATATAGGATATATATATAGATATATATAAAAAAAAAAAAAAATATATTATATAGATATAAATAAATATATATATATAGATATAATAATATAGTTTATATATATATAAATTATAATATATATATATAATAATATATATATATATATATATTATATATATATATATATATATCTATATATATATATATTAATATATATGTATATGTCTTTTGTATATATATATTATTATATATACTGTGTGTACAGTATTGTATATTTATATTATTTATATTTGTATTATTATATATATAATCTATATATATATATATATATATATATATATATATATATACATAAAAAAAAAATATATATATATATATATATATATATATATTTCTATTAGATATAATATAATAATAATATATATATATAGATATATATATATATATATATATATATAATATATATATATATATATATATATAATATCTATATAATATCTATATATTTATATGTATATATATAAATATTGTAGTTATTATTTATTTATGTATTTGAAATTTTACCTTACACAAAATATTGTTATGCAGAATTTCATAAGATATTTTATTATATATTTTGTGACTTGTATATTTTTACCACTTTAAAAATATATTATTATTATTTAATTCCTGTATTTTTAATTGTTATGGCCAATTGCTGTCCAAACCTAGCATGAGTTTTTGGGCCCAATTGTGTCTAATACATTCAGAGTCTGTACAAGTCATATTGGAGTTGATTCATGGCTCTGGGTCCTGTATCTGGACTTCGGTTCAATTCGAATACATGGACCAAAATAGTAAATAATTATTTTCCAAAAACTGTTGCTTGTTGTTTTTGAATTTTTATATATGTTTTAAATGCTATAAAAATCTGGAAAAAATTATATTTCAATACTTTGTTAATTTAGACAATTTATTATAATTTTTCCAGCATTTATTAAGTGCCATTGGTATTTTATAAAAATAGGAAAACAGAACTCATTTTCAGTATATTTATGTTTGCTGATTTTTAATAAATATTTATGAGGGTTTATAAATTCCAGAAAAATTAGTATAAATTTTTATAATTAAAAAGGATCATTTTGGTTCTTTATTTTATGTAAAATGGTATCTCAAAAATTGTTAGATCATAGTGTACAGTTTGATTTAATTATGGCATAATTACGACTTGCAACTTTTTGTGTTATTTTGAGTAATAGCCGCATGGAACCTCACCCCGCACTAGTGTAAAGACCCTAGAAAGTTAGTTTGAGTATTGTGTCACCTCACATTGGTCTTCTATGCTAAAGTCACCGTTTGGCTAGGTGTCCAGTTAGAAAGTCATATTGCACCACTAGTGTCGTAGTGTTTAACTTAGTATAAAAACTAAGTTTATGTATTTATTTCTACAGTGACGAGTTACCAGGCATCTATAGCATTTTATTGCTGCTTTGCTTTGCTAGAGGCAAGTACTTTCTACAAACTTTACAAACTGTTACAACAATGAACTGCGAATCCAACCATGTTAAATGCTGATCCTTGGGGTAGCAAGTTAAACCTTCACATGTTGTATTACTTTCAGTCACTACCATGTTTAGAACAGTTTTATATCTCTTACATGATTAGAATGGAAACTGTTAGTAGCGTACGTGATCATGTCCCCTTACTCGTACGTACGTACCGAGCAAGGTTGACATTTTATGTATACCTTGTCGTAGGCGCACCAGCTGTATTTGTACGTATGTACATCTATCGCTTGTTTTACTTGTACAGAAGTACATTTTATATACTTGTACGTATGTACACCTATTGACGATCACGTACCTACTACAGTTTTAAATATTACATATGTATCTGTCTCTACGACATATGTGTCCTTGCCATGATAGATTATGATGTACCATGATTCCAGTTTATTTACATTCCTGTTCATTTTATGTTTCGTATATTTAGTTGCTAGAATCAGTACTTGCTTCCGTCCTGACAGAATAAAGTTGTAGGTATTTTTACTGAAGAGGAGTTGCTCTGTGACTCATATTATAGAGTTACTGCCGATGACCAGGCTTTACCTTACGAGGATGTACCTGTGGGGAACCTCGTCTAGTTGTCTATTTGCTTTAGACTTTTGAAGTCATGTATTAGACTATGTATTTGTAACTAGACCTGTATCCAGTTTTACATTTCAGACTTGTACTTGGACTTATTATTATATGAGATGACTTTTGTGTTTGGAGCCTTTATGACTCTTCTTCACTTATAGAACTGTTAGCACATTTAGTCTTATCTTGTTATCTCTAGAGCAGCTTACTGCGCTTTATCTCAAGCGTAGGCTGGACATGACTCGGCCCGGCCCAACAATTTGGGTAGCGGATCGTGACATGTTTTTAGTGGTGGCCCATGAAGGTTTCTGACTAAATTGTTTGGTTACGTTATTGTACCAAGCATACCTGCAATTAGAAACTTAAGGTAATTAGACAACATTAGGAATGATGCTTAGAGCACCTAGGAAAATACTAGGATTGCAACATAGGAAATACGTCACATGCTTGCTATTATAAATTAGATTTTCTTGTCTATGATTATTTTTTTTAAAGAGTCCTTATAAGTCCTTTTTATTTTATTTTAGATGTTCATCCCAGTATCTCACACCTAAGAATGGCACACTCCCTATCCAGTCAGTTGACCAGTTGACCGATACACCTCCACCTCTACCTACCATATTCCTCCACTCCACAGATCAACAAACCTAGATGCCTCCACCACCTTCCATATCATAGTCCCAGCAGGACCCGATACTCCCTCCCCCACCTATCACTATACCTACCCAGGCTTCCGTCACACTCGATGGGAACCAACTGCTCACTCTGATCCAGGGGTTCCTAACGACCCATCAGGAGCAGACTACCCTACTCCGCCAGAGCATGGAGCATTCTGAGGAACGTACCGTGGTCCCACCACATGTAGAGCCACGGCAGAGAGCGGGGACAATCAAGAACTTCATGGATCTGAACCCCAAGGAGTTCTTAGGGACTGAGGGCATAGTTGTAGCAGATGACTGGCTAAACTCAGTAGAGAGGAAGCTCCTTAGAGCTAGGTTGCCGAATGACCTACAGGTCGAGGCTGCGGGATGCTGACAGACTTGGCAGGAGTTTGGTTCCGAAATGAGCCGCTATTTGCGAGAGGGAGGGCCACTTGGGATCAGTTCAAGACCCAGTTCAAGAAGAAATTCTTCTCGCCTGAGCCGTTCTGTCGACGAGTATGCGACAGAGTTTAGTCGCCTGAGCCGTTTCGCTCCTAGTCTAGTTGCTGACCCAGAGGAGATGACACGTAGGTTTTGCCATGGTCTAGTTCCAGACATTGGCATTCTTATAGTGGCGAACGGTACGACTGACTACTACCAGAGCCTAGAGTTGGCCCGGAGCATAGAGGAGCGTCTTCAGTCTTGCAAGAGGCCAGCTTCTGTACACCTCGAGGGACCGTCCAAGCGTCAGGCTTTCCAGCAGAGAGCACCGACGCCGTACCAGCAGACTTACCGTCCTCCTACAACACATTATCCGATCCCGCCAGTTAGAGCCCCGGGACCCCGACAGCAGCAGAAGGGAGATATGTGTTCTTTCTGTGGAAGACCATACTCCATCTGCAGAAAGAGGTTAAAGCAGTGCTTAGTTTATGGGTCTGCCACCCATCAGATTCGGGACTGCCCAGCAGCCAAGGGACCTAGAGGACCACTCCCGACTCAGCAGCAGAGGTTGGACAACATCTGCAGCAGCAGAAGGGACTCCAGAGGAAGACTTATAGTCTAGCTCTTGAGCCAGAGCTGGAGAAGGTTTCGGAGCTAGATTATTTGGCTGACGTTATCACAGGTCATGTTTATTTGTATACTTTTCTAGCTCTATGCTTGTTTGATTCTTGTGTATCTCATAGCTTCCTGTCATTAGAGTTTATGCACAAACACCATTTAGTAGCTACACCTACCGAGGAGATGAGTAGAGTAATGACGGAAGGCGGACCAGTGCCTATTAGAGCCATCTATAGATGCTCTATTACTATAGCCGTGAGAGAGTTCAGGGGACGATTCTTTGTGATGCCACTCCCCGGTTATGATATCATATTGGGGATGGACTGGCTTTGCAGCTATAGACTGTCATGAGGGTAGTATTCTGTTTAGTCCCCCAGGCACAGCACCATTCAGTGTCAGGAAGACAGGGCCGAAGATCAGCCTAGAGCCGAACTGTTGTATGACAGTTGGGGAGTTAGCAGCCACACCCTATCATTAGGGAGTTTATGGATGTATTCCCAGAGGATCTTCCAGGACTTCCACCTGACAGAGATGTGGAGTTCACTATAGATTTAGTACGGGTTCATCACCAGTATCCGGGCTTGCTATAGAGTGAACCCCAAGGAGGCCGTAGAGATGAAAGAGCAGATTGATGATTGAAAAAAGGTTTCATTCGATCTAGTGCTTCTCCATGGGGAGCCAGTGTTTGTGCCTAAAAAGGATGGTACAGTTCGGTGTGTATGACTACGGGCGTTGAATGCCATCACCATTAAGAACAAATATCCTCTGCCCAGGATAGAGATTATTTGACCAGTGAGTGGGGCGGAAGTTTTCCAGGATAGATTGAGATC